>VXBP01006145.1:0-55519 GCA_013400115.1 Rhinopomastus cyanomelas | reverse complement strand
GTTGGGGTGTGGTGTGTGTGTCACTTAGGGCCCAGGTGCAGCCACTCAGGGCTGTTAAGGCCCCTCAAGAGCTCTTCATGAACCCACCTGTCCCTCCTGGATGGTCTCTTACAACAGAGGGGGCTATCCTTCATATCAAAGTCTGCTTAACACCTACTGGGTTGCAGCCAGGAGCAGAGCTGAAGGTTCTTCTTGGTGGCAAACACTGAGGCCAACCCAGTCTTGCCCGTGGCTGTGGTAGGAGGCACCTGGCCAGCCTTGGTCCTTTCACTTGGCTGTGAGATTGGTCCATGTGCCAGCTTTGACTCCCAGCACTTCAATAATTCACTAGAATTCAAAGGGCACAGGGAGAACCAGGCAAAAGGGCTGAAACACTCCCAGCAGAGGAGTTCAGAGTCGCTGGCATCACGATGCCTCTTGTTGCTCCTGCATGAACCTACTGGAGATGGGGTAACTCCACACCTAATTCACTCTGATCTCTGCCTCCTTAAACCTTGATGCCACTGTGATGGATTTTGAAGGTGCAAAATGAAAATGCAGTGGGTACCCACAAACCTGATTCCTTTACCTTTGTTATTCAGTTATCCTGCAGCGATGAATCATTGAAGGTGTTGGGTGGGAAGGGACCTCCTAAGGTCATCTAGTCCAACCCCCCCTGCAGTGAGCAGGGACATTTGCAATTGAAGCAGGTTGCTCAGAGCCCCAAAGTCCAACCTGACCTTGAGTATCTCCAGGGATGGAGTTTCTACCACCTCTCCAGGCAGCCTGTGCCAGTGTTTCACCACCCTCAGATTAAAGAGCCTTTTTCTAACATCTAATCTAAACCCACCCTGCTCTAATTTAAAGCCATCACCCCTTGTCCTGTTGCTACAGACCCTTGTGACCACCAAAAGGTCAGAAGGCCTTTGTGTACAGGGAAAGGACACAGGAAAAATTCTCCCCCCACCAACATAGAGAACTGAACATCTCAGGATGCAGAAAGTGCACAGTTGTGGTGGGAGCTGCTGGAGGGTGTCCAGCACAGAGCAACAAGGATGATGAGGGAGGTGGAGCACCTCCCTGATGAGGAGAGGCTGAGGGAGCTGGGTCTCTTGAGCTTGGAAAAGAGGAGACTGAGGGGTGACCTCACTAATGTCTATAAATGTGTGAAGGGTGGGTGTCAGGAGGATTGAGCCAGGCTCTTCTCAGTGTCATCTAATGACAGGACAAGGGGCAATGGGTGTGAGCTGGAACAGATGAGGTTCCACATCAATATGAGAAGGAACTTCTCCCCAGTGAGTGTGACAGAGCCCTGGAAGGGGCTGCCCAGGGAGGTTGTGGAGTTTCCTTCTCTGGAGACATTTAAGACCTTCCTGGATGTGTTCCTGTGTGACTTGGTCTAGGTGATCCTGCTGTTGCAGGGGGATTGGACTGGGTGATCTTTCAAGGTCCCTTCCAATCCCTAATGCTTCTGTGATTCTGTGAAGTCTCCAGTAGTATGATGATCACCTAAATAAAATGTGAATTGTCTTTAAACACAATTTCTGAGACCAAATGAAGATGTGAATGCTCCTGACAGTGCCAGCACTCCTTGTGGAGAGCCAGGCTAGAAGCCTGGATGGAGATGTGGATTTAGAATCACAGCCTGGTTTAGGTTGGGAGACACCTCAGAGATCATGCAATGCCAACCCCCTGCCATGGGCAGCGACAAGTCTCACTAGAACAGGTTGCCCAGAGCCCCTGAACACTTCTGAGGGATGGAGCAGCCACTGTTCCAGGTCCTCAGCACCCTCACAGGGAGGAATTTTCCCTAAGATCCAATCTAAATCTCACCTCTTTCAGTTTGGAACTATTCCCTGTCTCCCTATCACTAGATGCCCCCAGTAAGAAGTGGGACATGGACACTGGGACAGTGACTGAGCATCAGCCATCCCCTCCCTAGCCTAAACACGAGCTGGTTCTTTCTCTGGTGGTCCCAGCCAGGAGTTCTGCTGGGGAGATGGGGAGTAGCAGGAAGGTTTCCTGCAGCAGTGAGCTGTGGAAGGGCTTTGGAGCAGGGCTCTGTGCAGACAAAACACCAGTTGGGCTGCTTGGCAGCCCCTGCACTATTTTGTTGCTTGATCTGAGGCCAGTGTCAGTGGGGACCTAATGGAGCACAGTCCTCACGCTGCTTGCTACTCCTCTCTTTGAAACTGGGGTGAAGCAAGCAAAGCAAAAGCCAAAAGCTGAGCAGAGGATCTACCCCAGAACCATCAGGAGCCTTCCAGAGAATCCGTGATTCCTGCCCTGGTGCATCTGCCTGGCTCTGATTATTGTGCATCCAGACCAACCTGCAGAGAAGCAGCTCTGCTGCTTCAAAGGCTTTTGGACTGGCTGAGGATGAAACAAAAACTCAGTGGTGACCACAAGGCAGCATGTCAGCTGCAGCCACTTGAGGTTCCACTCTGAAGTCCACCCAGAATTACACTGCAGTGGGTAAATGAGGAACAGTCGCTGAAGTAGGGGTCACTGAAGCAAGGAAACAGATGGCTCCTCCAAATGCCACCTCTCCAGACACAAGCACTGGTGGAGCACCAGGATCTGCAGACCCTCCTTCTGCCCTCTGGTACCTTTATTGCACATTTTATAAGGAGATCTATCCCCCTGGTCCTGTAATTACTGCTTAGGAGATAATTCCACTGGTGATCCCCTGGCAGGAATGAAGTCCCCCTCTGCCCCTTCTGAACACTGCTCAGTCAAACCCAGCAGGGCAGGGTTGCAAGGACTGGGAGCTGAAGGTGCCCTGTGATGGTCAACCTGGCTGTGTTGGGTAAGAGGTGGTGCTGCTGTGCTGCTTCTCATCAGCATGGACGTCCCTCCTGGAGATAAACCCCAGATGTGCACCGCAGAGTGTGTGGAGTGGCTGTGCAGGACAAGAGGAGAAGGTGGGGTTGTTCCAAAGTCATCTGTGGAGAGAACAACAGAAGCTCCTGGGAACCTCTCCAAAGCTTTGACCTGGGACCCTTCTGGGTATTTATTTTGGTGAGAAGACTCTTCCTCTCTTCTCTAGTGATGTACGAGGGTGGTGTGGCACAAAGCCCACTTCCTCAGTCTGTGGGACCTGGTGCTTTGCAGGACCAGAAAGTCCCAGCTGTGGGTGGTGTTTGCCCAGTGGTGGTCCCACCACATGCAGAAGGAAGGTCACGGCTCGGCAGGTCCTGAGCGAACAGATGTGCATCCAACACATCTGCTGGGAGGAGCTGTCCCATCCTTCCCACTCGAAGGATGGGAAGGTGCTTGGCTGCTGCTGGAGGGGCACTTGTCTCTGCAGGAACTCGTTCTTACCAGCCAGCTCATCCAAACTGGAAGCGTGGGTTGCTGTCTCAGCCATGTGAGTTGATCGGCTGAAGTGGCCTAGTTTTAATAGAAGAGGCACTTTCAGGTGAAATGTTGAATCTTCTCAACTGCAGGAGAACATGTCTCATCAAAAATTTATATGGCCTTGGGATCTGGGTGTTTTATAAACAAGGCCTTTCCAGATGCATAAATAAAAAAAAAAAGGCTGAAATATCACAAGCTGCTCATCCAGGGGAAAAAAATAAATGAAGAAAGAAACCCCTAGGAACTTACTTAAAATGTATGGAAATCGACCTACACCACAGAGAGTTTCACCCAGGAGCAGCACTGTCGGTCTTGCAGGGAATTAGTGCAACTGGGAATTTTCCACATTGTCCCTTCTCTCTTCTTAAAGTGGTTTTAAGTTGGGGTCGTGACTGTCCAACCTAAATCTCCTCTGGTATGGCTTGAGGTCATGTCATGGAATCATAGAATCATCCTGGCTGGAAAGGACCTTCAGGATCAGCAAGTCCAGCCCTCATCCCAACAGCTCCCTAACCCCTAGACCATGGCCTCATGTGCTCCAGCTGCTTGGTTTTTAAACACCTCCAGGATGGGGACTCTACCACCACCCTGGGCAGCCTGTTCCAGTGCCCAGCCACACTCTCAGGAAAGAACTTCTTCCTGAGATCCAATCTGAACCTCCCCTGATGCAGCTTGAGGCCATTTCCTCTCGTCCTATCACTAGTCATTTAGAAGAAGAGAGCAGCACCAGCCTCGCTACAACCTCCTATGAGGTAGTTGCTCTCCAGAGCCAGAAGGTCTCCTCTCAGCCTAAATAACTCTAGACTAAATAACTCCCATTCCCTCAGTTGCTCTTCAAGGGCTTGTTTTTCAGCCCTCTCCCCAGTGTTGTTGCCCTTCTCTGGCCCTGCTCCAGTCCACCAATGTCTTTCTGATACTCTGGTCCCCAAAACTGGACCCAGTACTCCAGGTATGGTCTCACGAGTGCAGAGTACAGGGGCACCATCACCTCCTTACTCCTGCTGGTTACACCACTCCTGATCCAGATCAGGATGCTGTTGGCTTTCTTGGCCACCTGAGCACCCTGCCAGCTCCTGTTCAGCTGGTTGTAAAACAGCACCTCCAGGTCCTTTTCCACCAGGCAGCTCTCCAGCCACTCTTCTCTGAGCCTGTAGCTGCTGGGGGTTNTCCTTTTCCACCAGGCAGCTCTCCAGCCACTCTTCTGATCGAAGTGATCGAAGTGCATGACCCAGCACTGGGCTTTGTTAAACCTCATCCCATTGGCCTCAGCCCATCGCTCCAGCCTGTCTTCTTGTTTTGTTGTGTTGGTCTAGATGATCCTGCTGTAGCAGGGGGATTGGACTGGGTGATCTTTCAAGGTCCCTTCCAGTCCCTAGTATTCTGTGGTTCTGTAACATTAGGGATTGGAAGGGACCCTGAAAGGTCATTGAGTCCCATCCCCCCACCACAGCACCACTTCTGACCTGTGATGTACCTGCGGCAAAACAGGAGGTCTCTGAAAAACATCAGGTCGTGTATGAAACCCTACACTTCCAGTTAATTCAGTTTTAATTAGGAGGAAAAGAAAAATTATAAGCAGCATGTGAAGCACTGCTGATCCCATGTCTTGAAAAATGTGAGTCCAGACCCAAGAAATATGAGATCAATTAAAATATTTGGGCTTTTCCTCAAGCTTGTGTTTTCCTGTTATGCGAGGGTTTCCTGTTTCGTTTTTGTGTTTGCCTTGCCAGCCCTGTGGGCTAGAACTGGACTTCTTTTGAAAAGAAAGTTGAGACTCTGATGCCTACAATGAGTTTAGCTGTTGGACCTCCAAAGACAATATTCATGACTTGTAATAAAACCTTTCACTGTTGACGTGGTGTGCGCAGTGTCGTTCCTCATGAGCTGGCTTCTCCAGGTGGTTGGGTGGCTGGGTGATCTCCAGCACTCTTCCAGGGTCAAGGTGAATGATGGAAGCTTCTGTAGTAAGCACGAGTCAAAGGATTGGTCCCTTTATTGCTGCAGGTGAGTTGGTCACACAACAGTGTTCCTCAAAGCATTTGCATTCATAGAATCACAGAATTATCGGGGCTGGAAAAGACCATCCAGCCCAGCCCATGAAGTAACATCACCACATCGGCCAGACCAGGGCACTAAGGGCCACAGCCAGGCTGTCCTTAAACACCTCCAGGGATGAAGACTCAATCACCGCCCTGGGCAGTCTGTCCCAGTGTCTGAAGCCCTTTCCATGAGTTCTTGTTTGAATGCCCAAGATTCCTCAGAAATGCCAAATCTCTGCTGAGCTAAAGGAGGAGGAGCTGCCAACACCACAAAACAGAGAAGGCCTTGAACCAATTAGCCCCACATGCTTTCATTTAACATATTTATTATGGTTTCTGTTGAAAAGCCAGCACTTGCCCCCTTACATAATGCTGGCATTTAGTGGATGGCAGGACCGGCATGGTCTTGATAAAATATCATCTGACTTTTGGCTCGTGAACTCAAGAGCTCTTTCATTTCTGCTAAGTTCAAGGAAGCAGAATGAGGCTGATCCTGACAGTTTAGATGGAAACAAGTGGAAATTTTGTGAAGTAGTTGTTCTTCACAGAATCATTAAGGTTGGAAAGGGTCTCTAAGATCATCAAATCCAACCTTCAACCCACTACCTCCATGACCACTAAACCACGTCCCAAAGAGCCACATCTACTCACCTTTTGAATCCTTTAAGTTCCTACTTGTATAGGCAAAGTGGAAAGTACAGGAAGACACTGCCCCAATTCCAGTTGCCACTATGATGCATTGGACACCACTGGTGGAGAACATGGAACAAAGACATGAATCGAACAACTTTACTGCTCCTCAGGGTTTGCCGAAGCCATGCAGCCCGGGGCAGGTCCAAAGCCTGCAGATGGTTTCTTGTTTGTAATTACTCTCACTCCAGATCATGCAGGCTCTTGACTTCTCTCAGCATGAGCAGGATGTTTGCTGACACCAACTGATGTCACTAAGGAAAAACTCCCTGCGTTGTGGTTGAGGGTCTCAAGAAGGTGATTTTCTCCAGGCTTCAGAGGTGGCTGTAACGGCAGAAGGTCTCTTCAAGAGGGTTTGTACGGATAGGACAAGGAGCAATGGGTTCAAGCTGGGAAAGGTTTAGGCTGGATATTAGAAGAAGGTTCTTCAATGTGAGGGTGCTTGATGGCTGGAATGGGCTGCCCAGGGAGGTGATGGGGGTCTCTATCCTTGGAGTGATTTAAGGTCAGACCTGATGAGGCTCTGAGCAGCCTGACCTAGGCAGAGTTGTCCCTGTGTAGGCAGGTTGGACAAGATGACCTCTAGAGTTCCCTTCCAGCCTAGAACACCCTGTGATTCTATGCCATCCTGAAACGATCACGTGGATTTTCTTTAGACTCTTAAAATCACTTTCCAATACTCTGGATAATGAAAATGAAGTCTTGAAAACCAAACTTATTAGTGCTCTAGCCTGAAAATTGAAAAAGACATGACTCAGGACTCTGAACAGTAAGAACTGCAACAGGATCTTTGCTTCTTTTTGAACCCCCTTTCCTTCAGGGATAACAATAACAATGAGAAGAACAACAGCGGTTCTGCCATGTAAACACTGAGTATGTGTGCTTGGTTGGAGCACAATGCCTGAGCTTAGCTTGCCTAGAGAGTACATCTTTTGAGGAGACACTGAGAGAGCTGGGGCTGACAGGAGACCTCATCACTCTTTACAACTACCTGAAAGGACCTTGTGGAGAGGCTGGTCCTGGTCTCTTCTCACAAGCAATTAGTGATAGAACAAGAGGGACTGGGTTCAAGTTACAACAGGGGAGGGTTAGACTTGATATTAGGAAAAAATTCTTCATGGAAAGGGTGGTCAAGGCACTGGAATGGGCTTCCCAGAGAGGTGGCTGAGTTGCCATCCCTGGATGTGTTTGAAGATCGTTTGGATGAGGTGTCGAGGGATCTGGTTTAGGGGTGAACTTGTAAGGTGGGGTAGATGGTTGGACTGGATGATCCCAGGGGTCTTTTCCACTCAGAGTGATTCTGTGATTCAACATGACATTTGCTTATGTAAACTTTAATCAGGGTTAAATTTGGGTTTTTTTCAGGTTTTTTATGTTAAGTTTTCTTTTTTTCAAATGAAAGCCCAAGTGAAACAAAAAAAGGGGCGTGTCTCACTGGCTGCAGTTCTATATGAGAAGGAGCTTCTTCTTGGTGAGGATGATGGAGGGCTGGAACGGGCTGCCCAGTGGAGTTGTGGAGTCCTCTTCTCTGGAGATATTTCAAACCCTTCTGGACATGTTCCTGTGCAACTTGCTCTAGGTGATCCTGCTGTTGCAGGGGGATTGGACTGGATGATCTTTCAAGGTCCCTTCCAACCCCTAATGTTCTGTGATTCTGTGGTCTTCTGCTGCAGATTGCAGGGTGATGAGTGCAGGGATCAGGCAGAAGAAGGCTTTGTGGTAGGTAAGCACCTGACTCCACAGGAACCTGTGTCCTGTGGGTCATACACTGACCTATTCTCCAGAAGCCTTCACTGAGGCACAGAGGAGTGACACTGGGACTTCTTTGTTGGGCTGCTCTTGTTTGTTTTTCTTGACTCCGAAACATATCTGGATGTACTTTTCTTACTGGAACAAGCTCTGTGGAAGCATATGGTGAGTGAAATCAACAAAACATCTTCTATTCTTCTGTTAATGCACTGTAGGAGATTATCAAGACAAGGTTGCAAATTAGAAAATGAAATGTGAAGCAGAAACCACAGCCTGGTGGAATGGAAAAAGAGAAGGATTTCTTGTAACTCGAGTGGGAAATTTCTCCTTTGAACTCACATTTGAGGGCTGTGGTTGGGAGGGGGCTTCAGGACACACAAAGGAAAGGAGATTGTGGAGTCCTCACAAGACTGGGTGCCAGCAACTTGATTTACTCTGCAAACAGAAGCCCCAAACCCACTCCTACTGGAAATGTTCAGTTTTGTCTTCTCAGCTGGGTGAAAGGGCCATTATAGTTTGTGTGAAGAGAAAGGGGTGACCTCATTAGTGTCTATAAATATGTGAAGGGTGGGTGTCAGGAGGATGGAGCCAGGCTCTGCTCTGTGTCATCTGGTGATAGGACGAGGGGCAATGGGTTTAAGCTGGAACATAGGAGGTTCCACATCAATATGAGAAGGAACGTCTTCCCAGTGAGGGTGATGGAGCACTGGAACAGGCTGCCCAGGGTGGTTGTGGAGTCTCCTTCACTGGAGACATTTAAGACCCACCTGGATGTGTTCTTGTGTGACTTGGTCTAGGTGATCCTGCTGTGGTGGTGGGATTGGACTAGATGATCTTTTGAGGTCCCTTCCAATCCCTAATGATTCTATGATTCTATGAAAACTTTTTATTTCAGAACACGTACTCCCCAGTAAGTCACAGGAGACCAGTCTGTAGAGAAGAAAGTGCAGCAAACTGAGCACTGGGGTAACCCTTATCCTGAGAATAAAAAGGTCTCTCTAAATCTGTGAGATCTCTGCTGCCGTGTGACATGCTGTGTGATGAAGCTGCACTGGTTTTACCTTCCAAAATATGAACAGAGTTTTCCAAGAAGAGCAAGAAATGCTTCCAGTGAAGGTTCTCTGGAGTCTGTGCTGGGTATGTTGTTTATGTTTATTGCTTATTCTCAGTGTTGCCACATCCACAGCAAGTGTTTGAATCCAGTGATGTCTGCACACAAAATCGTAGACACAAAGAATCACAGAATGTGTTGAGCTGGAAGGGACCTCCTAAGGTCATCTAGTCCAACCCCACTACAACAAGCAAGGACACCTTTCACTAGAGCAGATTGCCCATAGTCACATCCAGCCTGAACCTGAATGGCTCCAGGGATGGGGACTCCACCACCTCTCTAGACAGTCTGTTCTAGGGATTCCCCACCCTCAGACTGCAGAACTTTGTCCTCATGTTCAGCATCACTCTCCCCTTTTTCACCTTAAAACCATGACCCCTCATCCTATCATCCCTAGTCTTTGTGAACAGTCTTCCTCAGCCTTCTGACAGGCCCCTTATAGGGATTGGAAGGTCACTATAAGGTCTCCCCAGGACCCTTCTCCTCTTCAGGCTGAAAACCCCCAACTGTCTCAGCCTTTCATCAGTAAGAGAGGAGCTCCAGCCTTCTGAGCATTTCTGTGGCCTCCTCTGGACTTGCTCCAACAACTCTACATCCGTGTTGCATTGAGTGCTCCACAGCTGGATACAGGACTCCAGGTGAGGTCTCACAGCTGGATACAGGACTCCAGGTGAGGTCTCAGCAGGGCAGAGCAGAGGGGCAGAATCACCTCTCTCCATCTGCTGGCCACACTTCCTTTTCTGAGAACACTAGACATTGGCACACAAATGTACTGGTGCCACTCTCCCTGGAATTTGTGGTATTTCTGCCTTTGAACACTCTCCCCAACATTTAAATTCACATTCTCTTTGGAATCTGCTACACACAGTTCAGACATGTCCTTTACTGCTCAGTGGTGACAGCGAAGAAGAAAAGAGAAGTCAGCCAGAAGGTTCAGCCCCTCCAAGAGGACAGTAAACAAGAACAACTCAACTTCAATTACCCTGTTGTATCTTGGGAGCATTTCAAATACTTCTGGGCTGGTATTTTCCCAAAAAATCAAAGTTGCCGAGACATAGTAATGGAAGAATCGAGAACAACCCATTTCATTTCTATCTAGAGCAGATCAGAAAACACTCCTGTGTTTATTTTTCTTGTCCAAGACCCAAACTAATCCCTCAGCTCCATGTTTTCACTTTGTGAGACTGAAGTCTTAAAAAGAATGAAACCCAGCCAATTGCAGATTAGATCTTTGGAAGAATTTCCTCCCTGTGAGGGAGCTGAGGCACTGGAACAGGTTGTCCACGGAGTTTGTGGCTGCTCCATCCCTGGAAGTGCTGAAGGCCAGGTTGGATGGGGCTCTGGGCAAGCTGGTCTGGTGAGAGCTGACAGAGTAGTCAGGGATTGGAACAGGCTGTCCAGGGAGGTGGTGAAGTCCCATCTCTAGAGGTGTTAAAGAAACAAGTAGATATGACCCTGGGGGACAGGGTTTAGTGGGCAAGGTGGACTTGGGTTGATGGTTGGACGATGCTCTTGTAGGTCTCTTCCAACCTTAATGGTTCTATGATTCTTCCATAATTGTCCATCATGGATTGTCTCATGCCATCCTCTTCCACAAGCTCTCCGTTGTTAACTCAGCTGTCAACTTTATTGGGGGCAGTGTGGCAAAGAAATAGGTCAACACCTTCAATTTCTTAAAAAACTTAGGATTTTACTATTCACTGGCTGTCTCAGCCTTCTTGTTTATGCTTTAAAATGGAAGTTATGTATTTTTTAGGAAGGAATTTTACTTGCTGATCGAAGCTTATATAATGTCACAGACATTTTTAAAGCTTGAGAGAGAAAATTTAGGTGGTTTTTTTTAATTAGAACCTTCCTTTTAGTTCTTCATAATCTTCAGCTACTGCTTTCCCCAGAAGAGTTATAATAGCCTGAAAAAATTTCCTCCTTCAGGCAGATAACTCAAAGGAAGAGAAACAAAAGATGGAAGCATAGAAGACAATGATTATAGCTCCAAAAGCAAAGGAAGAGGCTGTAGAGATAAAATATTAATGGCAGAGCCTTGCTAAAAATTAGACAGTCTTTTAAAAGCGTAAGAGAGTTCTCAGGAACAGAACTGTGTCAGCTTTTAGAATGAGATTGCTATCACAGTTAAGTGAGATTGAATTAGTCATATTATAAAACCAGAGATCTGTAAAAAGAGATCATAATTTAAAGGAATTCAGTTCCAAATGGAGTCTTGCTAGAGAAGAAATAAAGAGAGCTCTGGCATCTGCAGGGAAAACTGCCCGAAGGAGTCCAAAGCTGGAGCATGACAAGCACTGTACAGCTGCCCTTTACATCCTCAATATTCAAATAAAGACTTCCACCCAAAACCACGGGAAGTGAATTATATCTAGAGTTGAGTAACATTAGAATTAAAAACCAATAAAGTTAAGGGTTTTAATGAAATTAAAAATATTTTGGGGGAAACTTTAAGACACAGGGATAAATATGAGAAGAAAGTTCTCCATGGTGAGGGTGATGGAGCACTGGAAGGGCCTGCCCAGGGGGGTGGTGGAATCTCCTTCTCTGGAGATGTTTAAAACCCACCTGGATGTGTTCCTGTGTGACTGGACCTAGGGGATCCTGCTGTGTCAGGAAGATTGGACTGGATGATCTTTCGAGTCTCCTTCCAATCCCCAATGATTCTGTGATTCAATGAATGCCTTTCTTGAACTGAGGGGCCAAGAACTGGACACAACACTCCAGATGTGGTCTCACCAGTGCAGAGTAGAGGGGGAGAAGAACCTCTCTCAATCTGCTAGCCACCCCCCGTTCTGATCCACTCCAGGATGCTGTTGGCCCTCTTGGCCTCAAGAGCACACTGCTGGCTCCTGGTCAACTGCTCATCTCAACAAATGAGCACATTTTGGCCCTAAGTTGGTTCACAAGCTTTGCCTCTGTTCCTGATTCATTCCATGTATGTTCTTCTTTACTT
Organism: Rhinopomastus cyanomelas; assembly: GCA_013400115.1. Lineage (NCBI taxonomy): Eukaryota > Metazoa > Chordata > Aves > Bucerotiformes > Rhinopomastidae > Rhinopomastus > Rhinopomastus cyanomelas. Next base: position 43,632 of record VXBP01006145.1, on the reverse strand, counting down.
TCACATGAAGAAATAACACCAGAAATCCAGGCATTTTCCATTCTGGGATGTTTCCTTGCAGATGACTTGACAGCACTGGTTTTCATCTTGTTGGTAAACTGCAGAGCTGCTGCCTGTCTGCCATGTTCATGGCCAAAGCTGCTGCCTGAAGATCTACCCTGGTCTTTAACATTCCCAGGCTTGAAGTCTTTAGGAAATGGAGCTGGAGACTTCATATTTGACCTGAAAGTTTCTTCCCCTTCTGTTTCTAATAAGCAAAAAAATGTTGGGCATTTGTGGATATTTCTTCCACAAAGCAGTTGTGGGCAATTTCAATGGCTGCAGATTTTCAGAGCTAACTGCTCCTTTTGGAAGCTCCTAGATTTTCAGACACAACAGGATCTGCAGCAGGACCTGCACATGTGATCTCCTTCAAATTATTAAAGTTACAGCAGTTGAACCCAAAAGAAGACCCTACAGATTAAAGGGAAAAGTTGTGGTGCAGGGTTCTCACAGAGTTTGTTGAGTCTCATGGGGATGAGATCCCACCTAAGAACGACCCATTCTCCCTCTGAGAGAAATAGGGAGGTAAGAGAGATTTATTCACCTTGTGACAAGGGAAAGACTCTCTAAATACAACATCTCACACAGTCTTCTGCTTTCCTCTGATCAGCTAACCTTCTCACAGCTCCCTGCAAACGCTCTGCGCTGTCACTCTCCCATGGAGATGTTTTGAGCAATTAGAGGAAAGTGACACAAGCTGTTCCATCACTTTATTTTGGACTTGGTTGAAATCACCCTTGTCAAACAATGGAACAGACCACCAACTGCTAGGAAATTCAACCAGAATGCAGCCTGCAGTGAGAAATTAGCCTGCTAGGGAGCAACTCCAGTTCTGTGTCGCTGAGCAATGTGGTAAGAATATCTCTGAGCATATGGCTCCCCTGTGATCCCCATCTAAAAACAATCCAAACTGATTGATGAGGGAAGTTGAAGGGGATATCTGAGCATTTGCCGACAGCTGTTGAAACAGAACATTATTTATTTATTTTCCTTCCCCTATAGGAGGAACTCAGGATGTCTGTGAGGCCCCCCCAGCTATACCAGCATGTTTTTCAACATGATCAGCAGTGGGGGCATAAGGCTGGAGTGATGCTTATCCCATAAATGCTGCTTTTAACCCCCTACCGGCTTCTCTTGTGTCTACAGCCATCAGAGAGCAGAGCCTGTCTCTGGAAATGTTTTTCAAATTATCAGTGTGCTACTCTTTTTATTATTATTATAGATATTTCTAAGCCCATACAAGAATTTCTGGTCTTTTGGGTGCAGAAGTGGATCAAACCACAGTTGCCAGCTCAGTAAGGGGAAGTGCTTGTCCTCTTGGGTTTGAGGAGGTTTGATGCACTGCGCAGTCAACACCCAATTCTTTCTGCTGTTGTCTCTGCATTTAGGGGACTGGGGGATTATCAGAGAATTCCACCCCACAGACCGCAGAAGCCACCGTGCGTCGTCTCCACGGCCACTAGAGATCACCATCATTGGAAGCAGAAACCTTGTGATATGGGAAGTTCTTACCAAGGGGTCAATGGGCAGACAAAGACCTTTTAGATCACCTCCACATGAATTTCCAAGAGACTATCTGTAGCTCTTCGGACCCTCTCTCATCACCTTCTCATCAGAAGCCAGAATTACGGACATTAGAGGTTGGAAGAGTAGCCCTAGAATATATATGGAAAGAATCAGGAAGAGAGGCAAAGCTGGTGAAATAATTTAGGGCCAAAACTTGTCCATTTTTTGAGATGAGCAGTTATCACAGAATCACAGAACATTAAGGATTGGAAGGGATCTTGAAAGATCATCCAGTCCAATCTCCCCGCCACAGCAGGATCACCTAGATCCAGTCGCACAGAAATGTATCTAGGTGGGTTTTAAATGTCTCCAGAGAAGGAGACTCCACAACCCCCCTGGGCAGCCCCTTCCAGTGCTCCATCACCCTCACTGTGAAGAAATTCCTTCTCCTATTTTTGTGGAACCTCCTGTGTTCCAGCTCACACCCACTGCCCCTTGTCCTATCATTAGATGCCACTGAGCAGAGGCTGGCTCCCTCCTCCTGACACCCATCCTTTCTATATTTATCAACTTTCATGGGGTCACCCCTCAATCTCCTTTTTTCCAAGCTCAAGAGACCCAGCTCCCTCAGCCTTTCCTCAGAGCTGTGCAGAGACTGAGAACTCTGGCTCTGAGTCAGTTCAGCTGCAGGATGAGGAAGTATCTTTGCACAGGGTTATAATTAAGGGGAAATGGTTTTGCACTCACCTGGGAAGTAAGGCCAACACTTGAAGCAGGGTCTGAGGATCTGCTGTGTGACATAACTGCCATTTCTGAGCTAAATTCCAGAATTTTGATGTGCTTGAGCTGGAGATACAGACCTGCCTGTCTCGTGCTTCTTAAAATCTGTATTAACCATCAGTGCAATAGCAATGTGAGGGTTTCAATGTCTGGAGCTCAATGGTGGCTTCTTCTTATTTCTCAGTCTTCCGTGGCCTCTTCTTGTCTGTGAGTCAGTACTGAGTCAGCATTTGCTGCTCTGACAGTGAGCAGGAAAATCCATCCATTCCCATAAATATGAGGAAGCCAAGTTAGTCTTTTAGGGAAACTTGCTGAACTCCTCCAGAAAAAAAGGGTGCAGCTGGTTCACGTGAGGGGTGGTGTAAGAGGCTGTTCACCTTGTACATGTCACCTCTTAGAGTTGTTTTAGTAGGAGCAAACTTGTAGAGTAGGGTTGATGGTTGGACTAGGTGATCCCAAGGGTCTTTTCCAACCTGAATGATTCTGTTAAACAAAACTACTCATTAATGTTTATAAATATGTGAAGGGTGGGTGTCAGGAGGATGGAGCCAGGCTCTGCTCAGTCGCATCTAGTGATAGGACAAGGGGCAGTGGGTGTGAGCTTTAACAGAGGAGGTTCCACATCAATCTGAGAAGGACCTTCTTCCCAGTGAGGGTGACAGAGCAGTGGAAGGGGCTGCCCAGGGAGGTTGTGGAATCTCCTTCTCTGGACACATTTAAAACCTGCCTGGAGATGTTCCTGTGTGACTGGATCTAGATGATCCTGCTGTGGCAGGGGGATTGGACTGGATGATCTTTCGAGGTCCCTTCCAATCCCTAACGTTCTGTGTTTCTGCGATACCAACAGGACAACAGAACGGAAACTGTGGAGTAAATTACTGCTGTATACAAAACAGTACCTGTTACACCTTGTAATAAGTTAAAGAGTGATATTAAAATGAATAAAATAATGATAAAGAGAAGAATAATAAATGAATAAAAATAATAACACAATGAATAAAAATAAAGTTAATAATAATAACATGAAAAGAAATTATACTAAAATCAATACAAATAAAATGAATAATAAAACAGATAAAAATTAAAGAATGATAATAAAATGAACTGTAATAGAATGAACAGTAACAAAATGAAGAATTAAAAGAATGAACAATAAGAAAATTAGTCTGAGGCTACGTGACTGAGTCAGCTGGATATTATCCAATGTCTCAGGAATCAGAAGGGAAGTTCACCAGTCACTGACAAAACCTGATCAAGGACTGAAGCTGGGGCTTTCCAAAGCAGTTTGCTACCCTAATTTGAATGGGAATTGGGAGTAAGCTGCTCCTTAGCAGAATGGAAGTTACACAAAGAAAAGGAGAAGCAGAACTTTTAAAAGTGATGCATTATTCAAAGGCTGGAAGAGGTGCCTTATAATGAGAAGCCAGGACTGTCCTACTTAACAAAGTGAAGACTGTCTTTTGTTTGTGCTGAAAACATCTTTCCAAGTCACCGAGGTAACTGAGTTACATCTGTCCCTCCTATATTTAGAAGGGGTACCAGGGATCTTACTGGTCTCTTTAGCTGTCAAGGCTACAAAAAGGCACACAGAGGGTTTTTTCTGAGTCTGGTGACTCAGAATCACTTAATGACTGTGAGAAAGGTGCAGCTACTCCACGGAGTGGGGGAAGCACAAGTATTTCATAACACTTCCAGGAAAGTCTTTTGTCTTCCTTTTCTATCACCATCCAAACTGCAATTTCACCATTCAGTGCTTCTCTTGTGTGTCATCTCCTTCTTTACCTTCCTTACATAACCAGAAGGGACCCAAAGGCAAAGCTTCCGTGTGATTCAGAGTCTGGAGGATGCCTAGATCTATCTTAGCTGGCAGATGACCCCACAGAACCTTTCATTCTTGCTCCTGCAGAGCAAACCTCAGTGAGTGTGCTTTGCAAGGTCAGTGCTGCCTCTCTTGTGCCCTTTTGGCTTTGGTGTCCTGAGTCACGGAGTGATCTCCCCCAGGATGATGGAGAGGCTCATGGTACCACACTGCTGTGGAAAAAGAGCTCAGTGTATCCCACTAAGTATTTTTTGCAGTTAGTAGAGTCAATGGAGGTTAAAGTTTCTAAACTGGGAAGTGGTGTTGCACTGCTTCTGAGTCCCAGCTTATCCTAACGTAGTCACAGAATCACAGGACATCAGGGATTGGAAGGGACCTCGAAAGACCATCCAGTCCAGTCCCCCTGACACAGCAGGATTCCCTAGATCCAATTGCACAGGAACACAGCCAGGTGGGTTTTAAACCTCTCCAGAGAAGGAGACTCCACGACGCCCCTGAGTAGCCCCTTCTGGTGCTCCATCACCCTCACTGGGAAGAAGCTCCTTCTCACATTGATGTGGAACCTCCGCTGTTCCAGCTCACACCCATCACCCCTCATCCTATCATGAGATGGCACTGAGCAGAGCCTGGCTCTATCCTCCTGACACCCACCCTTCACCTGCTGCCATATATTGATCAGGACTGGTATCCTGATTTCCTGATTAAAATCATGACCATGACACCAACATAACAATTAAATCGATTGTAATCTGTGTCGCAGTGTAAACAGCAGTATTTCCTTCTAAGTGCCTTTTCTGCTGGACTGTGGTAGAGATAAAGCTCTTACACATTGCAACTGATGGTAAACAGAGCTGACTTGAGCCATTCATGCTGTCTGAGTGATTAACATTTCCAGATGGATCCTCAAAACCCAAAGGTCATTCATTTAGCCTCCCTTTAAGTGAGAAATTCTTTCTTCAGGGTCTCTGTGCAGAATGGGGTGGACTACAACATGCACCTGCCTCTGCATGGTTCAGCTTGGAGTGTCTTTGTGTTTTAACTCTTCTCAGGTCCCCATGTAAGAGTCAGACACTTAGCACTTGCTTCTGCACTGAGCAGGTCCATTTTCCCATCATGTGTGGGGACATCATGTGAGCAGCAAAGACCTTGACTATGAAGTTGTTAAGGAAACAGCTTAACTTTTTACACCATGGTTTTAACCTCAGTTGCTCTGATAATTTAGACCTCCCCTAGATTGCCATGAAGAATTTTGTAGGGGGTTTGGATTTGTGTTAATGACAGATGGACTTTTAAACAAAACAGTGTTATTTTTAAATATGCCAGATACTTTTTCCCCCCAAATTGTAAGTAATGGGAAAAAAATACTCAAGAAAAGCACAGAAAATTCATTGCTCCTTGAGATAAAACTGTTCTGCTCTTCCTAAAGCTTTAATTTTGACTACATTGCCAGATGTTGAATCTAAGTGTAGTTCTAAACCTTGACTATTCACAGAATCACAGAACATTAGAGATGGGAAGGGACCTGGAAAGGTCATCCAGTCCAATCCCCCTGTCACAGCAGGATCACCTAGATCAGCTCTACCTACTAACCTTCTAATCCACCTGAGGATGCCATCTGCATTCTTGGCCACAAGGGCTCATTGCTGGCTCATGGTCATCCTACTGGCTACCAGGACCCCAGGTCCCTTTCTCCTCTGCTGCTCTTCAAAGGTCAGTCCCCAACCTACACTGGTACCTGGGGTTGTTCTTACCCAGACACCAGACTCAACACTGCCCTTGTTGTAGTCAATCAAATCCCTCCCTGCCCAGCTCTTGAGCCTGTCTAGTTGCACCCTGTTGTCTGGGCTGGGTAGCCCAGGAGGGAAGGACAGATGTGTTCTTGCTCTTAAAAGGGAATAGGTTCCTGCACGATCCCCAGCCCAATGACCAGGAGCTAAAAGCCAACATTACCTCGAAGGAAGAGGAGAATGAGCAACGGTCAAGGCTAATGGAAATGCTGGCGCTGAGCCTGCTGCTTCCTCCAGGAGTGTGTAAATCAAGAACCCATTCTGTGTGAGAGAGAAAATACTATAAACTGCTGTACATGGAAGGAAAAAAAGGCAAGAACAGTTTCTTTTGCTAACGGCATGTGCTCTGTGCAGCCTCCAGCAACAGCTCCCAGCACGGGAGATATTTCATACAACAACATCTGGCTCACAGTGCAAACAAACCAGCAGTTTACACAAGGGCACGCAGAAAGCCTTGACATATGGTATATGTGTCCAGTTATGAATTTCAAAGAGCTGCCTGTATTCACTTTGCTTTCAGAAGTTCCCTGGTCCCCATGAAACGATCCACAAGACTCTGAAATCGATCACCATTTCCATACAGTACAGGAAGGAATGATGGGGCAGGGTCTAGCTGGAGGGCTGGATCTAGTGGAGTCCCCCAAGGATTGGTACTGGAACCAGTACTATTCAATCTATTCGTTATTCACTTGGATGAGCAAGTCTGCTGATGACACCCCAGCAGATATCTCCAGAGAAGGAAACTCCACAACCTCCCTGGGCAGCTCCTTCCAGTGCTCCGTCACCCTCATTGGAAAGAAGTTCCTTCTCACATTGATGTGGAACTTCCTGTGTTCCAACTCACACCTGCTGCCCCTTGTCCTATCATGAGATGCCCCTGAGCAGAGCCTGGCTCCCTCCTCCTGACACCCACTCTTTCCATATTTATCAACATTCATGGGGTCATCCCTCAGCCTCCTTTTTTCCCAGCTCAAGAGCCCCAGCTCCCTCAGCCTTTCCTCATCAGGGAGATGCTCTACTCCCTTCATACTCTCTGTGGCTCTGCTTGGAACTCTCTTGAGCAGCTCTATGTCCTTCTGGAACTGAGGGGCCCACAACTGGACACAATATTCCAGCTGTGGTCTCACCAGGGCAGAGTAAAAGGGAAGGAGAACCTCTCTCCATCTACTAACCAACCCCATTCTGATCCACCCCAGGCAGGCTAGAGACAGAGATGTATTAGGTTATTTCTACACCAAAATGTCATAACTTAAAGACATCCCCACTTGTTCACCACATCTGTCACCAGTTCACTTGTTCCAATATAGTGTAGCCTTGCTGTTAAAAATGTGCAGCTCATTTTTGCTCTGCTTCTTATTTATCAGTTGGTTTCAGCTACTAGAACTGATCATTTCATCCTTTGCTGAGCCAAAAGAGCCCTCTGCTGTTAGAAACCTACTTCCACCCAGAGGACTTGCAGCCCACAACCAAATGTTTGGTTTAACAGCACAGAAAAAAAGCAACGAGAGAAGGTTGTTAGTTTTTGGAAGGCAGTTTTCCTTGCGCTGGCTTCTCCTCGTAGCCCTGTTCTGCAGCTCGCCAGCAGCTGCGTGGGCTGGCAATGCAAACACTGGCATTTCAGTTGTGGTGAAGTGCAGAAGGACTTTCTCTCCCGTCTCTCTTTCTCCATCTTTAAATTTTTTCAGACCTCAAAATGACACTGAGGATACTGGCTCAAGTGGAGGTGTTGTCTTCGGTGTGACCCAGGCAGCTACAAGTTGCTTGTGGGACACTGATCGCTCTGACAGTGAAGTTTTGGTTGGTTTTGGTTGGGCTCTACATCATAACAGAACCAGACTAGAAGAATCACGTGAAGTTTAAAAATCCAGGATGACTGTGCCTGTAAATGCCACCAAGGGTAGCAACAGCCCAAAGGCTGAGAGGATTGGACTAGATGATCTTTCGAGGTCCCTTGCAATCCCTAATGTTCTGTGATCCTGTGCCATTTATTTTCATGGTTGTCATGGTTCTCTCTTGTCAACAGTGTTGAAATGGACTTTTAACAACAGCTCTGCTTCTGCAAGGTGGGAGCAATTTGCTGGTTGAGACTCCAGGGTTTTTTTTCTTTGAGTGTTAGCTATGAGAGTTATTTCTGTGCGCCCCTGCTGCTGCCCTCACTTTGATGACTGGACCTGGATCCCCGTGGGCTTTGCTTGGTGTCACCCACTTGAACTGCTCTGGGGGTTTCCACAGGCTGAAGCTTGCAAGCGAAAGCCAAGGATCCTCGCTGACGGGCATAAGGAGTATCACAGCCTATTACCTCCCTCTACCCACTACAAGCAGCAAGGGACAGGTCAAGGAAGAGAAAGCAGGGCTGGATAGGGTAAGCTGGCTGCAGACACATCTTTAATGAGAGTCTATCTTCCCTCTGACAGCCTGGAAACCAGGACCAAGTCATCCACTCTGGACAACCTAGGCAGCCAGAATGAAATACGAACTTCAGTGCTGTACTCAGAACTGGTGAGGCTGCACCTGGAGTACTGGGCCTGGTTTGGGCACCTCAGCACAAGGGGGACATTGAGGTGCTGGAGCGAGTGCAGAGGAGGGTGAAAAAGCTGGGGAAAGGTCTGGAGAAGAAATCTAATGAGGAGAGATGGACAGAGTTGGGGCTGTTTAGTTTGAGGAAGAGGAGGATGAGGAGAGACACCTCATCGCTCTCTACAACTATCTGAAAGGACATTGTAGAGATGTTGGTGCTGGGCTCTTCTCACAGGTCATTAGCGACAGAAGCAGAGGGAAGGGCTTCAAGCTTCAACAAGGGAGGTTTAGACTGGACACCAGAAACAAATTTTTCATGAAGAGAGTGTTCAGGCACTGGGATGGGCTGCCCAAGGTGGTGGTTGAGTCCCCATCCCTGGATGAGTTTAAACGTTGCTTAGGTGTAGTGTTGGGGGATCTGGTTTAGAAGTGACCTTGTAGAGTAGGGTTGGTGGTTGGACTTGATGATCCCCAGGGTCTTTTCCACCTCGAATGATTCTATGATTTTCTGTGCATCAGGCTTGCAGTACCTTGCACCTAGTTGTGCTTCAGTCGTGTGTGATCAGCCCGAACCAGCACGCCCGGGTGTATCTAGCAGCGGCAGCACTGATGGGTCTCAGCATGAGGCGTGCTGGAGGGTGGGCAAATGAATGTGTATGGTCCTTGCAGCTGTCTTCATTATTAGTCATAATGGGCATTCATGTACTACCTCATTTAAATAGATCCATCTTCTCTGAGATAATTTTAAGGACACATCCCAGAAGCTGACAGTGAGTAGGCTCCCTCCAGCCCCGCAAGCTGACCCTGCGTCAGCTGCTGTCACCTGTGGCACTACAGAAATCTCCACGGGTCTGTACAGAGCTTTAATTGCTGCTCGGCATCAGATCTGAGCAATGGCCCCATCACAAGACCCTCCTCACCTTTTCCTGATGCTCAGCTGAGACTTCGAAGTCATAACCTACTGGTCCAAATCTTCCCACAGCATGTTAGTTGCACAGATGTGATTAATTTTATCGGCGCTCTGGATGTTGTTATCAAATCCCAGCTTGATTCTCTAATTAGCCTGTTTCGTTAATTAATTAGGCTTTTATACCCATACTGTGAGAGCACTTTCCCTAATAACTTTTGTTCCAGCTGGCCTGACTCATTGGATTTTGACAGGGGATATGGAGGTTTGAAGTTCCTTTCCCACGTCCTTATTTTAATGGAGCAGATCACTGATGCTGTGGGTAAGGAACAGCCCGTAGCTGGAACCATCTCGTTAACAGAGAGCAGAGCATTTATGTGGGGAGGAGCATCTTAAGCATCTCGGACACCATCAGATGTTATTTATCATCATTTTTATTGTGACAGGTTATTATGTAAGGCAAACTGTCACAGCTTCTGCTCTGGTTCTCAGACAGGTATTAGGAACGTCTCTACTTCGTGGTGTCTGCCTGCACACAGCTCTGCATCACCCGTGGACTTCAGGGGAAATCATAGAATGGTATAGGTTGGAAGGGGCCTCAAAAGTCAACTGGTTCCAACCGTGAGCAGGGACACTTCTCACCAGACCAGGTTGCCCAGAGCCCCATCCAACCTGGGGATGGAACAGTCACAGCCTCCCTGTGCAACAGATTCCCCAGAGCCCCATCTAGCCTGACCCTGAATTGCTCCAGGGATGGGGACTCCACCACCCCTCCAGGCAGACTGTTCCAGGGATCCACCACCCTCAGATTCAAGAACTTTTTCCTCATGTCCAGCCTCAATCTGCTCTTTTCCAGCTTCAAAACATGACCCCTCATCCTATTGTTCTGTGCCCTTGTGAGGAGTCTTCCCCAGCCTTCTGACAGCTGCCCCTGTCACGGATTGGAAGGTGTCTGTAAGGTCCCCAGGAGGTCTTCTCTTCAGGTTGAACAGCCCCAACGCTCTCAGACTATAAGAGAGGTGCTTCAGCCCTCTGGGCATTTTCATGACCTCCTCTGGACCTGCTCCCTTTGGTCCTCATCCTTCTTGTGTTGGGGGCTTCACATCTGAACATAATTCCTACTGAGGCAGGGGGGTTGGACTACATGATCTTTTGAGGTCCCTAATGATTCTATGATAATTCTCCTGGTGAGGTCTCACCAGGGCAGAGCAGAGGGTCAGAATGACCCAGGATGGCTGTTCCTGTTGAGCTCATTTGCCTTTTATACTAAAAGGTTGGCTTGGCCATTGCTGCTGTTTATTTGCTATTATGATCTGCATTGATTTAGAGCTGCAGCAGCAGCAGCTATCTGAGCTAATCCATCCTGACCACTATCATGTGACAGAAGTGTTAATCATTAACTCTGCAGAGCCACACAGAAAAGGGAATTAATTAATGCTGTAGGCACCCACACATGTCACCCTTTTATTAAAGGGAAAGCTGCGTGATGACATCAGCCCCAGAGAATGTCAACAGGCATTTTTAAGAGTTTCTGCTGCTTTGGTCCAAGAGCCTTCACCTCCTCTGAGCTTCTGTAAGGGGAGTTAAATATCCAATTATAACAATTTCTACCATCCAGATCATGAGCCTCCTCCTCAGAATTAGCCTGAATTAATGAGAAGGGTAGAGAAAGGAGTTACACATCATTGTCAGCTGCATGTTTTTGTGGACAACCCCAAATCCCTGACCTCATTTTCAAGCCCTCATTAGCAGCACTGGTAAAGGAGGTCAGATCGCACCACATCCTGTCTGTCCCAGCGGACAGGGGCTGTGCTGCCCAGTGCTCTGCGTCCATCAGGCTCAGACAGCTGGCTGCTCTCTCTCCAACAGCTCTTCACGATGCTGGGCAAAGCCTTAGCAATCTATCTTCCATCTAAAATGACAGAGATTCATGGCTGGTCCCTCCGAGGAATCAGCACTGACAAACCCAGCTACCTAGGATGAGCCCAATTTACTTAAAGTTGGTCCTTTTGGGATATTAAGCTTGCAGAAAGCTAACTTTCCACTTCTTTTCTCACTTCTTTCTTGCATCCATCCTTTCCCTCTCGTGAGGTCTATCAAAGAGCTCATCTTTCCACAGCAGCCTCGATAAAGTGATTTGCTGACAAACACATCTGCACTCCCAGCTTCACCCCTGCTATTAAATACATTAAATGTTTCCCAATAGCCTGTAGTGTTATGTTATTATTTATAGGTCACAATGTGCATTACAATTAGAAACTCACATTTCTATATATAAAATACAGTCACTATTATAAACATTTCAGATCATTTCACTTCCACATCTTTATAGCAGCCCTATAAAAACACCCAGCAATTCTATCCTTTTCTGCAGAAGCCACCAAGCAATCCTACACCTTCCTATGAAAACACCCCCCCATAACACATTTGCCACCTGCAGAAAGTTGTATTTAGAGCAACTCGAACCTTGCACGTCAGATTTCTCCACAAGGGAAATACAATCATTTCACAGAATCACAGAACATGAGGGATTGGAAGGGACCTCGAAAGATCATCCAGTCCAATCCCCCTGCCACAGCAGGATCACCTAGAACAAGTCACACAGGAATATGTCCAGGTGGGATTTAAACATCTTCATAGAATCCTGGCCTGTAATAGAAACTGAGTGTTCAGCAGGAGCAGGGAGGTGATTGTCCCCCTGCACTCAGCACTGGTGAGGATGCACCTTGAGTGCTGGGTCCAGTTTTGGGCACCTCAGTACAAGGGGACATTGAGGTGCTGGAGCGAGCACAGAGGAGGGCGATGAGGCTGAGGAAGAGCCTGGAGAATAAATCTGATGAGGAGAGATTGAGAGAGTTGGGGCTGTTTAGTTGAGGAAGAGGAGGCTGAGGGGAGACCTCATCACTCTGTACAACTATCTGAAAGGACATTGTAGANTCCCCAGAGCCCCATCTAGCCTGACCCTGAATTGCTCCAGGGATGGGGACTCCACCACCCCTCCAGGCAGACTGTTCCAGGGATCCACCACCCTCAGATTCAAGAACTTTTTCCTCATGTCCAGCCTCAATCTGCTCTTTTCCAGCTTCAAAACATGACCCCTCATCCTATTGTTCTGTGCCCTTGTGAGGAGTCTTCCCCAGCCTTCTGACAGCTGCCCCTGTCACGGATTGGAAGGTGTCTGTAAGGTCCCCAGGAGGTCTTCTCTTCAGGTTGAACAGCCCCAACGCTCTCAGACTATAAGAGAGGTGCTTCAGCCCTCTGGGCATTTTCATGACCTCCTCTGGACCTGCTCCCTTTGGTCCTCATCCTTCTTGTGTTGGGGGCTTCACATCTGAACATAATTCCTACTGAGGCAGGGGGGTTGGACTACATGATCTTTTGAGGTCCCTAATGATTCTATGATAATTCTCCTGGTGAGGTCTCACCAGGGCAGAGCAGAGGGTCAGAATGACCCAGGATGGCTGTTCCTGTTGAGCTCATTTGCCTTTTATACTAAAAGGTTGGCTTGGCCATTGCTGCTGTTTATTTGCTATTATGATCTGCATTGATTTAGAGCTGCAGCAGCAGCAGCTATCTGAGCTAATCCATCCTGACCACTATCATGTGACAGAAGTGTTAATCATTAACTCTGCAGAGCCACACAGAAAAGGGAATTAATTAATGCTGTAGGCACCCACACATGTCACCCTTTTATTAAAGGGAAAGCTGCGTGATGACATCAGCCCCAGAGAATGTCAACAGGCATTTTTAAGAGTTTCTGCTGCTTTGGTCCAAGAGCCTTCACCTCCTCTGAGCTTCTGTAAGGGGAGTTAAATATCCAATTATAACAATTTCTACCATCCAGATCATGAGCCTCCTCCTCAGAATTAGCCTGAATTAATGAGAAGGGTAGAGAAAGGAGTTACACATCATTGTCAGCTGCATGTTTTTGTGGACAACCCCAAATCCCTGACCTCATTTTCAAGCCCTCATTAGCAGCACTGGTAAAGGAGGTCAGATCGCACCACATCCTGTCTGTCCCAGCGGACAGGGGCTGTGCTGCCCAGTGCTCTGCGTCCATCAGGCTCAGACAGCTGGCTGCTCTCTCTCCAACAGCTCTTCACGATGCTGGGCAAAGCCTTAGCAATCTATCTTCCATCTAAAATGACAGAGATTCATGGCTGGTCCCTCCGAGGAATCAGCACTGACAAACCCAGCTACCTAGGATGAGCCCAATTTACTTAAAGTTGGTCCTTTTGGGATATTAAGCTTGCAGAAAGCTAACTTTNATCACCTAGAACAAGTCACACAGGAATATGTCCAGGTGGGATTTAAACATCTTCATAGAATCCTGGCCTGTAATAGAAACTGANTCCCTCCGAGGAATCAGCACTGACAAACCCAGCTACCTAGGATGAGCCCAATTTACTTAAAGTTGGTCCTTTTGGGATATTAAGCTTGCAGAAAGCTAACTTTCCACTTCTTTTCTCACTTCTTTCTTGCATCCATCCCTTCCCTCTCGTGGGGTCTTTTCCAACCTGAATGATTCTGTGATTCTATGACTCTATCAAGCTTGGTCAGGTTCTCATAGCAAGTCAAGGCCAGAGTTACAGCATCTCTCAGCTCTGCTACTCCAAATGTCTCTATACTCATGGCTGGACACTGTTCTGTTGGTTATGCAAAGGAGATGGATGAAGCCAAAATTTATAAAGAGTGATCCTGTATCTGGGGGAAAGGGAGAAACTCAGAGGAAACAAAACGTTTCCTTTTCTTTTGAGTCCTAAATGTGATTTGGAAATAGTTCAGTATCATCACTTATCTGTTTAAAGATGAACTCATGATTCACCGACATTAATAGCTTTTCTTTTGTTATTTATAGAGGAACAATTACAGTTCTCTCTGAAAAGACCAGAATCACAACTGCCCTATTTAAATTTTCTTTTTATAGTCCAGACTTTTGTTCTCTGAGAAGGAAATGAGAGAGACTGGCAGACTGAGCAGAAGAGTCTGTGTGTGAAGGCAGAGTTACCTCAATAGGTTGCTGTTGGGCTGATAATAAAACTTTCTGGTCTCATCCTATTTCTTCAGCAAAAAAATCAGCTATGGAAAAAATCTGAAGTGCTGAGAACACCGATACTATAATAAATGGAGTAAGGAGCTACGTGAAGTGATGTCTGGGCATCAAAGGAAAAAAGCCTACAAAACAACTGCATTGCCTGGAAGAGTCGAGATATAAATTCAGGGATTCATTGTGGTCCAAAGAAAGTCTTCTTGGCTTGATGGAGCCCAGAGCTGGCTACGTGCCTCAGCACCGCGGGGCTGCGCCGGCAGGGTTGCCTCACCGGCACCGCTGACACGCACAGGGCTCTGTAAACACCATCTCATTAGGGCTTTTGGAAAGAAAGTCGTCGTAAATTAGCGCCGGGAGCGAGGTCCGCACGAGGTTTGCAGCCTTCGCGTTCCCGGCAGGTCATGGGCAGCAGGATGCGTCGGTGGTTTGCATGGGAACCCTCACGCAGCGTTCACCTCTCGTGCTGCTGCTGAGGAGGATGAGCAGTGGCGACTCTATTCATGCAGAAGTAAGGACTTAAATACCAGCAAATTTAAATCAACAGCTACCGACACCCTCTTCCAACACTCTTGGAAATGGCAAGGCTGTTTTTCCAGATTGATGGTTTTCTGTGGAGTTTGGCTGTCTGTCCGGAATCTCCTGCGCTGCGCCTTGCCTTTCTCTACCCCACTGTTTAGCTTTGAGCTTCTGCAGTTTTCCAGGGCATTCTCAACATTGCCTTTTAAGTATCTTTGTCTCTCGTGACGGCCTCAGACAAGTAGGCAGGAGGAATTTACACACGGTTGGGTGAAATAGCAAGAAACAAATATTTTCCATTGCAATTACACGGTTGGCCTCCTCATACGAATTATTTATGGAAAAACACACTTAATACCATAACCCAGATTTTCCAAGATAAAGGAAGATGAAGCTACAGTTGCTGCTCTATAGCCCATTAGTCTGGTATGGATGATGGATCACAATTAGAAGTGAACCATGTAGAAAGTAGTTGCAAGGGATCTTCCTGCTGACTCGACCCTTTGAAGCGGATTTTCCACTACCAAGGTGAAGATAAACGTGCTCCAGCAGAAGAAAACTTCATAGGCACATCACATCCTTCTCCTGTGCTGTGTGGGTCCTCAGGTTGCTTAGACACAGGTCACTATGCAGCCTTGGAGGCAGTAAGTGTTTGGGGCCTGAAGAATAAATCTGATGAGAAGAGATGGAGAGAGTTGGGGCTGTTTAGTTTGAGGAAGAGGAGGATGAGGGGAGACACCTCATCACTCTCTACAACTATCTAAAAGGAACTTGTAGATACTTTGGTGCTGGTCTATTTTTACAGGGTATCAGTGACAGAACCAGAGAGATCTTCAAACTTCAATGGGGTAGATGTAGATTGGACATCAGGAAGAAATTCTTCATGGAGACAGTGGTCAGGCACTGGGATGGGCTGCCCAGGGTGGTGGTTGATTTCCCATCCCTGGATGTGTTTAAAAGTCTCTTAGATGTAGTGTTGGGGGATCTGGTTTAGGGGTGACCTTGTAGAGCAGGGTTGATGGCTGGACTCAGTGATCCCAAGAGTTTTTTCCAACCTGAATCATAGAATCATAGAACCATTAGGGATTGGAAGGGACCTTGAAAGATCATAGGATCATAGGATGTTAGGAGTTGGAAGGGACCCAAGAGATCATCTAGTCCAATCTCCCTGCCAGAGCAGGATGATTCTATGATTCTGTGATATGGAAAAGCTCATGACAGAGCAATTTACACAGAAAAACATGACACTGGAAAACTCTTAGTTTGTCTGAGTGGATCCTTGAGTTTCTTGAACAATTAACACCACCCTGCAGGGAACTGCTGACATGTGTGAGGAAGTATGTGGGGGTGTAAGGGTGATGACCACCGATGAGCTTCATGTCTACATGAGGTTCTTCATGTCTACATGAGGTTCTTCATGTCTACATTCTCCTCCTCCTGGCTCACAGTGTTTTTCCCGTGTTCACAGACTGCCAGGTGGCTCAGGACCAGGGAGGTCTTTCCCATCCTGCCCAAGCAGTGCTCATCAGGTTCTCAAAGAAAGGTGTCTGCTGAATCAAGAACCAAAATCATATCAGCTCTGGGATTAAAGACAGAAGTGGCTGATAACTTGGTTCATTATAAAAATGGAGTCAAGATGATCTGCTGCTGATGATTGTGTTCATGTTAGTGATTGAAATCAGTTGACACATCTACTCATGGCTGTTAACACCCTAGAAGTTCGTAGCTGCAACCAGAATCCCACATATGGCTACTGCATTGGTAGGACAGGTATTTTGAGTGAAGTTTCCTTTTCCCTCTGCACTTCAGATGACTAAATGTGCCTGTAAAACTCCCTTCCGTTTGGTGACGTGCTGCCTGCATGTCTGGAAACCTACTCAGAGAGAGTTTCCAGCAGTCTTCCCTCCTCCCCTGCCTGCTAGCCTTGTGACGGCTGTGGAAATCACATCCCAGGAACAGAGGGGCTGGAAAACTGCTGCAGCTTTTGGGAAAAGGGGAGTCATTGAATCGTTGAATACATAGGGTTGGAAGGGACCTCTAAAGATCTTCTAGTCCAGCTCCCCTACAACAAGGAAGGACATCTCTAAGCAGAAGAGATTGCCCAGAGCCCCATCCAGCCTGACCTTGAATGGCTCCAAGGATGGGGCTTCCACCACCTCTCTGGGCAGCCTGTTCCAGGGATCCACCAATAACTTTTTCCTCCTGTCCAGCCTCAATTTACCCTCTTCCAGATTCAAACCATGACTTCTTCACAGTGAGGGTGATGGAGCACTGGAACAAGCTTCCCAGGGAGGTTGTGGAGTCTCCTTCTCTGGAGATGTTCAAAACCCACCAGGATGTGTTCCTGTGTGACTTGGTCTAGGTGATCCTGCTGTGGCAGGGGGTTGGACTGGATGATCTTTCGAGGTCCCTTCCAATCCTTAATGATTCTGTGATTCAATGAAAAAGTTCTTCAATGTGAGGGTGGTTGATGGCTGGAATGGGCTGCACTGGAGGTGGTGGGACCCCATCCCTGTAGTCATTTAAGGTCAGGCTTGATGACACTCCGAGTGTCCTGACCTAGGCTGAGTTGTCCCTATGTAAGGACATTGGACCAGATGACCTCTAGAGGTCCATTCCAGCTGAGAACAATTTGTGATTCTATGATTCTTCTCCCCTGTCCTGATCAAGCACCTCCGGCTGTATTGCAGACCCTGAATCACTGCTCTTGGGCTGGTCTGAAGTTCTCTGGGCATTAAGAAAGCAGTTAGCTGTACAGCACAGAAAATCATTACCTTCACAGTGCCGTTTTCCATCTCTGGGGTTATAAGTTGGCCATGTTTTCACCATGCAGATGGTTGGCATGTTATGTGAAAGGAATGTATTTGCCCTCTTGATTTTTCCACTCACTCCAAATGAAATCTACCAGGGATGCCAGCATCGCTAGCAACGAGGGCACTGCAGATGGACATCTGGACAGACGAGCGGTCACGCAGCACGGTGCCAGCGAACACAATGGGACAGGACTTTCCCAAGATGCTGCTAAATAAATTATCTTCCACGGGGCTTGAGTAAGTGAAGAGGGAGAAATGATGCCTCTGCAACCCCCTTGGCACTTTGCATGTGTTGGAGATAATCTGAGAAGGGAGGGACATGTTTTCTACAATCACAGTTTTCAAATGAGTGTTTGTGAGTGACTTCTGCAGTTTATGAAGCACCGTGACCTCAAACGACTCATGGAAAATACATGTGAGGAGCCCTTCAAACTAAGGCTGTCCCTCAGCATTAAATAACCAAAATACGTGAGGGCCCACTGGAGCTCTCCGGAGAGAGAGACAAGCTAAGTCTTCATTTGTCCTCATTTGCTGGCAAAGGCCTTCAAGTAATGTTCCCTGCAAATGATCTAGAGCCTCTTGTGAGTTTCTGCTGGGGCTCAGCCTGAAGTGAATAAAATAGAGATGACGAATGTGTTTGAAAATTCCTGTTCTATTTAATAGGGTTTCAAATCACCTCTGATACTAGATGGGAAAGACAGTTATGGAGGAGCGGTGTTACACCCGCATTTGCATAGACCAGCTTCAAGGCTTAGGTCTGCAGAAGTTCCATTGCCCAGGTTGCCAGTCCTGCAGCAGGTCTGCTGATCTCGTTCCAAATCCACTGGAAATCTGAGATTTCTTGTGAAATGGAGCCCTGAGACTGCAGCCACTGAGAGGCAGAAAGTGATGAAGCAGAACACAATCACAGCTGTGATGTGGGGAAGTGAAACTGAAGAACTGGGAGCCTGCTTGACTACATGACACCTCAGCATGTGAAGGTTGATCACAGACTCCCAGAACATTAAGGATTGGAAGGGACCTTGAAAGATCATCCAGTCCAATCCCCCTGACACAGCACAATTCCCTAGATCAAGTCACACAGGAACATGTCCAGGCAGGTTTTAAACATCTCCACACAAGGAGACTCCACAACCTCTCTGGGAAGCCCTTTCCAGTGCTCTGTCACCCCCACTAGGAAGAAGGTCCTTCTCATATTGATGTGGAACCTCCTATGTTAAAGCTCACACCCACTGCCCCTTGTCCTATCACCAGATGCCACTGAGCAGAGCCTGGCTCCATCCTCCTGCCACCCACCCCTCACATATTTATAGACATTAATGAGGTGACCTCACAGTCTCCTCTTCTCCAAGCTAAAGAGACCCATCCAGGCAGGTTTTGAACTCGTCAAGTAGGGACCATGGGCAGGACAGAAAAAGAAGGTCATAAAACTTACCAGCAGAATAGCATCCTCTAAAATGCCAGAAGAAATCTGTACTCACTTTGTACCATTATCAAACCAGTTATAGCATTAAAAAGAATAAATATAAGAAACCCACTGGTCTGGATACTGCTGCAAAGGAGACAGCAGTTCTCCTTGCTGTTAGTCACAAGCAATTTCCTTTAAAAATTATTATTATTGTTATTATCATCATTTCTGAGATAAGCTGCTTAAAATGTGATGGTGCTTGTGGAAATGACTCCCCACTCAGCTGACAGGCTTATCTGGCCCCAAGGGAGGCTGAGGTATTTCATTTGGACAGTGTTCACCATAACCAACCCACAGCACAACCAGTCTGAACTGCACCACGGGGTGTGTTTGTCTAAGTTTCAACACTTCCAAAACTCAGATTGAGTAATCCAAATGTTCATGATATAACTCTAATATCTCTAGCAGAGCTGATCCTATTAATGAGTAGGATACACAACCACCCCGTGAAAAATAAACTCTTGTGGGGTTCCTACAGTTTAAACACACAAAAAGGATCAAGAAGGGAAACGTTGATCTCTTGAAGGTCACTTTTAATGTAAACTATTCTATGACTTTTGGAAAGTAAATGCTTCAGACAGATTTTTTAAAGCAAGATAATTTTCACCATCTTGCCTCCTTGGCAGAATTAGTGCCAAGGACCTAAGTGGAAAAATACACCAGAACATTTCACTGCTAGTGTATTTCATGGCCAGCTTGGACAGGAGTTTGAGCAACCTGATCTAGAGAAAAGTGTCCCTGCCCATGGCAGAGGGGTTCTCTTTAGCTTGGAGAAAAGGAGACTGAGGGGTGACCTCATTAATGTCTATAAATATGTGAAGGGTGGGTGTCAGCAGGATGGAGCCAGGCTCTGCTCAGGGGCATCTAATGACAGGACAAGGGGCAGTGGGTGTGAGCTGGAACAGAGGAGCTTCCACATAAATCTGAGAAGGAACTTCTTCCCAGTGAGAGTGACAGAGCACTGGAAGGGGCTGTCCAGGGGGGCTGTGGAGTCTCCTTCTCTGGAGAAGTTTAAAACCTGCCTGGAGATGTTCCTGTGTGACTGGATCTAGGTGATCCTGCTGTGGCAGGGGGATTGGACTGGATGATCTTTGGAGGTCCCTTCCAATCCCTAATGTTCTGTGATTCTGTGATTGGAACTAGATGATCCTGAAGGTCCTTTCCAATCCAAACTACTCTCTGGTTCGAACAGCTGGGCATTTGTTATACTTGTGAGATTGCAAAAGATTCTCTGGCACTTTATTTTATGCCAGGTATTAGCAAAAATCTGCAGAGCACGAAAGCTTCGCCGTGCGTCTGTCGAGCCCATCGCATCACCTTTCAAACAGCTTTACCCAACATGCTGCCACAAGCTCTTTTCCAATGGCTCCGAGTCAAGTTCAAACAAGTTTCTTACGCAGCCATGAAATCACATCGACATACCCGGTAATGTAAGTCAGACATGAATCTTTGATACCTTCTGTATGACAAGTGCAAACTCATTTCAGAGCCTTTCTTTCCCTTCCATTCTTGCATTTAGAAGTGCATGTGGCTTGGAAGGTTCTTGCAGCATTATTGTAGGAAAAGTGATTACGAAGATAAACAAAAGCAGCTCTTCTCATTTTCAAAACAATCCATCAGGTATAAATAATGACACTTCACTAAATGACATTGGACCTGTTTGACTTTGGACACAAGCTATGCAGGGTTGTCACAGGGAGGTATCACATGTATGTGTTATCCTAAATGAATTGCAGCCATGACTACTTCTTGCATCTGAGAGGGTAATTCCTTGCTCCTCCATCTTTAAAAAGCAATCCTAAAATACAGGATTGTTAGAGACTGCTCCCTGATAACGTTGAGTTTCCAGCTCTATTACTCAGGATCAGAGTCACTGAACATTAGGGATTGGGAGGGACCTCAAAAGATCATCTAGTCTAATCCCATCACCACAGCAGGATCACCTAGATCCAGTCACACAGGAACGGTCCAGGTGGGTTTTAAACATCTTCAGAGAAGGAGACTGCACAACCCCCCTGGGCAGCCCCTTCCAGTGCTCTGTCACCCTCACTGGGAAGAAGTTCCTTCTCATATTGATGTGGAACCTCCTCTGTTCCAGCTCACATCCAGTGCCCCTTGTCCTAGCATTAGATGCCCCTGAGCAGAGCCTGGCTCCATCCTCCTGACACCCACCCTTTCTATATTTCTAAACATTAATGAGGTCACCCCTCAATCTCCTTGTCCAAGGACCCCCATACCCCTTCCTCCTACACTGCTGTCCAGCAAGTCTGTCCCCCACCTATGCTAGTACCTGGGTTTTTCCCTTGTGCTCAGCATAACTATTACAATTATGTGCCATCTTCACTCCCCACCAGAGTTTTCTTCATGACTTCTCACTCAGGCTGTAGATATTGAAGAAATCCTGGGGAAAATGGACCTTGAGTAGGTTTCAGATAAACTCCACAGTCCGTTTCCCTGCTACTGCCTGGGATGTGTTAAACACTCTGCTCACACTCCTCATGGCACACGTACAGCTATTCTGGTCCAGGAAATACCAGACTGAAATGTAGGAGTCATTACTTCTTGAAACTCAAATGCTGGCAGGTAGGTGATGTCCATGGGAATTTGCTGGAAGTGCCTGTTTTTATACAAATAAACCTAAAAGGACATTTGAGCCACAAATCACCCACAGCCTGGTCCTTGGCACAGCAGGCATTGGCCCCATTTTCTCCAACTCTTCCTTTGAGCTACTGTGGTCCAGTCACCCTCATTGTCTCAATGCTGGTGGCTCAATCTTGGAGCTAAAATCAAGTGCACATAAAGTGCACCCATTTCTGAACAGTGAAAATCTGCTGATTAATGCAGACCAACAGTCAGAATCACTGAACATTAAGGATTGGAAGATACGTCCAAAGATCATCTAGTCCAATCCCTCTGCCACAGCAGGTTCCTCTAGATCCAGTCATAAGGGAACATGTCCAGGCAGGATTAAAACTTTTCCAGACAACCCCCCTGGGCAGCCCCTTCCAGTGCTCTGTCACCCTCACTGGGAAGAAGTTCCTTCTCATATTGATGTGGAACCTCCTCTGTTCCAGCTCATACCCGTTGCCTCGTGTCCTATCATTAGACGACACTGGGCAGATCCTGGCTCCATCCTCCTGACACCCACCCTTCACATATTTATAGACATTAATGAGGTCGCCTCTCAGGCTCCATTTCTCCAAGCTAAAGAGACCCAGCTCCCTCAGCCTCTCCTCATTGGGGAGATGCTCCACTACCTTCATCATCTTTGTGGCTATGTGCTAGACTCTCTTCAGCAGCTCTGTGTCCTTCTGGAACCAAGGGCCCCAGAACTGGATGCAAGATTCCAGTTGTTTCTCAGAAGGGCAGAGTAGAGGGGGAGGAGAACCTCTCTCAATCTTCTAACCTCTCCTCTTTTGATCCGCCCCAGGATGCTGTTGACCTTTTTGGCCACAAGAGCACATTGGTGGCTCCTGGCCATCCTGCTGCACGCTTCAATAAAAATGAAATAAAATTAGGAAATAAATAGTATTATTCTTATTCTATAGGTTAACAGATTTTGTTATGCTGCTAGCATTACAGATATTTTAATCACAAGGCAGCACGTCCAGTCCCTTTCCCAGTGATAATCCTGCTGGCTTGGATCCAGGAACTGCTGCCAAATGCCAGGGTTATGTGTTGTCAACATAAAATCTACAGGCGTTCTGGGGCACAAGGAAATCTAGTTCCCATCACAAGAAAAAGAACTATTACATTCTTTGAGAAAAATGCCAGAAATGCTTCTTGGCCGTGTGTATGTCACTGGATAACATCTCTCTTAAAATGCTGGTTCTTCTCAACTGTTCAGCACAGAAGGCAAAAGGAAGGAAAGGTCTGGAAACAGCATCTAAAGATATCTCAGAAATGGACTGATGGAGATGCATCAGGTCTGAATATCCCTAAATAAAGATGATGGCTGCAGTCTCTGCTCCACTTTCAAAGCATTTCCACTGCAAACTCTCAAAGAGGATGACTTTAGGATGCTCAAAACATGAGTCATAGAATCACAGAACATTAGGGATTGGAAGGGACCTTGAAGGATCATCCAGTCCAATCCCCCTGCCATAGCAGGACCACCTGATCCAGTGACACAGGAACACATCCAGGTGGATTTTAAACATCTCCAAAGAAGGAGACTCCACAACCTCCCTGGGAGCCCACTCCAGTGAAATCCCACAATTCCATTTCCCGCTAGGAAAAAGGTTCCTGTAGTGACAATGAGCCCAGGGAAGTGTAGAGAACAAGGAACTGTTTGTTTCCATGGCAATCCCAGCTCCAGCTTCAGACACAAGCACAAAGGCAATACGCTGAATGATTAGCTGAAGGTCATGTTGTTCTTATGAGAAAACTTAGAGAGAAGACACTGGGCTAATTCCCAGGCAGGATGCACGCCGCATTCTAACCAGTTAAAAATAAGCCACTGCTAAAGGAAATAATTGCCTTCATTAGTGTCATCTGTTTACCTTAAAATCAATTTACCTAAAGGAAACAGCAGCCTTCTTGTGAGGGAGGGAGGCAGAGCTGCATCGCTCAGATTTTGCATCATTATTGCTGCGTTCGAAGGTGAATATGAAGATCCCATGTCTTTGTGGCTTCCCTCACCTGGGAAGTCAGAAACAAGACTCTTAGAGTTGAGTAAGATGTCTCCATATGAGAGCTTGGCTTTGTTTCCAGTTGATTTTCACAGTTAAAGCCTCCCTTTCCAGGATCTGCTTTATCAGCAAGTGCACATAGGCTTTCAAATGCCTGGATGCCCCAGGGATGTGTGTGGTGTCCTGGTGAGCGGAAGGACAGCTAGTCAGTGTCTGTCTCTGGTGCAGAAACAGGCATCTCAGAGACACATGGGCATTATCTGTGGGCTTATTTCCTCCTTCCCGGTGTGACTGTTAGGTTTCCATTCCCTGAGATGGCTCAGCTGTGTTGACAGCAGGGCTAAGTGCCTCAAGTGAAACAGAAGACTATTTAAGAGACATAATTCTGTTTTCTTGCTCCATTCTGAGCTCCGTGATTTACTTCAGATCTGAAGGACATGGGAAACTTTACTGATGTCCAAAAGGAAAGTTATTTCTAGTGCTGTTTTGTTGCCAAAGTGTATAGAAACCTTATGTGCTACCTCAAAGAGCTGCTGTGGAACGGCAGTGAAAGAGGGATGTCTAGTACTTCCAGCCACAAAGCTTTTCTGCAGATCAAAACTGATGCTCGTATTCCCCAGGAGAAGTTGCAGAAGGCACCAAAGCAGGATGAAGTTCAATGAATCACGGAATCAAAGAATAATCCTGGTTGGAAGGGACCTCCTAGATCACCCTAGAGTCCAACCAGACGCACTACAACACAAAACCTAAACACCTGGTAGATCCACAAACTAACCCCCTCCATGCCAGCCCCAAGAGCAGGGCGTGATGCACCATGGCCACACATTCCTTCAACACCTCCAGGGATGGTGACTCAGCCACCTCCCTGGGAAGGCCCTCCCAGTGCCCAGTCACTCTTTCTGGAAAGAATTTCTTCCTACTATCCAGTCTAAACCTTCTCTGTCTGAACTTCAGAGCATTTCCCCTGGTTTTGTCATTGGTTACTAAGGAGAAGAGACCAACACACACCTCTCGACAACCTCCTTTCAGGTAGTTGTAGAGGGCAATGAGGTCCTCCCTCAGCCTCCTCTTGTCCAAACTCAACCTGCTCAGCCTCTCCACATGCAACTGGTTCTCTAAGCTCCTCATGAGCTGGGTAGCTCTGCTCTGGGCATGTTCCAGCATCTCAATGTCCTTCCTATAATGAGCAGCCCAGAGCTGATCCCGGTACTTGAGATGAGGCCTCACAATGTCAAGTAGAAGGGCACCATAACTTCCCTTCTCCTGCTGACCATGCTATTCTTGATACAAGCCAGGATTCTGCTGGCCTTCTTGGCCACCTGGGCACACTGTTGGCTCATATTTAAGCCAGCTGTCTACCAGCAATGCCAATCTCTTTTCTGCTGGGGAGCTTTTGATCCCCTCATCCCCCAGCCCATAGCATCATCCCCAAGCCTATAGCATAATGAGTGATCACTGATGTTGTAGTATAAATGCATTTGAACGTAGTCCCATCCCCTGGCCACAGCAGGATCATCTAGATCAAGTCGCACAGGATTCACACATTCCCACTGATCCAGGATGGGAGGATAATTTTGGTTACAGCTCTCCTACAAAAGAAGTCATTTGGTTTATCTCCTTCCACATCAACTGCACGATTTTAAAATCATCGTGATACTTCACAGGGAAAAATAAGGAACAGCCCTCAGGCCAAAAGCATCTGAGCCTTCAATGAATTTCACACTCCTGTGCCATTCCCAGAAGAAAATAAAACATCATTCCTGTAAGTGGTTTGTTACTGGGAAGCTGACAGAGAGAAGAAAAGTAGTAAAAACCTCTTATGGTGAGGAAGAACAAAATTCTTCCCGTAGACTGACTTTTGAGTTGTGCCAGCTGGCTGGATGAACGCACACATCAAAACCAGAGGTGGGTCTGGAAGGGCTTCCATATCCACAGAAAGTACTAAAACCCATAAGAAATAAATACAGGGGAGCTTTAGTGACACAGGTCAAGACCTGGGAGTATTGTGTCCAGTTCTGGGCCCCTCAGTTCCAGGAGGACACAGAACTGCTGGAAGGAGTCCAACGGAGAGCCACAAAGATGATGAAGGGAGAGGAACATCTCCCTAATGAGGAAAGGCTGAGGGAGCTGGGGCTCTTGAGCTTGGAAAAAAGAGAGACTGAGGAGTGACCCCATGAATGTTGATAAATATGGAAGGGGTGGGTGTCAGGAGGATGAAGCCAGGCTCTGCTCAGAGATAGGACAAGGGGTGTGAGTGGGAACAGAGGAGGTTCCACATCAATATGAGAAGGACCTTCTTCCCAGTGATGATGACAGAGCACTGGAAGGGGCTGCCCAGGGGGGTTGTGGAGTCTCCTTCTCTGGAGATGCTTAAAACCTGCCTGGACATGTTCCTGTGTGACTTGATCTAGGTGATCCTGCTGTGGCAGGGGGACTGGACTGGATGATCTTTCAAGGTCTCTTCCAATCCCTAATGTTCTGTGATTGTGTGAAAAAGTTCAGCACCCACGGTGGCAATATAAGCTGCTATTTTCAACCCAGGAGCAAGGGTTCATATTTAATGTGAATCAAGTGCTCTACAGCTCCTCCAGCACTGAAGGCTCTTTTAAAGGTATAAAAAAATATGAAAGATAAGATTTTATTCTCAGGAAAATTGGTTCCATTAACAAGGCAACCCTGGGTGGCATGTGTGCAGCTGCTAGCACAACACGTCCTCATCTGCTCAGATGTTTTAGGGAGAAGAAAAGTCAGGAGCATTCTAAAAAAAGTGAGATGCTGATGGAAAATGTTCTTACTGGTTTTCAGCTGGGTTAACTTCAGGAGCTTTTACAGACCCTGTGATAAATGTCTTACACATACGCCCATTTGTTGAGTTATAATAGTTACAACATAGAATGGGTTGGCTTGGAAGGGATCTTATGGACCATCTAGTTCCAGCCACCCTGCCATGGGCAGGCACATCTTCCACTAGAACTAATAAATATACATCCATCAATATGAGAAAGAACTTCTTCCCAGTGAGAGAGACAGAGCACTGGAAGGGGCTTCCCAGTAGGATTGTGGAGTCTCCTCTGGAGACATTTAGAACTTGCCTGGACAAGTTCCTATGCAACTTGATCTAGGTGATCCTGTTGTGAACTAGATGATCTTTCAAGGTCTCTTGCAATTCTTAATGTCCTATGATTCTGTGATAAAAGTCATATAAAGCTATGTAAAGCTGTATAAATAAATATATTCAACATGTTAAATAAATCTATCACATACATGTAGATGATTTTGTGCATCAAGGGGGTTTTGGACCTTTAAATGCCCCTTCCAAGCCAAACTATCTGGATGCTGTGATTCTATAATCTAATATAAACAAGGGAGTCTGAGACCAGGGTCAAGGAGGGGATCCTACGTTTGCAAAAGATGAAAAGAAAAACCCCATCAAAACATCAGGAAAGGGAATATATTATAAACAGAAGTGGAATGAGGGTTATTCACCACAGACCCACATCACACGCATCCTCCTGTGTGCCCGGGGTCGATGCGAAGGCAGATGAACCCTGCCAGGCACCGGTGCTCCGCGTGTGCCCACCCCCATGTGCACAGCATCTCCTGGGGGAGGGAAACCCTTCCGTAGGCAGGCTGGGAGGCAGAGGCTGGCTGCCAAGTTTACTTTTCTTTGAATACATGCGCTCTTGGATCAGCTGCTGCGTGCGGGGCGGCTGGAGAAACTGCTGGTGGGTCTCCCAACTCTGCTTTTGGAAGAAAGCAGCAGCAGCAGCAGAAACTGAAAGGCAGGAGAGGAAAATAAAACAGCAGCAAGCTGACCATGCTGGAGATCCCACCTGCCAAACGCCATCCGAGCACAGCTCCTGTCCGTGTGTCTGGCTGGAGAGCCTGAGGATCACATGCATCCCCATCCGGCCCCCTCCCTCGCAGCCCTCCGTCCCGCTGTGCTCCTCAAAACTTTGGCAACACCAGCCCAAAGCGGAGGCACTTTGCTGCAGACAGGGCTCTCCCTTAGCCCTCTGCCTCTCCCCTCGCCAGCTGCCAAGGCTCTCTGCCTTCCAACTGAAGTTTGGGACTTGCAGAGGAGCTTTCCTGCACAAGCGAGCAGTAATGATTGCCCTCAGCAAGAAAGGGTCATGCTCTTCGCCTCTGTGCCTCGCTCTCTGCGCCTTTGGGCTGGTGGTGCAGGGGGAGGTGTTCCAGGCGGTTCCCATGGACGACCAGGATTATTACCTGCAGGAGATTAGCAACAGGGATCATTACTATTCCTTTCCATATCCCGGCGAGGAGCTTTTTCCTTTCACGGAGCAACCTGGAGGGGAAGGACCTATCCGAGCCGCAGAGACAGAGGAGCTGCCAGGGTTCAAACCAAGCAGGAAAGAGTTAAAACCGAAGAAAAGCAACAAAAAGGGAAAAACCATTCTTGAAACACCACCAGGTAACTTTCCACCTCCTCCTCCTCCTCCTCCTCCTTCTCTTCCTCCAGAGCTTGAGTCTGCTGAATCTCACGGTGACTGTGACTTCTAGCATTAACGAATGGGCAGTTAAATGCACCCTTGGCCACAAGATCATTAAATGCACTCGTGGTGATGATGATGATGATGGAAACACACTGATTTTTAACATCCCACAGAACAGATCGACAGAACTTTTAGAGGTTGTTTTTAACCCTGAGACTTTTCCTTGGTAGCTGGTTTGTTCTGAAGGCTGCTGCTCTCTAAGTGAGTGATGGATTCTACAGTCAGGGTTGGTTTTGTGTGGTGACACCACACTTCATCCCCGACCTGCGAGAGCGCTCTCAGTTCATCTGACTTACACACCCTTGAGTGTCTTTAAGATTTGACTTTAAAGCCCTCCAGAGGACTACATGTAAACAAAGGTCCTGCTCTGGCAGGGGGATTGGACTGGAGGATCTTCCGAGGTCCCTTCCAGTCCCTAACGTTCTGTGGTTCTGTGACCTTCCTGTAAGAGACTGAGCCACTAACAAGCTCCATTTAATCACTGACCTGCAAGTACAGAAATTAAACAGCCTTCCAACACGGAAAGGCCACTCTTGATTCTATTTCCTTCTGATTGGATTTGGGGTTCATTTTCATTCGACTGGATGAAAAGATGCAATTGTTCACGTTTGCAGAACCTGGATCAGCTTTTTGCTACTGAGTTGTTGCCGTTAAGAGCTAATTGCAGCCTCCTGAAAGGAAGAAGACTAATTTCTTTTAGCATTTTCCAGATGCAGTTACTTTATGGGTTTGGGACACCCCATGAACTTGAGCATCGTAAAATTTTGGGGGCAAATCCCGCATCCCCCCATCCCTACAGCTGAAGTCTCCTTTACTTCAGAAGGAAACTTGTGGGGTTAACAGCTGATGGTTTGCAATTTAGAGCAACTAATACAACCAGTGCAGTAAAGCAGAGGATTGGGGTGGTGGAGTGGCTTTAACCTTTCACAGAACCAAAGAACATTAGGGGCTGGAAGGGACCTCGAAAGATCATCCAGTCCAATCCCCCTGCCGCAGCAGGATCCCCCAGATCAATATCCAGGCAGGTTTTAAATGTCTCCACAGAAGAAGACTCCACCTTTCCCTGCTTTATCTACCAGACAGTAAAAAAGCTACTTACATTTAACTTTACTTAATTTAACATTAACACTAACAGCAATTAATTAACCCTTTGTTAGCAAAGTTATGAGAGTTATAGGAACTACTAGTGATAAGAAAATACTGGTTCTGAAATCTGGGAAACTGTTTGTGGGGCATCTTATGTAACTCAAGGCTGAAATTGCAGATGACAGCAAATCTACCTTGTCTGGGGGAGCAGAGACATGAGACATCTGTGCCTGAGGCTCTCTCAGGGGCCAGCAGCTGGGCAGCATCTTCTCAAGCAGACAGTACTGCCTGGATCATATCAAGGATGGTTTATTAGGTTTATTACCTAACAATTAACTCCCAGGCTTTTTCTCCATGGAGGTACTGGAGCCACTACAGATTTCCAGCCTGTAGGAGGATGTTCTGAGGCTTGGCTCTGCTTTCACCTTCCCCAAGGCATCACTCATTCTGCACCAAACAAGGAGCACAGACAATCTGTGAGGGGAGTGTTCGCTCATCCTTACAGGAACCTTCCTTGTTGCCTACCTGCTGCACTGAGCGGTGCAGAGAAGGCACCAGCTGTACCAGTAACCATCTGCATGGTGGAGCTCTGCCTGTGGAACACTCATCCCTTGAAGACCTGCTTTATGTGCTGCAGTCACAAGCTTTCCCCAGCAAACAGTGCTTTGTGTGCAGACAAATTGCACTCTGCAAGTTTAGTCTTCTTCCTGGCTGCTTTTTACATCTTTAGTTTGGAGGAGATGAGACCAAGGGGTGACCTCATTAATACCTATAAATATGTGAAGGATGGGTGTCAGGAGGGTGGAGCTGGATTCTTCTCAGTGTCATCCAGTGATAGGACAAGGGGCAATGAGTGTGAGCTGGGACGTAAGAGGTTCTATATAAATATGAGAAGGACCTTCTTCCCAGTGAGGGTGACAGAGCCCTGGAACAGGCTGCCCAGGGAGGGTTGTGGAGTCTCCTTCTCTGGAGAAGTTTAAAACCTGCCTGGACATGTTCCTGTGTGACTTGGTCTAGGTGATCCTGCTGTGGCAGGGGGATTGGACTGGATGATCTTTCGAGGTCCCTTCCAGTCCCTAATGTTCTGTGATTCTGTGACAATAAACAAACAAATAAACAAATAGATAAATAAATAAATAAAATGTAATAAAAATCATAATAAATAATAATGTACCAATAATTAGTCACACTTTGTTAAGAGGAGAGCTAGAAATAACAGAGCAGCTGCCAAGCAGATACTCGTGAGCAGCGACTGGGAGCCTGGCAGAGCAAGTTGGCGTGCTCTGTGCGTGTGTGCACGTTTGGGTGTTTACACACACATCTGGACCTGGAATTAATTGGTTGGACGTGCAAGAAATACAGAACTTTGCTTTTTGCAGCCGCAGACTGTGGGATTAATTAGTTGTAACAGACAATAGCCTGGCTGGGAGCTGGGCTGAAGAAAGAGGAGGAAGGGGAATGTGTGATCTGCCCGTTGGCTGAGCAGCTGGTGCTGATCAGCCCCAGCTTTGAATCCAAGTGCAAATCAAACACAGCAGACTGAAGGGCACGTAACACAGGACACAGACTCGATTTCTTCAAGTTCATCTCTGAAGGTGGTGAGAATACAGATTATTTTCTTGAAATATTTTTATTTTAGTGAAATATATATACTTGGTGGTTCTAAGTGACAGGAGGCTAAGTATGAGCCAGCAAGGTGCCCAGCAATGGCATCCTAGCCTGGATTAGAAGCTGTGAGTCCAGCAGGAGCAGGGAGGTGATTGCCCCCCTGTGCTCAGCACTGGGGAGGCTGCACCTTGGGTACTGAGTCCAGCTTTGGGCACCTCAGTCCAAGGGAGACAGTGAGGTGCTGGAGCAAGGGCAGAGGAGGGCAATGAGGCTGAGAAGAGCCTGGAGAATCAATGTGATGAGGAGAGATTGAAGGAGTTGGGGCTGTTTGGTTTGAGGAAGGGGAGGCTGAGAGGAGACCTCATTGCTCTCTACAACTACCAGAAAAGACACTGTGGAGATGTTGGTGCTGGGCTCTTCTCACAGGTCATTAGTGACAGAAGCAGAGGGAAGGGCTTCAAGCTCCAACAGGGGAGGGTTAGACTGGACATCAGGAAGAAATTCTTGATGGAGAGGGTGGTCAGGCACTGGGCTGGGCTGCCCAGGGTGGTGGTTGAGTCCCCATCCCTGGATGGGTTTAAAAGTCACTTAGATGTGGTGTTGGGGGAGCTGGTTTAGAAGTGAACTTGTAGAGTAGGAGTGATGGTTGGACTTGATGATCCTGGGGGTCTTTTCCAAACTGAATGATTCTGTGATTCTGTGATCAATGTAGGAAGAAATCCCTCTGATGCCAACATAGTTGCAGTGTTAGAGTTTGGGTTTGTTTTTTAAACAAACATTATTAGAATCAATATTTGCAAACACTCGATTCAGTTAACAGTTACAAATACCAGCCTGCTCCTTGCCCTTTAAATGACTTTAAATAATTAAGTGGTACTGGGTCATCCTGGGAAGGCAAACATTTGGAGTGACAGGTTCTTGTACACACAAGTTCCCATTTTCTAATCCCATCCTTGTTTGTTCAGGCCCCTATCCAAAGCCCCTTCAAATCAGTGGAAAGAGTCTTGTTAACATCAGTGCTTCTCTTTTATGAGCCCCTTAACAGAGTGTAACATTCGCTGGCTCAGCTACCATCCACAACACCCCTGGGCAGTCCTTTCCAGGGCTCTGTCACCCTCACCATGAAGGAGATCCTTCTCAGATTGATGGGGAACCTCTTCTGCTCCAGCTCACACCCGTTGCCCCGTGTCCTATCATTAGATGACACTGAGCAGAGCCTGGCTCCATCCTCCTGACACCCACCCTTCACATATTTTAATCATTCATGGAGTCACCCCTCAGTCTCCATTTCTCCCAGCTCAAGAGACCCAGTTCCCACAAGCTTTCCTCATCAGGGAGATGCTCCACTCCCTTCATCATCTTTGTGGCTCTGCGCTGGACTCTCTCCAGCAGTTCTTTGTCCTTCTTGAACTGAGGAGCCCTCTTGGATGGGTCAGGATCTTGCAGAACCATGTCTCTGAGGAGGAGGTGTCAGTAAGGGAAGACAAAAAGAAAACAAAATCGACAACGCGAGCAGCCATGAGAATTATCTGGCAGAAATCATTTGAATATATAAAAATAGACTGATGGTACATTAACGGATGCGTTTATCAAGGTATGAGATAATGAAGGCTCGGAGAGACATCAGTGAGTGAATGAGGATTCACAACTGAATCATGAGACACTGCTTGGGGAAAACTGGAAAGATTTTGGTGTGAAATGGTAATGAAGACCTTAAGAGAGTGTGAAGTTAAAAACATGACAAATTTGTGATGTTACTGGCATTTGAATGGTGAATTTATTTCACTGGAAGAAGATGTGAGAGAGTGACAAGTCAGGCATTGAACTGATAGCGGAAAGCTCTTGAGAAGAGATCACCAAGGCACAGCAGGTTTGCAGCTAGAGCAGAAGGAAATGTAGAAGGAATAGGTAGCCTGGCTTGCCAAATGTATGGGATTGGATGGGATTAGCTGGAGCAAAGATGAAAAAGGGGAGACTGGGATCAGACAGGCAGGCTGACGCCGTACCTAGAGAGTTAGGACAAGACTGGGAGCAGAGAGTCATCAAAGTTTCCGAAGTGTAGAACTGTGCTGGCACGTTGGAAATGGCGTAAGCCTTGAGGTCTGGCTGGGGAGAGCTCACTAGAAACGCTGGCAAGGTGCCTCTGATTGGAACATGGGGGTTGAGAGCCAAATGGGGCGGGTGACTGGTGTGGGGCTGGCAGGGAGCAGAGCCAGCCGCTGCTTTCGCAGAGTGTCAGGGAGCTCAGGGGAAAGGTGCGAAGGGAAATGGGGCAGGAGCTGGAAATAGAAAAGAGATTCAGTGGGAAGAGGAAATGGGATTCTGGGTTAGGGAAGTGAATCAGAAGGAAACATGGAGGTTGGGTGATGACTGAGTACACAGGCTGGTCTGGATAAGAAGGATATTCAGTGCTAAATGAATCACAGAATCACAGAACATTAGGGATTGGAAGGGACCTCCAAAGATCATCCAGTCCCATCCCCCTGCCACAGCAGGATCCCCTAGATCCAGTCACACAAAAACATGTCCAGGTGGGTTTTAAATTGCTTCAGAGAAGGAGACTCCACAACCCCCCTGGGCAGCCCCTTCCAGTGCTCTGTCACCCTCACTGGGAAGAAGTTCCTTCTCGCATTGATGTGGAACCTCCTCTGTTCCAGCTCACACCCCTTGTCCTATCACTGGGTGCCCCTGAGCAGAGCCTGGCTTCATCCTCCTGACACCCACCCTTCCATATTTATAAACATTAATGGAGTCACCTCTTGGTCTCCTTTTCTCCCAGCTCAAGAGACCCAGCTCCCTCAGCCTTTCCTCATCAGAGAGATGTTCCACTCCCTTCATCATCTCTGTGGCTCTGCACTGGACTGTCTCCAGCAGTTAATATAGGAACCAAGCAAAAAACAAACACAAAATTATCCATATGCTGGGTAATAACCTTTCTAGCCCATTGGTATCCTCTCTCTTAAACCTTGTAGCTGCCTCCCATTCCTGAGAAGCCCACAGACAGTGGAACACTCTTGTGACCTAGAATGGAGACTGTAATTTTAAAGCTATTTGCTTTTCCTCATCCTAACAGCTCTGAAGAATGAACTCATTGGGCCTAGATGCATATCCCATTAATTTAGTATGACCTGCACCATCTCCTAATTGCCAAATGTGACCAGCAAAGATGAAAACATGTGGCTTTTAATGAGCTCACTTTCATCTACCAGCTTCTATTTTGTCCTCAGCACTTCTACAAACATATAGGATAATGCAATGTAGCATCACCATTCTGTTTAAGAGCCCATCCTTTAAAGAATATCACAACAAAAGATAACAAGGGTGACTGAGAAGGAATAATGAGCAGTGCCCTCAGAACTGGCCAAACCTTTTTGATTAGCATCTTTCCTTCCTCGTGACATTGATGAATAATGTAACACGGGGGGGAAAAAAGAGAAAGAAGAATCAACATGTTTGATTGTGCTAGAGAAAACCTTTTCCTATGGTAATTATCTTAGAAACCTTCTCTGAATTGAAACTAATTTTTAGGGTGATAAAAATGCCTCTTTTAAAAAAAGGAAGGTTTCACTGAATAGGTTTTGAAGGTGTGAACTTGAGCCTGGACTCGTTGCTGAAACAGCGGTGGGTTATGTGTTGCTCATTATTTGAATTCATTCCTGGCTTTTGATGCTATTCTCTGTTCACAGAGCTGGCCAAACAGGTCAGTCTGATGGTTCACAATCAAATTTCACTGATTCCTCTTTATTCAGAAGTGAAGACTTGCAAGTCAGTCAAAAACATGAACCCTTGGAAGTGGAAGGTATGGTGCTGAATCACAGAACATTAGGGATTGGAAGGGACCTCGAAGATCATCTAGTCCAATCCCTCTGCCACAGCAGGATCACCTAGACCAAGCTGCACAGGAACCATGTCCAGGTGGGTTTTAAACCTCTCCAGAGAAGGAGATTCCACAGCACCCCTGGGCAGCCCCTTCCAGTGCTCTGTCTCTATCACTGGGAAGAAGGTCCTTCTCATATTGAAGTGGAACCTCCTCTGTTCCAGCTGACACCCTTGCCCTATCAAGGGATGCCACTGAGCAGAGCCTGGCTTCATCCTCCTGACACCCACCCTTCCATGTTTATCAACATTCATGAAGTCACCCCTCAGCCTCGTGCAGTGAACACGAATGCCTTGAACCTGATCAGGTTGCTCAGGAAGCTGAAATGTAGAAGTTACTTGTCAGCAACCTGCTTGAATACATTCTCCATGTGCAGACTTGGGTAAAGTGGACAGAGGAATGAGGGTACTTCGAGGACACTGTGGCCAGCTCCAAGTTGGGATTCTAACACTTTTGCTGCCTGATCATGATCCTGACCTCATTAATGATTTTAAATATGTGAAGGGTGGGTGTCAGGATGATGGAGCCAGGCTCTGCTCAGTGGCATCTAATGATAGGACAAGAGGCAATGGGTGTCAGCTGAAACAGAGGAGGCTCCACATCAATATGAGAAGGAACTTCTTCCCAGCCAGGGTGACAGAGCACTGGAAGGGGCTGTCCAGGGGGAGGTTGTGGAGTCTCCTTCTCTGGAGACGTTTCAAACCCACCTGGACATGTTCCTGTGTGACTGGATCTAGGCAATCCTGCTTGGTAGGGGAATTGGACTGGATCATCTTTGGAGGTCCCTTCCAATCCCTAATGTTCTGTGATTCTCATGGGAATTATTTTCCTGAGCCAGAGGTGATGTTAAACACTGAACACATCTACCTTTTTTAGGGGTTAACTTAGCTCTTCTGGAAGACTTTCTCTAGCTGTTTCTGTTGCCTTCAAAAGGTTTTTGTTGGTGCTTTCACTGTCAGGTCTGACAAACACCTGTATTAAACCACTGGTGAAAAGCACTGCAATGTCAGTTTATGACTCCTGGTGCAAACACATTTCTAATGCCCTTGTAGCAAAGCAAAAGGAACGTTTAGGATTTCATTCCCCTCTGATTTTATCAGCCCAGTGTGGGGAAAACCAAGGTACCCTGGGTGTCTGCTCCGTGCTGGAAGGGATGGAGCACCACCAGAGAGGAGCAAGGCTTTTTATTCTTTGTTGCAGTCACCAGGCAGTGCTAAATCAGCCTGACAGGTGTAAAGGAGGACTGCTTCTCTTTCTTGCCCACAGCTAAAAATGGCAACAAAAAAAAGGTGAGAAAAACAAGAGGGGGAATGAAGAGATGCCAGATGGTGATGCTGAGAGTCAGAGTGCCTACAAAGACATCAGAGGATGTGTGTGGAGATTATTTAAAGCATCTTTAGACCACTTGGGTTTAGGTCTTTATCTCTCTACATTGTTTGAATTAAATGACAATTAAGTTACTGGGGAGTCTGCTGATATAGATGTCTAAATCTTCTTTTGGACACCAACCACTCTGGTGGATAACTGGCAGGGATGGATCTGTACCATGTTGCTACAGTTTAATAGAGGTGAGGGAAGATAAGAGTCTCATTTCTTATTTCCACAGTGATCTACATAAGTTTTCTGAACATGAAGAGGCTTTAGAGTAACTCTCTAATTCACAGAACCACAGGTTTGGGGTTGGAAGGGACCTAGAACAATCATCTAGTACAACCCCACTGCCAGAGCAGGATGGAGGGGTATTTAGAAGAGCAGCCTTATAAATGGAAACCTGTCTCAAAGGTCTTGTAAAAAATTGCATGAGATGCTACTACTCTGCCAGAGCTGAGCAAACACCATTTACTCTTGGATTAGGAAGAGTCAGTGATTTCCCATTCCAACAGGTGAATGAGTCCCAAACCTTCGCTGCATGGTCTGTGTGCGGTTACATCACAGTGTGTCTGCTGGGATGTGATACTGCAGAAACCCACGAGCTCCCGTGGACCACAGTGACTTCCAATAACTAGTGCTCACAGATGAAGTATCTGATTTAGCAGTGGAAGCACCCAGATGCAGGATGAGTCTTCTGTGCACCTGTGGTTATCTACTGTATGGGGGTCCTGTAAGTGATCTGTAAAGGACATCGTTCTGCCCCTGATTTCCCACAGCCATGAGCAGGATGCTGTGTTTGCAGAAGTGCTGCTGCATCCAGCAGCCTGAACAAGGATTGTAGTGAAGGTGGTTGTGAGCATAGATTAAACACAGCTCATGTGCTGGTAGCTTACTGATAGCTCTTTACTTGTTTCTGATTCATACACTGTCTTCTCTGTAATTTCTAGCTACTGGCAGAGAAAATATTCTTTTTAAACACATCTGGAATGTTGTGTCCAGGTCTGGGCCCCTCAGTTCCAGAAGGACACAGAACTGCTGGAGAGAGTCCAGCACAGAGCCATAAAGATGATGAAGGGAGGGGAGCATCTCCCTGCTGAGGAAAGGATGAGGGAGCTGGGGCTCTTGAGAAAAGGAGACTGAGGGGTGACCCCATGGATGTTGATAAATGTATGAAGGGTGGGTGTCAGGAGGATGGAGCCAGGCTCTGCTCAGCATCACCCAATGATAGGACAAGGGGCAATGGGTGTCAGCTGGAACAGAGGCGGTTCCACATCAATATGAGAAGGAACTTCTTCCCAGTGAGAGTGACTGAGCACTGGAAGGGGCTCCACAAAGGCCCATTGCAGGCTCATGGTCATCCTGCTGGCCACCAAGACTCCCTGGTCCCCTTCTCCTATGCTGCTCTCCAACAGGTCACTTCTCTCAAAGAGTTTTCATCACCTTGGTGTAGAAACTTCCCGTTTAGCCAAACAGCCTTTTCTATGGGATTGCCTAAAGACACAACTTAAAACTCCAGCCCTCGACAAACATGAGTTTTGTGTTGATCCCCTTCGTTGTTTAGGTTCTGAGAAGTTGCAGAAAGCGTTTCAGAAGCAGTCAGGATTGCATTTGACACCAGAAGATGGATGGATGGATGGCAAGCATCCTACCCGAAAGGATGGACGCGGTTTTATCCCGCAGAGTATTTAAAGTGCTTTTTCTTAAGGCACTTCACAATCTGAGCAAAAATTCCATTGAGGACTTGGCCAAAAGTATGTCTGAGTTACACATGGCTGGAGGGAAGGGTGGAATTTCCCATAGGAACACTGCACTAGGATCTGCTCCAGAATGCAGGCACCAGACAGCGTGAGGACATGCCCCCATCTTCAGTGGATGTCACCAGAGCAGGAGGCTTCCCCTAAGGTGGAACAATAGCTCTTACACTGCTGAGGAGAGGAGGAGCAGCCAGGGCCAGTCGTAGCCATGTTCCAGCACACACCCCAGCTAAGACAACGAGAAAAATATCCTACAGCTATTTTGGCAGATTTCTTTTTTCCTCAGACGCCTCTGGATTCTTCTGGATCTGACTTTAGTCCCAGCAGAGAACTGCAGACCCAGACTCTTTAAGACTCTACAGATGAGCATCTTGCATCTGACCCAGTTCCCTCGCGTAGATATTAGAAGAGATGCGTCAAGTGACAGAGATTCCCCCCAGATTTTGTTTCCATCTTAGAGCAAAACAGACTATTTGGGTTAATAAATAGAGGCAGAAAGCTTTCAGTCTTCTTCCAAACGTCTTTGAAAATGTTGACCAAGTGAACCCAGGTTCTGCAGAGGTCCAGAGATGAAAGGAATGCATGAGGCTCCGAGAAGAAAAATAGATAGATTCCTCAGTTGCCAAACTGGCAGCCTGGGCAGATGAGGGCTGAGGTATCTGGTTGCTGAAATTACAAATTATAGCATCTGTCATCTGCCTGATTGAATTAATTCTTCATTTAAAAAGAGAAGAAGAAAATATGAGGAGCAGTGTACTCTTGACCCGGCCTTTCTGCAAAAGGACAACTTACTGCTTAGGATCTGCAAACACAAAAAAAAAGAAAAGAGAGATGTCTGCTTGCAAGCAATAGGGTAATAAAATGATAGAATTATTTAGACTGGAAAAGACTTTTAATATCACTGAGTCCAACCATTAACCCAGCTGTACCAAGCCCATTGCTAAACCATGTCCTTCAGCTCCCATGATTGTGAGGACCCTGACTTTCACAGAATCACAGAACTTTAGGTATTGGAAGGGACCTCAAAAGATCATCTAGTCCAATTCCACTGCCACAGTAGGATCCTCTAGATCAAGTCACACAGGAATGTGTCCAGATGGGTTTCAAATGTCTCCAGAGAAGGACTGTGCAGCCTCCCTGAGCAGCCCCTTCCAGTGCTGCCACCCTGCTCTGTCACCCTCACTGGAAAGAAGTTCCTTTTCATATTCATATGGAAACTCCTATGTTCCAGCTCACACCCATTGCCACTGAGCAGAGCCTGGCTCCATCCTCCTGACACCCACCCTTTACATTAATGAGGTCACCCCTCATTCTCCTTTTTTCCAAGCTCAACAGACCCAGCTCATTCAGCCTCCTCACAAGGGCTGAGTACAAGGGCACCATAACAAGGTCACCTTCTCCTGCTGACCACGCTATTCCTGATCCAGGCCAGGATCCTGTTGGCTTTCTTGGCCACCTGGGCACACTGCTGGCTCATATTAAGCCCGATGTCTACCAGCACTCCTAGGTCCTTTCCTGTTGGGCATTATTCTTCAGAGAAAGGATATCAAACCTCACCTGGCAAGCAGTATAAATTAGGGTTTATGTGAATGCTTTCCTGAGCAGTCCACGTTGTGTCCACAGGCTGGTCAACACGTTGCCTTTGGTTTGGATCTCTGAGCCTTGAACAAGCAGAGGTGCCCATGGTAAGAGGGTTGGACTAAAGGACCTTTAAAGGCACCTTCCAAGCCCACTCATTCTATGATTCTTTGCATAAATGCAATTTTCAACTTGAAAATATCTCACATTTCATGTAATTTGAAGCTTCTGCCACAGTCAGCTTTGAAACATGTGCTGAATGTTTAGCCTGTGATCATGAGCCTGTGCTGGACCAGAGCTGGGTTGTTAAATAAAGCAGAAGAGATGTTTAGACAGGATTAATGTTTGGAGCCTTTTGCAAGGCTGCATAGAGCTGCAAGATGGTAAAAGGCTGGAACAGGGAGGAAGGACCTCTGAACACTCAGTCATTTGAGCTGGAGAGGTGCCCATCCTTTGAGATATTTGTCTGAACCTTGTTTGAACTGTTTCAGCTCCTTCACTCTGAATAAGGGAGCCAGAGCTTCAGGACAACTTCCCTTCTTGACCTCCAACTCTTCCCTCTCCCCTCTCCCCTCTCTCCTCTCTCCTCTCCTCTTCGATTCCTTTTTCAGGAAGGAGCACAAACTTGGGTTCAGGTTAATTGTAACCACACAATTTTCTTCTGAGCGATAGCTCCAGGCACTACGGTGACTCGTCTGCTTTATGAGAAGCTTTTGTTTTTATTCACTTTTATTATTATTTCAGATGAAATAATAACAACAGATGTCAGGGGGAAAAAAAATCATATCATGGTGAGGAGCAGACACGCCAGGTCTCCATAAAACTGAGACTTACACTTTATAAAGGGTTTTAGACTTGAGTTGGACTGATTTAAGGTATTTCCTGTCAGTCTGTCTATATAGGTCAGGTATTCAGCCCAGATGTGCAACCTGGACGTGGGCGAGGCAGCAGCTGGGGTCAGGCAGTGCATAGTGATGACTCAAAACTGAATTCTGAGGTCTGAACAGTCCCTCCTACCCCACCTCCCATTCATGTCTCCTCATAGTGAGCAGCACAGCTAGAATCATGAAGCATGGTCTCGGTTAGTTTGGGGAGAACCTCTGAGGTCATTAAGTTCAAGCAGTTACTGCTGCTGGAGGAGGAAAGGAATTAATAATTAGTTATTAATTTGGTCAGTTATTGGAACAGACTGTCCATGGAGGGGGTGGAGTTGCTGACCCTGGAGAGGGTCAAAAAAAGAGTAGATATGAACCTAAGGAACACGGTTTAGTGGGCAGGGTGGGGTTGGGTTGGTGGTTGGACTTGATGTTCTTGGGCATCTCTTCCAACCTGAATGATTCTATAAATTATCAGGAGTATTAATTGCAAGGGGTATGAGCAGAGCTGGATGCTGGGGTAGGATGCCTGGCTTGGAAATGTCTGCTGCCATGGCCAGACTGCTTTTAAGGGTCTTTTTCTTTGTACCTGAAGGTGTTTTTGTCTACATACAGAGGAGGTAAACATTTAATGCCACTTCTGATGAGCAGCAGCATCGTTTTGGAGAGATCTAAGATTGCCAAGGGTTCATTTTTCACAAGCTGATGGGGGATGACTGATTCTCAGAAAGATCCTGTGAGGTTCACATAGGTTTCACTGCAGATACCAGCTACTTCCATTCTCCTTTCT
Source organism: Rhinopomastus cyanomelas (assembly GCA_013400115.1). Taxonomy (NCBI): domain Eukaryota; kingdom Metazoa; phylum Chordata; class Aves; order Bucerotiformes; family Rhinopomastidae; genus Rhinopomastus; species Rhinopomastus cyanomelas. Next base: position 2,340 of record VXBP01006145.1, on the reverse strand, counting down.
GTTGATAAATGTGTATTTTTAGTTCTAATCATGAAAAAATGAACGCTGACATTTCAGCTCACAGCTAAGATGACTAATAACTGTCTACTGCCTAAAAGCAGAGCTCAGACTGCTTCATCACACTGGCTCTGAAGTTTGCTGCCTCCCGTCAGAAGCTCAACTAGTAGAACACAACCTACCATGAAGCCCAGAACTGGACAGCAAAGTGATTGTCTCTTCATCCTCGATCTCACCATGTTCTCATCTTTGAAGAAGCCTTAGCCTGCTTCTTCAAAGGCAGCTAATGCATTTGTTTCAGAATCAGTGTCAACAAGTTTCCAGCTTTCTGGGAAAGTGAAGGAAATATGGTTTGGTCTACGCTAGGGCTAAACTTGATTGAAAGTTAAGAATAACATTTAAAAGGACCATGAATTGGCTGATTTCAGTCGTTCTCAAGTTTAAATTTAGCACTGGGGAGTGGAGGGAACTGTAGGAGTGGCAGTAAAATTAATGGCTCACCACAGCTAATGGGACCTCCTTTACAACGTCTCTCTTTTTGCCTTCTCTGTGTGTGGGCTTCATGGGTGTGCTGGGAGAGGGAGGAGGTGAAAACTGGGTGATGCCATGGTGGTGCCATCCATTTCAGTTGAATTAGATGTTTTTAGAGAACTGCTGAAGCTGTTTGTGGGTGTTTCACTACCAGGTATCTACTGGAGAGAGTCCAACAAAGGGGTAAGAGGACGATGAAGGGACTTGAACATCCCTCCTGTGAAGACCGGCTGAGAGAACTGGGGCTGGTCAGTCTGGAGAAGAGAAGGCTGAGAGGGATCTCACTAATGTCTGTGGTTGGACTTGGTGATCTAGGAGGTTCTTTCCAACCATGGTTATTCCATGATTGTATGACTCTGTAATGTCTATAAATATCCGAGGAGTGAGTGTCAAGTGGAAGGAGCCAATTTCTCTTCCCTAGTGCACAGTGATGGGACAAGGAATAACAGGGATAAACATGAACAGAGAAGGTTTGGCTTCAACATGAGGAGAAAATTCTGTCCCGTGAGGGTGAACAGAGCCCTGGAACAGGTTGCCCAGAGGGATTGTGGTGTCTCCTTCTCTGGAGGCTTTGAAGACTGAGTTCCTGTGTGGCTTGTCCTAAGAGATCCTGCACTGATGAGGGCTTGGACTCGATGATCTCTACAGGTCCCTTCCAACCCCTAACATTCCATGATTCTCTGATCCCACTCCAGAAGCCTGGCTCTACAGCAAAACCCTTACCATTGGCAGAACTCTTGGTAGATCTACATTTCCAGACCCTAAATGTATGGATATTTTCCACATTATTTATGTTCAAGGAATTTCCTGACCGTGCTGTCACAATGTGCTCTACCTAACTATGGTGATCCTTCCTTCCATATAAAGTAAACTAAGAGGAGGGAGGAAAATAACTGCCCCATCAGCCAATTTCATGTCCATGCAACAGTTTTTCTGCAGTTGCACTATTTTGGGGTGAAATGCACTCAAAGGGAATTGCTGTAGTGTTCACCCTGAGCATTTTTAAGGTGTCTCAATTACCGAGCCAGGGCTGTGCCTCAAGACTGCAGCTATTTTTTGCCCTAATTTTGTGCTTGTTAATGGTATTCGGAGTCTCAACGTTTATTTTTCATGGCTACAGTTAATGCTGTTATTGCAGGGTTTGGTGTTGCTGTGTACCTCGGTGATTTTTATATTTTGAGCTGTTTCTGGCGCGAAGGCACTGGGCAGATGTGTTTTTAATGGTAGTTTTCATCCTATACGCAGCCATCGTGCGAGCGGTCTGTCTCAGGGGTTTGTTTTTCGCTACGTTGTGTGGCCAAGTCTGTTTGTTTGGCTCGGGAAGAAAAGGATGGTTCTCATTTTTCATGGCTGTACTCAGCTTTGTGGCTTTAGCTGGAGTTACAGAGAGTCTTCATCCTGTGCTGCACAAACACATCGGAGGAGAAGTTTTAAAATGAACAGCCCCAGTCAAAGCTCAAACTGTAGAAGTGAAGAATTGATTTGTTATTTATTTCAGGCTGCTTTTTTTTTTTTTTGGTAAATAATCTCTCTCAGAGTGACTAAATCCACATATCCTTTGGAAAGAGACTGGAGGACTTGTGAGGTTCAGCTACAAAGGAGAAGGTACCTTGCATCAGGAGCATCTGGAAACCTTTCCCCTGGCTATGCCTAAGGTGATAAGGTCTCTGCATGCTGATCTGCACTGAATGCATCTTGTCCTTTCACTGTGTCTTTTGTTACTGGCCTGGATGCCTGAGACCAGTAACATTTGCATTTGATTACCATTTACAGTATGATTCACAGAACCACAGAGCATCAGGGATTGGAAGG
>VXBP01006144.1:33668-46175 GCA_013400115.1 Rhinopomastus cyanomelas | reverse complement strand
CACCTTTCCTGGGATGGAGGTGAGGCTGACCGGTCTATAGTTACCTGGGTCTTCCTTCTTTCCCTTTTTAAAGATTGGGGTAACATTTGCTATTTTCCAGTCCCTAGGCACCTCTCCCGTTTCCCAGGACCTAGCAAAGATGATGGAGAGCGGCCTAGCAATGACTTCCGCCATCTCCCTTAGCACTTGCGGGTGCATCCCATCTGGGCCCATGGATTTGTGCACATCCAGTTTGTTCAACTTATCCCTAACCCAATCCTCATCAACCAAGGCAGGCTCACCTGTTGCCTCAACCTCCTCTGTAGTCTGGGGTCTAATGTCAACACAACCCTTAGCAGTATAGACAGAGGCAAAGAAAGTGTTAAGTATCTCTGCCTTCTCTGCATCCTCTGTTTCCAGGGTACCCATCTCAGTCAGCAGGGGGCCTACAGTTTAGCAAGTCAAATTATCTGACTAGTTGAAAGACTTCAGTCATAATCCTTTATATAAAGACTTACAGAACACTGAAATTTGCTTTAAAAGAACCTACCTGAAAGGGGGCTACCAGAAGACTGCGAAAGAACTATTCTAGAAGACATGGAATGATAGGATGAAGGGTAATAATTTTAAGCTAGAAAAGGGTAGATTTAGGATGGACATAAGAAGAAAGATCTTTAATCTGGTGGTGGATCACCAGAACAGATTACTTAGAGAGATGGTGGAGACCCCATCTGTGGAGATATTCAAGGTCAGCCTTGCTGGAGCTCTGAACAATCCATTCTAGTTAGAGGTGTCCCTTATGGCTGTAGGGGGATTGAACTAGAGGTCCCTTCCAACCAAATGCATTCTACCATTGTATAAATACTGAATTACACAGGGAAAAGACTGATTTCCCAAATCAACTTAATAAAATAAAGGTTTTCTTCATCAGTTATAATAGGAAGCTTTCAGTTTGCAAACTTGTTTTCAAAATAGTAAATACTGATAAACTAATTATGAATATATATCGCACTTGAAAGTGACAACTTTTATATGTACATTTGTTCTGTTCTAGGTTCTGAACTACAGTTAGTTATAAAATCATGGAATAACTCAGATTGGTATTCAAACTAGGTATGATAAACCAATATGCAAATATTCATCCCAAAATGTTTGATTACAATGATGAGTAGTCTTGATGAAAAGCTGGTATCTTGGCTCATCCAGCCACTTACACCTTTTCTCTTGTTTACAACTACATGTATCTTATAATTCATTTATTGTGTTTGGAATATGAGACTTTACATAAAAATAATTTCATAAAAATGCATTGATTAGAAGCAATTTTTTAATAGTCAGTCAAGATGACCACACTTTATCAAATAAGTTTTTTCATCAAAAACAAAATTGAAGAATCCTTGTTAAAGAAAATAAGTTAAAACATGATGTTCTTAGGAAGAGGGCATGAAGAATGGAACATGGAAGGAGTAAAATAGACATGACACATATAAAGACACACATGGTCTAACGAACCCTAGGGAAAAAAAAATCTATTAGGACACAGACTAACCCAAAATTACCACATTATCAGGGAAAAAAGTAATCTTTTCTGTACATGTCTTCAGTACATTTGATAAATGTCTTTACAATGACAAGGGGCAACGGGAGTAAGCTGGAGCATAGGAGGTTCCATACAAATATCAGAAGGAACTTCTTCCCAATGAGGGGAGTGACTGAGCACTGGAACAGGCTGCCCAGGAAGGTTATGGAGTCTCATTCACTGGAGATGTTTAAAACCCACCTGGGTGTGTTCCTGTGCGACTTGGTCTAAGTGATCCTGCTGTGGCATGAGGATTAGACTGCATGATCTTTCGAGGTCCCTTCCAATCCCTAACGATTCTGCAGTCTGGGGTCTAATGTCAAGACAGCCCCTAGAAGTATAGACAGAGGCAAAGAAAGTGTTGAGTATCTCTGCCTTCTCTGCATCCTCTGTCTCCATTCTTCTAAACTAATTTTAATACTGTTTTTTCATCTGATTTAATTCTAAATGCCTAGTTAAAATAAACTATCCAAACCACCCCAAATAATACCTGCTGATAATATGGCTCTACCTTCTGCTTGCAACAAAGATTTCTAGCCTTCCAGTTTAATTATAAGGACAGATGCAAAGTGTATATTCACATGGATTTTTGGAGTGAACAGATAATTATTTTGGAGTTAAAGAGAATAAATTTGGAGTAAAAGTGAGCCATGTGCATGCTCCATACCTAGGACTGTACAAGTCTGCAGAGTTGTAGTCCTTTCATATGAAAATAAAGATGAAAATACAGAAATTTAAGCCTAGAACAACAAATAGTGGCATAGTTCATTGAAAGAAAAGAGTTTTCACTTAGATGGAGTGTGTGGCAAGCACATATTAGCAAAAAAATTGGTAACTCCAAAACTGCCACTCCAGTCACACAAACAGAAAATGCAGCTCTACTGCTTCTCTGACAAAGCAGTTATTCAGCTTCTTTTTTTCTAAATCAAGGACAAGCATGCTCACTTACAATAACCAAAGAGTTTTCCCTCTGTTGCTGACAAGTTCTGAGGTGGCTCTACAAGAACTTTGGTCTTTTTACCAAAGACATAATACATTATCACACATGGCCTGGCTTCTGGAGCCAACAGCATTTCAGACCTCTGGTGCTGACTAAAGTCTGGACAATCGGACTTCACTGAAGAAATTTATATTTCTGTTATCACATGCATTCAGCACATTCAATTAGTCATAAGCATTCCAAACTGGCAGAAAACCTTGCAGTAATAAACACTGATAAACTAGCATAGAAGATCCAGAATAGGAAACTGAAGGCTTACTCATTTTGGAATATGTGGTTGTTAATGATTGTTTCTCAGAAGGGAAAAAAGAAACCTATTTGCATAACTACCCTTAAAGGCCATGATGGGCAGATCTCCTGCACTGAGAACACAGTATTTCTGTGTCTTCCTCAGGTAAGTACATAGTGACATTCACTACAAGCTTTCATGTATTTTCACATTCTAAAGCAACAGGGGTCTAAGAAGTGAGGCCAATGGCTGTGAATGTCAAACAAATATTGAAGTTCATATTTTCACTCAGAACTAACTTTTTGGGCAACTCCAATGGTTTCATTTTGTTTAGTGAGCTGGAAGGCCTTAATTTCACGTGTGAAAGTCCCAACCCACTCAGTCCCTACAATGAGACATAGGCTGCTTCCTAGCCACGGGAGTAACAGTGCATGACAAGGTTGCCAAGAGGTTAGCATCATTTCTAACCTAGTCTCTTCATGACCTTGGCCTGTATCCTTTTATTCAAATAAATAAATTTGCCTTTGTATAGCTTATGTGAACCTGCAAATATTTTTAATGTAAAACAGAGGATCTTATGGAGGAGGAGGGAAAGATTCTGGGACACATATCACCAGCCTGTGGGACTTACTGTCTTAAGAGATTATGGGAATTGTGACTAAGCTATTGAGAAAGGTTGGCATTCGCATATGAAGAACATAAATAAATGCACTAGATGGGATAAAAATGTAAATCCTCATACTCCAAAGCATAAGCTAGTCACTGCCACTACTGTCAGAGCAAACTGCCTATGAAAGAATACCTACCAAGAGCCAGGTCGGCAATATGCTTTGCTTTCCTGTGGTGGATCTGTCACTGTCAAGCTCATTCCACTGTGCCAGAGGCAGTATTGACCTGATCTAGAGGGGTAATTTCTTCATTTTTATATTCACACTATTTAGATATAATAAGGTTTCTGATCTTGTTTGGTAAAATCACTCTTTTGTTATATTTAAGTAAGTATTCATTAAACCGTGTTATAATGTATCTCTAATGTTGCCTAAATCTGCTTGTCCCCTAAGTTTTATCTAAGCCCCTAGATATGCTTGGCTGGTTTCACCATCTATGGAGAGACAATATCCTTCTCTTTTTTTCTGTGTAACTGTGTGTTAGCACTGCTATCACAACAAAAGCTTTAGCTCTTCAATCCTTCATTTACTTGCAGAAATTATGTGGCAACACTTCTGTCTCAGAAAGGTACCTTCACCAGATCCACAAGGCAGAGGCTGCCATCATTTTCATATAGTCCTATGTGTCTCATACCTTACTGCTGCTGGGTTGGCAGCTGAACTCAACTGACGGGTCAGTGTGGTAAACTCATGGATAACGACTTTAATTTCTGAGTATTTTTCATATTTTTCTACTGCTATCATGTACTTCCTTAGTTTATAGGATTACTAAATTAAAGCAAAAAGGGAATATGCAGTTGCACAAATAAATCCTGTTCATTGTGATAATTCAAGTTGAAAGGGTTGATGTAGTTTGTGTTTTGCTTCATGGCCACTTTCCTTATACAAAGAGATGATAGATGATATGAACTACATCCCAGAGACTAATCTCCTTCAGCTACTTTTTCCTCTGCGCCTCTTCTGCCTTTGAAGACTTCAGAGGAGAATCTATTATACATTTAAATCCAGAGCTGATGAATCCAGTCCTTAAATGTCTCCTGGAAATATCTGTATAGGCAGTAAAAAAAAGAAACTTCAATATGATAGGACATGGAAAATGTCAACAGAGCTAACTGTCCAGGAACCAGAAGAACATATTTAAACCTGTTTTTTAACCACAGAGATATTGTCATAGATATTAGGATGTGGAGAAATCATCCACTGATAGCACTGTAATTTCTCTTAATGGTCAGCAGTTCATTTGAGATTTCGGTGATCTGTGAACTAAGTATATGGCTTTTTTTTTCTGTTGAGGAGACTTTAGTCAATTACACATGTGTTGAATTCTGATACTGACATAAGGCTAAGAACTAAGCATTACAGTTTAAAATATAGCTTCACATAAGGTTTTAGTGTAAGTTTTCAAATTGGCAGTTAAGAAGGGATGCTGTCATGTCCCAGCCTTACTAAGGAAGTGACTCACGTTCACGGATTCACTTGGAGTCAAATTAAGGGTGATTACACCACAGGTCCGCATAAAGATCAAAGTTCTATCACAGCCATCAAATTCCACACTCCAACAGCATCTAAAATCCCAAAGAGATGGGGGGAGCTGAAAGCAGGAAGACACAGAGAGAGCGAAGCAGCTAGGAGCGGGGTGCAAATGAGGGAGTGGGGAGGAAAAGGGAGCAGGAAAAAAGAGAGAGAAAGAGAAGTGGCAAGGAGAAAAAGAGGAGCGGAAAGAGGAGCTGGTGAAATGAGGAGAAGAGGGATGGCAGGAAAAAAAAGGGAGAAATATGAAAGGTGGGGGCAAAGTCCCATATCACCACTCCAGTATCTAGTGGCGCACCCTTTAGGTGTCTTCTTTCATTCTTTCTCCCATAGTTTCCATAAGCTGGAGGAGAAGGTAATGAACCTTCTGCACTGTTTGAATAATCTCCTTTCATGCTCACTACTAGCTTGTGTTTTCGTTTTGCCTCAATGGCATGGGGAATCTCACAGATTAAACATTGTTAAGCAAGTCCTTGAAGAAGGAAAATTCTTTTCTTCTCAGGCTCTGCAGATTCCATTCCTGTACAGAGCACCATCAGGTGCAGGGTTCATGGGTTTTGCTTACAAATATTTGAACCATCACCCCTGTTGTTAATCAAAGTCTGACAGTTTGGCCAACTCTAAGGTCATTTGACCACTAGAGTACTTGTCACTCTGTGTTAACTTTCTATTAATTATCTGTTCCCATAAAGATGATTACATGGTACACTGTCTGTTTGGTCCATATATTCTGGTAAATGATATTGACAGTAGATTAATCTGCTCGGTCTCCACTCTTCTCACTTTGATGTATTCACATGTGGGAGAAAAATATATCAAAAAAGGAAAAAGAGGAGACAAAAAGGTGTTGAACACGGAGTTATTCTGTCTGCTCTTTTCTCTAAGTTTATACTTATTTTGCATATATTATTATGCCCTCAGTATAATCTCGAAGATTCCACACTACTTCAGAGACAAGTGACATAGGGCTGTTCCTTTATTCCACATTTAGGATAAAAAGGCACACAATAATAATATTGTTGAAAAATTATATAATCTATTACTGAGCAGTAATAGGGTAAGACTAGTAACTGTGATAAGAGTATTATAGTCTATTATTTAGATCTGCCTTTTAAGGAAATTATTAAATTTTGGAAGGTTTTTACACTCATTTTGAGCAGCAAAATTGTTACAAAATTCAGATCTCAGTTTTGAAGAATACACATTAATTCAAAACTTTCAAGATACACTTATTTCCTACTGCCTAATGAAAGGTGCTTATGCAAAGTTTATACAAGAATATTTTCAGGTCCGTAGTCTAGTTTTTACTGAAACTGACTTACAGTTGTTCATAAGTTTTCTGCAGACTTTCTTAATGTAATTGAGAGGAGCTTTGAAATACCATGTCAAGCTGGAAAAAATATATATTCTTCAAGAAGTAAAGCTAGCTTAGGGGAGCACTAATTTAACAATTTTGATTAGTGTTTCATGAAAGCCTTACTTCTGACAGTATTGAAAAAAATCAGGCATTTGGGAGATCTAGGTCATAATGCAGCTGAATGAGTTGGCAGGGAGCAAAATCCTAGTACATCTTCCCTTCCTCTCTAATCTTGGCCCCCATCTCTAAATTGCAAGGACTATCAGCTATGGTAGTATATAAGGCAAGGAAACAACTGTATGTCTGTTTTCTCTGACCAGACTGCTGTCCTGGGTCCAGTGGCAATGTTACCAGTCAAAGATACTGGATGCCCAAAACCACTGGACACTCTTCTCATCAGAGCCCTTCTTTTCATTTTACTACTACCTCCAGAATTATATTATTTAGTTATGAAGATTGTCATCAGTGCCACAGTGACCAGGTCTGGGATTAATTAACTAATGAATTTAGTTAATGTGGTAACAAGCCAAAAAACAACAGGGAGGTCTTAGTTCATCTGGCCACTTATGCATCACAGGCACAGAGATGGGATCAATCTGAGGATAAGCAAAACACATTTAATTCAAACAACATAAAAACTCTAACATCAAAACATACAGAGAGCAATCACAAGATTTTTACATCTGTTATACCTTTTCCCTCATGAGAAAAACCCCTTCTAGTTCTTTTCACAGTGGCAATGCAATGTCTTTCCTGCCACAGGAGACACAGAATCATAGAAAAAAAGAATATTAAGGGTTGAAAGGGACCTCTGGGTATCATCTAGTCCAGGATGACCTAGGGCAGGCCACACACAAAAACACCCAGGCAGCTTTTGAACATCGTCAGAGAAGGAGACTCTACAACCTCTCTGGGAAGCCTGTTCCAGTGCTCTGTCAACCTCACAATAAAGGATCATTTTCTAATATTGAGGTGGAACTTCTGTGTTTCAGTTTGTACCCATCGCCACTCACCCCATCACAGGGCATCACTGAAAACAGAGTGGCCCTTTCCTTCTTGACACATACCCTTCAGATACTTGTAAACATGAGTAAGAATCCCTTTCAGACTTCTCTAGACTGAACAGACACAAGTGCCTCACTCTTTCCTCATAAGATAGATGTCCATGTCCCCTAATCATCTTTGTAGCCCTGCTTTGGACTACAGTAGTTCCCTGTCTCTCTTGAACTGGGAAGTCCAGAACCAGGCACAGTATTACAGATGTGGTCTCACTAGGGCAGAGTACAGGGGGGGAAAAACTTCCCTCAGTCTGCTGGCCAAACCTATTGGACCCAAGGATACCATTACCCTTCTTGAGCATATTGCTGTCCTCCAAAGTCTTTCTCCATGGAGCTAATTTTGAGTAGGATAATCCCTAATCTGTGCTGGTGCATGGTGTTGTGTCTCCTCACCAGATGCAGGACTATGCACTTATCCTTGCTGAATTTCATTATCTTTCCCTTTGCCCACCTAACCAGTTTGTCCAGATCTCACTGAACGGCAACACAGCCCAATGGTGTAACAGGCAATCCTTCCAGTTTTGTATCATCAGCAAACTTTCTGAGGATACATTCTATCTCCTCATCCAGTTTGTTGATGAAGATGTTGAACAGAACTGGACCCACTACTTATTCCTGGGAGGCTACAAGCCTCCAGTTGGTCTCAGCATTGCTGATCACAGCTCTCTGAGCTTTGTTGTTTAGCCAGTTGTCCATCCACCTCACAGTCCAATAATCTGACCCACTTTTCTTGAGTTTATCTATGAGGATGTTATGGGAGACAGAGTAAAAAGCCTTGCTGAAATCAAGGTAGACAACATCCTCTGCTCTCCTTTCATCTACTCAGTCTTGCCATTGTAGGAGGTTATCAGATTAGTCAAACAAGATTTTCCCTTAGTAAGTCCACACTGGCTATGCCTGATAACCTTATTTTCTTCCACATGCTTAGAGATGACCTCTAGAATGAGCTGATCCATCATGTTTCTAGGTTTGGAGGTCTGTAATATCCTTGTTCTTGCCCTTTTTGAAGACTGGAGTGACACTGGCTGTCCTCCAGTCCTCAACACCTTCTCTGTTCTCCATGACTTTTCAAAAATTATGAAGTGGTACAGCAATGTTAGTCAGCTCTTTCAACATAGGCATATGCCTTCCAATAACTGGAATGGAGATGGATTTGTGTATTTTCAGGTTACCCAAACAATCTCTAACCTCATGCTCTCTCCTTATTGGCTAGTAGATTCTTCCTTACTCCAGGCTTTCTCTCTTACATTAAGGGTCTGGTGCTCCTGAGGGCTGAAAAGGCTGAAGCAAAGAAGGCATTCAGTAACTCCATCATCTCTACTTTGCCAGTTAGCAGGGTTCCCACCTCATTCAGCAGTAGGACCACATTCTTCCTTTTACTACTGATGTATTTAAAGACACCTCTTTTCTTATCTTTTAATTCCTTTGCCAGATTTAATCACAGAATCACAGAACATCAGGAATTGGAATGAACCTCAGAAGATCATCTAGTCCAATCACACTACAACCACAGGATCACCTACACAAAATCACACAAGAACACATCCAGGTAGGTTCTAAATGTCTCCAGAGAAAGAGATTCTACAGCCCCTCTGGGCAGCCCTTTCCAGTGCTCTGTCACTCTCCCTGTGAAGAATTTCCTTCTCATATTTGTAAGGAGCCTCCTATGTCCCAGCTTGCATACATTGTCCCTTGTCCTAGCACTAGATGACATTGAGAAAAGCCTGGCTCCATCCTCCTGACATCCACTTGTTGCAGTTTGAGAACTGCCAGAATTTTTAGAGCTGCTTTCATGAGGAAGAAAAGTTGTGTTGTTTCCTGGGGGACCTGTCCCCAGTTGCACAGGTCCCAGGACCCTTCCCTGGAGGGTCTGTCCTGGGACCTGCCCTGGAAAGGCTGGCTAGGCCAGTCTATAAAAACAGGAGCAGGGTCTTTGTTTGTACCCTTTTTGGGGGCTGTGGTCCTGAAGGGAGTACCTCCCCACCGCCCCGGGAACAGGCAGTAGGGGGGTGTGCACCACAGCTCCGAGGGGGTGAGAACCATGGCTCCGAGGGGATCACGGCTCCGAGGGGAACCGCAGCTTCGAGGAGACCATGCCCTGGACCTGAGCAGCCTCCACCCCCCCCCCCGCCATGGCAGCGTGGCGCCGCTGCTGCTGCTGCCGCACCGCGGCCCTGGACCGGAGAACCGTCACGCTGCCATGCCCCAGACCCGAAGTAGCGCGCCGGACCCAAAGTGGCGCCCTCGCTGCGGCAGCACAGTGAGCCCGCTGCTTGCTGCCGCACTGCGCTTGGACTGGATAAGCAAGACTGGTGCAGATTTGCCATCGTGACCTCCCACCATGGACAGCCTTCAGCATCGGTGAGCTGGGCTACTCCTCTTCCCCCTGGAGCTGAGACAGGAGAGGGAGAGGAGAGGATGTCTGGAAGACCCTCTTGGCCACATGTGGAGTGTGGGGGGTGCAGCCCTGCTGATGCAGCCATGCGGTCAGTCTCCACGTTGGATCCTGCACGTGGCCGGGAACATGTGGCTGGGCCATCGCCATTTTGGAAAGAGTGATCAGCAGGAGGAGAGGCTGTTGGTCATTTCTGCCGCTGAGAAAAGACTGGCAGCGCTTAAGTTTTGGGGGAGAGCTCCTTCGTGCTTAGCTGAGGAAAGCAGAAGGACTCGGGAATCCTTAAACCTTGGATTCAAAAGACAGAGACTGGGTTGCTTGCTGCTGCACCGAGGGATGCAGGTGTGGGCACTGAGAAAGTCAGGCCATCCCAGACTGACATGCTTTCTTTCCCAGGTCTCTAAACTGAAAGAAGAACCAAGGCCCAAACTATAGTTATCTCCTATTATATTTTTCTCAGATTGTGTAATGGCATTTATGACACAGTTTCTAGTTTGTGTGCACCGACTTGCATAACCTTTTTTCCCATCCTGTATATAGTTAGTGTTAATAAACCTTTCAGCAGTTTCCCTAAGCCATCAATTGTCTGGCAAATTTTATCCGAGATGTCATCGAGATCTCACTGCTTTGCTTTCCTTTCTTATATATTGAGTTGTGGTCCTGAACCCACCACAAAATTGGTTCCGAAAACCCGGGAGCAAAGCACTTTGAGTTTCAACCCACTATACCACTCCTCAGATATTTATAAACATTAAAGAGACTCATCTCCCTCAGTCTTTCCTCATAAGGGAAGTGTTCTACATCTTTCATGATCCTCCTTGCTCTCCGCTGGTCTCTCTCCAGCAGTTCTGTGTCCCTCTTGAGCTGAGGGCAGGGTAGAGGGGAAGAAGAACCTGTCTCAATCTGCTAACCACCCAGCTTTTGATCCACTCTAGGATAGGGTACATTGCTGGCTCATGGTCATCCTGATGTCCACCAGGACCTTGGCCTTCCTTGTAACATCTATATAACCTGACAACGTCTCTACAGTCTTCCCAGGTGACCATACTGTTTTTTCCACTCTGTGAACTTCTTTCTTCCATATGAGTTTTTGCAGCAACTTCTTGCTCATCCATGAAGGCCTCCTGCCTCCTCTACTTGATTTTTTACTCAAAGGAACGCATTTACCTTGAGCCTGAAGGAAGCGGTGTTTAAATATTAACCAGCTCTCTTATCACCAAATTTGTGAAGAGTACAGCTGCCCTGCTTCTCTTTTGCATAATACTGAACTCTAATCTGCCATGAGCACTACAGAATGGCTGCCACCACACTCACTTCCCTGACAAGACCTTCTTGTATTGTGAATACAAGGTCAAGTAGCACAACTTTGTTTGGGCTTCTGTAATTTGTGTCAGAAAATTAACACCAACGTGCTGGTGGAATCTTCCAAACTTAGTATGTCTAACTGATGGCCTTTCCAATAACTGTCAGGGTAATTGAAGTAACCCATGAGCACCAGAGAATATGATCTTTACCTCAAGCTGTCTGTAGAAAACCTTATCAGCAATTTATTTATGTTTTGATACTTGGTAGTAGACAACCACAGGAGTTTCAACAATATTTGTGTGCCTCTTCATTCTTAAGCATAAGCTTTCAACTCATTCTCCATTCCTGCCTGGGTAGAGCTCAATGTACTGTAGTTGCTCTTGCACATAAAGAACAACTCCACCACTTTACCTTGCTGGTCTATCTTTCCTAAAATATACATATATATATTTCTAATTGCGGTTTTGGGACATGTGTTTACCTCTTTTCTCCCCCTCCAGGGGGCAGGAGAACATTTCCATCTGCACCGTTAAGCAGGTTATGATTTTGTGGGCTAACTGGGTGCTAAACTGTGACACCTGTGCTTAGTATGTTTTAATCCCCAGTTGGATGTGATGACAAGTCTTCCATGAGCTTTCTCTGGCTAGTGACAGGCATTTCTATGAGCTGTGGGTAATCCCAGAACCTAACCCTTTCAGCTCTTCTCTATGTTGTCAGGGCCAATCCTCTGCTCAAGGGTGGAGTCTTCCATGGGCTGCAGACGGCACTTTCTTCCTCTGTGCACTTCAACATGCAAGGACTCTACTCCTCCACTGCTCTCTGAGTTCTCTCTAGGCTTATTCTCAACTCCATCATCACACTCCAGAGTAAAAATGGCCTCCACAATGTGCTTAACCTAACGACCTTGCAGATTTCTCTCAGAACAAACAAGAAAACCCAATCCAAATCTGTGTGATGAGTTTCCAACAGATTTCCCTCACTTCAAATACGTTTATTTTCAGAGATGCTGTTTGTTAGATTTCCAGAGGCAGGTGAATAATTGGAGCTGGGGGGAGCTTCTGTCTTCAAAGATAGTCACCAAGATGACCACAGCAACCCCCTTCCCCAGGCTAACCCCCCCACTAGTCTCAAACTACCACAGAGAAGTCTAGCAAATATATAATTGAGTTGCCATTAAAAGAAAATATTTGAAAGGAGACAAATCTACATTATTTGTGTATTTTTAAGATGCCAGAGAAGTATTATAATTTTTCTAGAGACTCATTATATGCAGACTGTGCTGCCATTCAGCGAGATCTGGACAGGCTGGAGAACTGGGCAGAGAAAAATCTAATGAGCTATAACAAGAGTAAGTGCAGAGTCTTGCATCTGGGCAAGAACAACCCCAGGTACCAGTACAAACTGGGG
>VXBP01006144.1:22340-33606 GCA_013400115.1 Rhinopomastus cyanomelas | reverse complement strand
GCCCAGGGGGGTTGTGGAGTCTCCCTCACTGGAGATATTCAAGACCCGACTGGATGGGTTCCTGTGTGACTTGGTTTAGGTGATCCTGCTGTTGCAGGCGGATTGGACTAGATGATCTTTCGAGGTCCCTTCCAATCCGTAATGATTCTATGATTCTATGATTTACATGCAAAAGCAAATGTGAACAGGTGAGACCCCAGCATTTGTGTTGAATTAGGACTGAATGAGAAGCAAAAGGTAATTTTCAAAACTTAGATCCCCAGATAAGTCCATTAAGATAGACCTAGAAAACAAATTACAAATATTTTGCTTTGAGTATATATGCATTTAGGTCTGTCCTTAATGCTAAGGAGCTCCTCAAAAGCTTTTCCTCTTCATTATTTTATGTGTGGTAAATAGTAATAAAGACTTGCCAAATGCAAGTACATCCAAGTAATCCAAGTAAATCACAGGGCTTTTTTTTAAGGTTTAAGTACAGGCAAGGCATTTCAGTCAGTTAATAACTTTCATAGATTTGTATGTGAAGTTCTTAGCAAGAAACAGTTCAGCATTTGAATATACTGTGCTGCAACACATTACATAAGTTCCTTGTTTAAAAAGCTGTCAGTGTTACAGATATAGGCATAAATTACTGGAGCTACATGTTTGAGGTTTAAAGCAAGTACAAACTGATAATTATTAAATCAGCACTAATGATGAAATATGAAATTTACTTCATAGAAAAAAAATTATGAAAAGCTTTGTAACCTTGGCAAGAGTGCTCTTTTGTTGTGTAACTGTAGGGAAAAAGTTTTGCATCACAAATTCAAGGAACATTTGTATTAGCATTACATTTGCAACTTATTGAAAGTAGAATTTGAATCTAGACAGATATGAACAGTGAATGGCTTTTAAAAATGAATTAACAGGAAATATAACCTCTTGTAAGCAGATATCTTATCTGAGCCTAATCCTTTTCGCATGTTATAAAGTTGTTGAAAATGTTACCAAATATTAGATCAATATTCTTCTACACAATGGACAAGGGTAGTTCATTTGGTTAACTAGTAAACTGAGGTACATAGGATATAGGACCTCTGTGCAGCAGAAAGCAACTTTAGGCTTAGTTTTCCCTAGAAAACCTCTCACATCTGAGAATATCCCAAGAAATATTTGCTAATGTGAAGGACTGTGTGCCAAGGTACATTTAATTCTTACTAAGCTTTATTTACCCCCTCAAATTCACATTTTCTTCTCCATTTTGTCTTTCTACCCCTCCTCCTCCCCTGAGTGCAGTGCAGAGAAGTTTTTGTAAAGTTGCAAGAAACAATAAAATAAAATACACTCTTTTCATTTCACATTGAAAACACTGGAAACAAGGAAAATTTATGGACTTATACTACTAGTTCTCACTTAATATTTCACAGTATCTCCTCTCCCAAAAGAGGATATAGAAATGTATCCTGTAGAGACAAATGTGTTTTATGTGTTTTTCAGATTCCTAGCTCCGAAGTAAATTGGAAGATTTTTACATAGATTTCTATGGTGACTTTGAGTCGTAGTTTAAAATAAATTCTGGATTTCTCATCGTTTTTTTCACCAAAGACTGCAATGAGCTAGCAATATATCTGGATTATAGAGCCAAGAAATAGAGACATTACTACTGGTAAATGCTACTTGTTTGCTATTAAAATTAGCTGAGGAATAGTTTCTCAATAGTAGTTTATTTTATTAAAGTATCATGTATCATGATCCTTTTTCCTATAACAGCACAGCAGGGTATTTTGTATTTGTTTCTCCATCTGTCTCAGAGTTTTTAAACTATTCACTGCACAACTGGAAATTAGCTAGTGTTTGTTTAATTTTGATTAAAATACCTACATATTTGCAAGTACCTTTGTTCATAATCTGCACCCTTACTAAGCATTTACTCTTCCCATCCTGGCCTCCACTATTGACGCTCATCGAATTGNAGAAAGTCCAGAAACAGGGACTTATTACTGATTCAAAAACACATTTTCACAGCTACCTGCATTCTCTACCTGTTCTCTGTCACAGGTATCATACAGAAGCTCATTAACCTTAGTCTGTGCAAAGGATTATTTATTTGTAGTGTTCTATTTGTACTTCTCTAAACCAAAATTCACAGTGTCCTTCAACATAATGAGGGATGAGCTTTCAAAGTCCCACAGATTTTACAAGTAGAGCAAGAGAATATTAGAAGAGGAAATTTTCGAGACAGTTATGCTGGCATGTAAGATTAAAAGACTACTAGGGAGCAGCATTGTTTAAAAGTCTGTATTTTTAGATTTTTTTTTTCCTCCCTGTAGGCAGACCTGTGACCTCTGTTCTTACTTCCAAGTTCTGCTCTGGGGCAGTGAACAATGCTTCTGATAACAGAAAAAAGGTTCTTACTGCAAGCGAGTGAAGTAGTCTGCTGAACTGACTGCCTTGATCATCTCCCTTTTGCCTTGTACCATTACATGCTACCTTGGCTTTTGCTCGGATATATTTGAAAACTGAGAAACAGAATGGAGAAAATAATGTTTTTGAATTGAGAACTAGCAGCACATATTGCACTGCCAACAACAGAATTTCTAGAGGCTATGTTGCCATAGTTTTACCATGTTTATTTTCTAGCTCTTACTGCAATATGTCAGTAGTAAATAAGAATTAATATAATAGTAACGTCTCTACAATATTTTTGTTTATATGCCACAATGGTATTTGTTGTCACTGTCCCAAAATACAACTTTTTTTTTTTACATATGAGTTTTTCTAACCTAATTTTACAAAGTGTTTTTCACAGTTTCATTTTCTGTAACAAACAGTGAATCCTAATAGTATTAAGAAATTTGAAATTCCATTAAACCTAACACTGAACATTGTAGGGGAAAAAAAATCATTTTTCTTTTTCAGAGGTAGGGTTTGAGCCCAAAATGGATTATTTTTTTTTTTTTTAATGATAGCTGCAAAATCATCATTCCCCTTCTAACCACAAAATATCTATTTGTAATATTAATATACATACAAAATATGAATGGCTGTGTGTTGTTGAGGTCTTGAAGAAACTTTGTCTGTATAAATGACTGGTTTATGTCATTTGCAAGTTTTTCTTTCACTCTCTAAGACATATTTCTGCTGGTTCTTAAATTTTTTTTTTTCCTTAAAATATTAAAAATCAAATATTTGACTGAATCTTCTCAGCACTGTGTCAGTTAGGACACAGGAATTTTCATTTTTACAGGAACATTTGCTTCATAATTTCTCATAGACCATGTTGTATCTTTTTCACTATTTTTTGTCCACTAAAATATGCTCAATTTTTCAAGCCTGTCAAGGCTATGAACAGAAAACTGAAAGCTCCAACCTCTTCTTTTGCAGGACCACAAAAACCCTGCTTGCAATTTTGTGAGTAACACATCACCAAAAATGTGATAGTCACAGCTGCAGTGTGGGCTCCAGTGGTTCAATGAAGAATGGCAGCAGCCACCTGATCACCTCTTTCTCTCTCTGTGCATCATATCAGGCACCTGCTACTGTATTGATTGTCTTCCAATGGTGTGATTTGACTATTTTGCAGAACAAAAGTATATTCTAAAGAATACTTTATAACTGCAATTACCTCTTCATTCACAACTATGAATGAAGCATTATATATACATGTAGAAACTGAAATTAAAAGAAATATTTAATACAAGTAGGCAAGAGTAAATATATATATAGGCATTTCTTACATCTCCTTGCTCATTGTTTAGGCTGTTAGGCATAACAAGTTAGGTATTAGAATACAAACTTTGTCCTTCTTCTGATGCATTTTGTTTTCTGTGTGTCACTATAATTTCTTACATGGTTTATTTAGTAAATAACTTCACTTTCTAAACTACTGATGTCTATCTTATTACATTTAAAAATTTAACTATACCTAGACTTATATTTGTATGAACTCTAAAGGAAATGTTATACCCCATGTAAATGAGCTTTCCTTTTTCTGAAGTTGAAGGCACTTTGTTAACTCTTTCATATTTAGGCTTTCTTGCTGTCAAGTGATTTCACTCAAGTGTATTAAATGTGTAACTTTTTTGCATAAAATGATGATAAAAAAGGAAGAGGTTCTTTAAATTTTAAACTTATTTTAAGCTTCTTTAAACTTTTTTCACTGCTGGTTTTGGATGTACGATAATCATCTGAATGCTGTCTTGCTTTCTTAGGGTGACACTGATTAAGATTATACTTAGCTTTCACCAGTGCTTTTCACTGGGGAGCAATAATCTGAAGAGCATTACAAACAAGGCTCAGAATTTTCCATAGGCAAAGTCAGCTCCCCAGAGCAACAATTGCTTGTAAACTACATTGGAAAAAAGAAAACTACAATTATAAAATATAGGAGAGGTAACATGAGTGTCATATTTGAATATGTAAAATTCTTAACCATAAACCTAATTTTACTGAATTATTAGATTAACACATCTCCTTTTATGTAATATTTAAACTCACATGCACTTCAAGGGTGACAATTTAGTCAATTTCTTTCTAAGAGTCACTTTAAGAAATATGTATCTAAAAATATATCCACAGAGCAACACAATAGCTATGGTCGGCTTTAAAGAAAGAAGAACAAAAGTCATTATTTTACTAGCAACAACAGTTTTGTTATTGACATCTTCTGATTATTTCAATTTCTCATTCACATAGAAGGCCAAGCATAAAAACTTTGTAACATGGTAGAATATATCCTAAATTACTAAGGAAACACTAGGATAAGTTCTCAAAGTACATACATGAGTTAGACCTTGTCTCACCAAGTACTGAATGGCATAGCTTAATCTGTATTAACACTATCTTGTACTTACTCAACATTTTTTTTTCATTATTACATACTCATTAATTTCTTACTGTATAAGTCCCTTTAAAGGCTTATTTGGCCTACATTGTTGTCAAAGAATCCAATTCCCTGACAAGCAACTCCAACACTCTGAAAATGTGAGAATAAGATACAAAACACATGGACTGCACACAATAAAATTTCATGTTACTTTCTACTGTTTAAAGAACTGTGGCTTACGATAATAGTTCATTTTTATAATGAAAAACTTTTTGTAGCATTTCCACAAGATTCAGATAAAAAATAGTTTTCTATTATTTTCACTTCATATTTGAAAATTATGAGTCAGAGGAGATGCAACTGGATTCAATATCTCTCTTACTGGATTAAAAGTCATAATGTCTGTATAATAAAAAATAAAGAGAAAGCGTTCTGTATGGGAACATATTGAGCTAGTTGTTACAGAGAAGAAATGGATTACTATGATTAGCTTCCACCTCTGCCAGTTTTTCCAATGTTTTGTTTAATTCTTTCACTCTGCCTGTGTTTGCCATTTTGTAGATAGGCTGTTCTAAACAACATTCAGCTCTTACTCACATATCTGCATGTATGTCTATTTTTATACTGCTGCACCAGGTTCGTAGTTGAAGTTGGAATCTCATGACATCACTAAGATAAAAATAATAATGCAGACAGTGTGACTTTTCTGTCAGACTATAGGCAATCATATATGCATATATAATAGAACTCCAGAAAGAGTAATGTATTAAATAAGGAATATGTGGTCTTGGATAGTATAGTGTTAGAAGTGTTAGGCATTGGGTATACTGTGAGCTATTTACATTGTACCTTATAGTTTTGCTTCTGTTGTGTCAATTTTTTAGAGAAATTATATGATAGACAGTTTAGAACAAATATTGTTTAAGAAGACAATTAGAATCTTAAATCTTGTTAGAATATTTAACATCTGTTTCAAAGTCTATTTTTCTTTGATCTTATGTTAGTGATTATACTTAAAGATGCATAGATAGTTGACTATTATTATGTATGGCTCTAATTAGTTTCAAGAGAGATTTCTCTTAGTTTTCAAGCCACTTTCCTGTTTCATTTTAACCTGCATGATTTTATATACTGGAAACAATGCCATAATTTTGAATACATGCAACGTAAAAACCAAATAAGTAAATCAAGAATTTACAGGAAGATGACCGTTACTACAAATTATACTGAAAAAAAACCCACCTATGTAATATGCTTTATTTTGTCATTGCTATAGCTGTATTTCAATAGTTACTGCTGAAGGAGAGTCTAACATATAGAATATGTATAAAGTAAAAAGGCAATTTGATTAACAAAATTCCTTACATTTTATTCAACCACATTATTTCAAATACTGTGAAGATCCCACTTGGATGAAAAGAAAAGTCATCTATCTTATTACAGTCCAAAAAAATCCCACAAAATTGCTCTTTACTCTATAATTCATTTGCACACAGACTTATGGCAAAGAAGTAAGAAAATAACAGCAAAAACATCTCTGAAATCTAATGATTATCACATCTCTTGTAATTGCTTTTGCTGAAATACTACATTTTTGTTTAGTGTTATGGATTTGGTTAAATCATGTTTGCTCATGGTATTCCTCTGCATCAAACTCTCTTCCAGGATGTAAGGAGTTAAACTGTCTCAGCTGCAGGAATGTTTTTTTTCCCCTCTGGTACACAGCATTGGCACATGCAGGGCAGGTTGGGGCAGAGGTCAGGGATGTGGAAGTAAAGTGGAGTGGTGGCTGCCACAGGAGACGGGTAGAGCAGGTGGAGCAGGCCAAACAAATTTTGGGGTCCTTATTTGGGGATAAGGTTTTCGTCATCCATTCTCCTTGATACCTCCTCCATGTTTGAGGGTCTTGGGAGTTTGGTTTCAGTTCCATTTTGGCCCTTAGCATGCTGTGGCTTCTCTGTCCCTTGGTGGCCCACTGTCCCGCTTCTGATTCACCCCCTGCCTCTCTCAGCCTCCCTTTTCCCATCCTCTCCTTCTCTCTCATCTTTATCCCTTCCTGTAATCTTGAACCAATCATAGGAAAATGCTTAAATTAAGTATTTAAGCACTGCCTAGTATATTCCCAGTCTTTCCTTTTTACTCCCTCATCCACGGCATTCAGTATTTGTCTGGAATTAAGGGTTAGCAGGTGGAGGGACTTGAGTGATTGAGGAAGAACTTTTTTCTTCCTTTTCGCCTTTCCCCTTTTATTTTTTCTTTCCTACTTAATAAAGTTTTAATTAAGTTCAATAAAGTTTAATGTTTCTAGTTCCAGTTTCCAGAAGTGTGTTTACTTTACCTGTTTGTCCCCCTCCCCGGGATGGTGGAAGGACATTTCCTTCTGCATGATTGGGCGGAATATAATTTTGCAGGCTAACCTAGTGCTCAACCATGACAGATATCGTCGTTAGATATTTATATAAGCTCTGATTACAATAAACTCTTCTGTATTGTGAGCGTGATAGAATATCTTTGCCAAAGATATTGTAGAATCCCCATCCTTGCAGACATACTCTGCCCTGGTGAGACCACACCTGGAGTATTGTGTCCAGTTCTGGGCTCCTCAGTACAAGAGGGATGTGGAGCTTCTGGAGAGAGTTCAGCGTAGGGCAACAAAGATGATAAGAGAGGTGGAGCACCTCCCTTATGAGGAGCGGTTGAGGCAGCTGGGTCTCTTTAGCTTGGAGGAGACTGAGGGGTGACCTCATTCACGTCTACAAATATTTGAGGGGTGGGTGTCAGGAGGATGGCACTGGGCTTTTCTCAGTGTCATGTAGTGATGGGACAAGGGGCAACGGTTGTAAGCTGGAACATAGAAGGTTCCACATCAACCTGAGAAGGAACTTCATCACGGTGAGGGTGACGGAGCACTGGAACAGGCTGCCCAGGGTGGTTGTGAAGTCTCCCTCATTGGAGATGTTCAAGACCCAACTGGACGGGTTCCTGTGTGACTGGGTTTAGGTGATCCTGCTGTTGCAGGCGGATTGGACTAGATGATCTTTCGAGGTCCCTTCCGATCCGTAATGATTCTATGGTCCTATGATTCTATGATTCAAAAGATGTCTGTACCTAAAATCATAAAATCACAGAATATCTTTGGTTAGAAGAGATTTTCAAGATCATAAAGTTCAATCTTTGAACAAGGACAGCCAGGTCATTTCTAAATCATGCCCCTCAGCACTACGTCTACATGTCCTTTCAATACCTACAGAGATGGTGATGCCATCATTGCTTGGGCAGCCTATTCCCATTTCTCTTCATGAGGACATTCATCCTAACATCTAGCGTAACCCTCCCTTGCTGCAGCTGGCAACAATTTCCTCTGATCATACTGTTTGCCACTAGGGAGAAGAGGCTGTTCTCCTCACTCTTACCTCCTTTCAGGTAGTTGTAGTGATAAGCTTTCCACTCAGCCTCCTTTTCTCTATGCTAAACTCATTAACTGCTCCTCATTGCCCTTCTCTGGACATGTTCCAGCACCTCAGTGTCCTTCTTGTTGTCTTGAGCTCAGAGATGAAGACAGTATTTGAGTTACAGCCTCAAAGTGCTGGGTGAACCCCCTCCAGGTTTCAGGTTTCAGTTTTCCCAGGGAGGTGGTTGAGTTGCCATCCCTGAATGTGTTTAAAGATTGTTTGGATCCAGGTGTTGGGGATCTGGTTTAGGGGTGAACTTGTGAGATAGGATTCATGGTTGGACTCCATGATCCCTGGGTCTTTTCCAACCAGAGTGATTCTGTGATTCTGGGATTCTGAGTACAAGGTTGATGATGACTTCTCCTGATAAACACACAATTTCTAATTCAAACCAGGAAGCCATTTGCCTTCTTTGCCATTGAGACACATTGCTGACTCATGTTGAGGTGACTGTCAGACAATATTCCTGGGTCCTTTTCTGCTGTGCAGTTTTCCAAGGACACATTCCCAAACCTGAGGCATACCATGGGGTTGTTATGACCCAAATGCAAGACCCAGCACTTGGACTTGTTGAATCTAATATAGCTAACTTTGGCCATTAATCCACCCTGCATAGATTTCTCTGTAGAACCTCCCTACCTTCCACCAGATGGACACATGCACCCAGTTGGTGTGATCTACAAACTTACTGAGGGTACAAACAAATCCTCCATCCCGAACATTAATAAAGATACTCTTGGGATAACAGTCAAGGGCTAATTCTTAGAGGCCCAGAATAAGAGCATTCCAAAAGGTAGGAAAATCAAGGAGGGGAGCCAGAAGACCTGTGTGGTTAAACAGAGAGCTGCAGTGAAAATTTGAGAGGAAGGAGAAAGTCTATAGGTGATGGAAGGAAGGGATGGCCACTTGGGATCATTATAAGGCTCTGGTGAGAGAATATAGAGATGCAACTAGGAAAGCCAAGGCCTTCTTGGAATTCAACCTTGCAAGAGAGGTCAAGGGCAATACAAAAGGCTTTTTCAAATACATTGCAGGTAAAACTAGAGGCAATGCAGGCCCCCTGTGGCATTAGGTGGTTGCCCTGGAGACAGAGAATACAGAGAAAGCAAAGATACTCAAAATCTTCTTTGCCTCTGTCTATACTTCTGGGGGCTGTCTTGATATCAAGACCCAGACTGCAGAGGCTCCAAAGGAAGTCGAGGCAACAGAGGAGTTTTGCCTGGTTGATGAGGACAGGGTTAGGGATAAGTGGAGAAAACTCGATGTACACAAATCCATGGGTCCTGATGGGATGCACTTGCACGTGCTAAGGGAGACATGGGTGGGAGGTCACTGCTAAGCCAATCCCCATCACCTTTGCTAAGTCATGGAGATGAGAAGAGGTGCCTGGGTACTGGAGGATGGCAAATGTTGCTCCAATCTTCAAAACGGGTAAGAATGAGGACCTAGGTAACTATAGACTGGTCAGCCTCACCTCCATCCCAGGAAAGGTGATGAAATAATTTGTTTTAGAGGCTGTCTCCAGGCACATCAAGGACAGGAGGGTCATTAGGGACAGTTGGCATAGCTTCACCAGGGGAAAGTGGTGTTTGACCAACCTGATAGCCTTTTATGAGGGCATAACCAGGTGGACAGATGGTGGTAGAGCAGTAGACGTGGTCTATCTTGGCTTCATTAAAGTGTTTGACACAGTGTCCCAGAGCATTCTCGTGGTCAAACTAAAGCAGTGTAGACTGGATGATTGGGTAGTGAGATAGATCATGACCTGGCTGCAAGATAGAAGCCAGAAAGTAGTGGTCAGTGTCTAGTTGGAGGTCTGTATCTAGTGATGTCCCAAAAGGGTCGGTACTGGGGCCAGTCCTATTCAGTCTAGTCATTAATGACTTGGATGAGGGATTAGCATGAAGTGTCAGCAGGTTTGCTGATGACACAAAGCTGGGTGGTGTTGCCGACACCCCTGCAGACTGTGCTGTCATTCAGCAAGACCTACACAAGCTAGAGAGCTGGACAGGGAAAAATGGAATGAAGTATAACAAGGGTAAGTGTAGAACCTGTCATCTCGGCATGAACAAGCCCAGGTACCAATACAGGCTGGGAAATGACCTGTTGGAGAGCAGTGAAGAAGAAAGGGACCCTGGGGGTCGTGGTGGACAGCAGGATGACTATGAGCCAGCAATGTGCTCTGGTGGCCAAGAGGGCCAAGAGCATCCTGTGGTGGATCAGAAGGGAGGTGGTTAGGTTCTTCTTCCCTTCTGCTCTGCACTAGTGGGATCACATCTGGAGTATTCTGTTTACTTGTGGGCCCCTCAGCTCAAGAGGGACACAGAACTGCTGGAGGTAGAGCAGCAGAGAGCAAGGAGGATGATGAAGGAAGAAGAACACTTCCCTTATGAGGAAAGGCTGCGGGAGATGAGTGTCTTTAGTTTGGAGGGGCGACTTCTTTAATGTTTATAAATATTTGAGAAGTAGATGTTAGGAGGATGGAGCCAGACTCTTCTCAATGTCATGTAGTGATAGGACAAGGGACAATGTATGCAAGCTGGGACATAGGAGGTTTCTTATAAATACGAAAAGGAACTTCACAGGGAGAGTGATAGAGCACTGGAAAGGGCTGCCCAGAGGGGTTGTAGAATCTCCTTCTCAGGACATGTTTAAAACCTTCCTGGATGTGTTCCTGTGTGACTTGGTGTAGGTGATCCTGCTGTCTCAGGGGGATTGGACTAGATGATCTTTTGAGGTCCCCTTCCAATCCCTGATGTTCTGTGGTTCTGAGATTCTGTTTTAGGTCTTTTCTTGTGTGGTGGGTTCAGGACCACAATTTAATATCAAAGAAAGAAAAGCAAAGCAGTGAGGTCTCAATGGCATCTCGGATAAAATTTACCAGACAACTGATGGCTTAGGGAAACTCCAGAAAGATTTATTAACAGTAACTATACACAGAAAAGGTTATGCAAGTCGGTGCATACAAACTGGAAACTCTGTCATTAATGCCTTCACAGAACCTGAGAAA
>VXBP01006144.1:0-14685 GCA_013400115.1 Rhinopomastus cyanomelas | reverse complement strand
TAGATACAGGCCTCCAACTAGACTCTGTCCCATTGACCACCACTCTCTGACTTCTACCCTGTAGCCAGTTTACAATCCACCTCACTACCCGAAAATCCAGGCCACACTGCCTCAGTTTGTCTGCAAGGATGCTGTGAGAGACCGTGTCAAACGCCTTTCTTAAGTCAAGATAGATGACATCCACGGCTCTGCCCTCATCCGTCCACCTGGTTACACCCTCATAAAAGGCTATCAGGTTGGTTAAGCATGACTTTCCCTTTTGTGAAGCCATGCTGACTGTCCCTAATGACCCTCCTGTCCTTGATGTGCCCGGAAACAGCCTCTAGTACAAATTGTTCCATCACCTTTCCTGGGATGGAGGTGAGGCTGACCGGTCTGTAGTTACCTGGGTCTTCCTTCTTTCCCTTTTTTAAAGATTGAGCTCTGATACAATTGAAGATGCTTCTACTTACTGCAGTACATAACCTTTAAAGATCCTTTCCAATCCAACAGATTCTATGATCATGCCAGTGACATGAGACAGAAATTCATCTGGTGATTCTTCCTCATTCATTCTCGATGGATGAATGGAACAGTTTCTGTAACTGAAGGAATAGAGGACAATAGTACATGTGCTCCCTATCCCTTGACCAGCTGGCCCAAGGCATTGAATGCTGTCTTGGTTTGCCTCAGATTTCTTACTTGCATATCGTGGCTGCCTTCCTGAATAACCACTAATGGATAATTATATGAAGGTCATACCAGGATAAGAAACTTTCTTACCACATCTTCAATCTGGACCTTGAGGAAGCGTCAGATTTTCATAGAAAGTGAGTCAGGTCTTCATGTTAGACCTTCCATTCCCTTCAGAAAGGAGTCATCTATATCAATGACTCTTGTTATTTTTGTGGAAGCAGTTCTGATGGTGGGCTAGGGCTTCCTCAATCTCAAGAACATTTCTAAGTCAGCAGATTCATCTTTCTCATTTTCAACGTGTCACATCTGTTCTGCAAGGGCACTTGGAAACATGAAGGTTTAGCTGGGGCAACATGCCTGCAGTACCAGACGGGAACTTTTTGCATTGCCCCTTGTTCTTCTGGTCAGTATGGTCAATAAGATGGAGCAAGAACAGAAAGCCAACAATATAACGGGCTTTGTCAACTATTTGGCCTGTTTTAGGGAAGGCAGGGTGTAGCTCTAATAGTAAATAATATATTTCTTTTTTTTTGGTATTTGTATTAATAATGAAAACTTGTGGGGAAAAAAAAAAAACAAATGGAGAGATGTGAACCCATCCACTTTGATTTAATGGATTGCCCCAAAGCAATCTTCTTTTGACAGAAAGTTTATTCTGGGTTGATGAGGCTTAGCATGAAGTGAAACCCATTCCTCCGCACACAAGGAGACATCCACTCTCATGGTCCCCAGTATTCATCAGACAACTCACCTCTTCCCAGAGCTCCATTATTAGGTGGAGCAGTTCTTCTACCTGGCACATCTCCCACACATGAGCTCACAACTGTGCTCCAGTACCGGACACATGCCGCAGCTTGATGCTTATGTGCCTGTATGCATCTCCTGGAGCTCTGCCTGGGTAACTGTATCTGCCATGGTGGTAGCAGCAGAAAAATATATCATGACCTTCTGTTCGGTAGAAGCTATATCCTCTGCTCAGAGCAGGCATAGCTTTTACTACCCTTCATCCGCATCCTTCACTGCAAGCTGCCCTACAACTGACAGAGGCTATCCTGTTTTCTGTGGTGTGGAGGCCTCCATCTGGCATTTAATTGACAGATTGCACTGGTGAGATCATGAATGCTACTTTCAGGCACGATGTCATTAATACTTCCCAAACATGTGTATCATTGACTCAATATTGCTTTCTGGTCAATGCCTGTAGGTAGGCTTTGACCTTAGTGAACACATCCAAGGTTCCTGAATGAGATATTTTGCTTCAGAGTTGCCACCCAGGAATGAGGTATTCCCTGAACCTGGGTTACCAACTAAAGAGTCCACCCAGTCATTCTCAATGTGTAGTTGATGGCAGGGGCACTGCCTTACTTTAGTAATTTTAGATGGGGCAAAAGTATATGCATTTCTAGCAAATTAATATTCTTAGGTTCACCTAACCCAGCAAAAATCCACTCTCCGTTAGATTTGTTAGAAGGTTTCCACACTTTGCCATAAAATAGATCAAATTCTAGTATGTTATTTTTAGCGCCTTCTACCAGGACATCAGCTCTGGTCAGCCTCTTCTCTTCAGGGAGCCACAAAGAAGATTTTGTTGTTGGCTATTTCATTATAACTCCATCCATTCCTGTAACAGTGATTTTGCAGCTACTAGGTTTCACATTTAAATATTCTGCCATTTCTGTAGTAATTATTGGTATTTGAGTGCCTGTGCCAAAGGCAAGGTCTATATAATTCTTTTCTTGGCACAACAGGAATACTAGTAATCAGTTCAATAGGCTTATTTGAGAGCCACTGTAAAGCCAGGACTTTTCAGGTAAGGCTGTTTGCTACCCTGCAAGGAATGCAAAATTTTTTCTGGGAGAGGTACTTTAAATCAATCAAGCCCTGCTGCTATGTGGAAGGTACAGCTCTACCAGAGCTAGCCGAGTGGTTTATTTTATCTCAGTCTGAGCTGTTTTTTAATAACCGCATTAAAGCTTAGAGGTTAGATGTAGTCATACAATGCATAAGCTGCCATGGTGCTCCTAAGGCCAGAGCTTTGCACCATGGAGCATTCTGATTAGGGTCAGTTATGATCTAGATTCTGGCATACGTTTACCAGTATAGATTTGCCCAGCTCACTGCGGAAGTAATCCTTCCTGTGAGGGTTGGAGTGACTTCCTGGAAGCTATTGCATCCCAGCACATATAGTGTTCATAATTAACTGTTTCCTGGACAAATTGACTCCATGTACATAAGTGAATTTGCGATCTATGTGGGTTTGATGCCACTGCAGCAGCACTCATAGTATGACTCGTGTAAATGATTTTGTGTATTTGCTACTAATATTTTTAGACAATCTGAAAGTCCACAAATGAGAGGGATTAATCTGTCTGCATCAATAAAGCCTGACATAGGATTTTGCATTAATTCATTTCTGTCATACATTACTCGTATGCAGGCTGCGTTTTGCACAGATGCTGTCAGGTTTACGAGTCCCGCAGTTTTAGTAACAGGAAGATCTCTTTGCTGTGGGTCTATGGCCTCAGACCAATAAATCATAGAATCATAGAATCTTTCAGATTGGAAAAGACCTTTGGGTTCATTGAGTCCAACCATCAACCCTAATCTACAAATTCCCCCCTAAACTATATCTCTCAACACTACATCTAAGTGACTTTTAAATACATACAGGCGTGATGACTCAACCACCACCACAAGCAGCCCATTCCTCTGCCTGACCAGTCACTCCATGATGAAATTATTCCTGATGTCTAATCTCAACCTACCCTGTTGAAACTTGAAGCCATTCTCTGGTTCTGTCGCTAACTCCCTGTGAGAAAAGAACAGCACCAATATGTGTACAATGTCCTTTTGGATAGTTGTAAAGGCAATGAGGTCTCCCCTCAGCCTTCTCTTCCTCAAATGAACAACCTTAGCTCTCTCAATCTTTGCTTCTAAGACTTATTCTCCAGGCCCTAATGGCTCAAGCTGTTAATGAGCAGTTGTGGTGACTTGAGTTGGTAGTTAGAAATACTCAAGGTCCCCAGTATTTTTCTGCCTCATTCCTACTCAGCAAAATCCAGTCTTCATCTGTAACGGAAATTTTCCAAAACATGCATAATTTCTGTATCCTCTGAGTGCTTGGAATATTG
This sequence comes from Rhinopomastus cyanomelas, assembly GCA_013400115.1. Classification (NCBI taxonomy): domain Eukaryota; kingdom Metazoa; phylum Chordata; class Aves; order Bucerotiformes; family Rhinopomastidae; genus Rhinopomastus; species Rhinopomastus cyanomelas. Next base: position 10,879 of record VXBP01006144.1, on the reverse strand, counting down.
TTTCAGCAAGTTAGCTCAGTGGAAGACCAAAGGATTATATCTACTCTAGTAATAGTTTCTCCATCCCACCTATCAGTGACTTCAGTCTTAACTACTGGAAGAACCCACACTGTCTTTGTGATAAGGTCAAGATTTTCCTCTAGGTCACTGCTCTCATGCCAAATATCCTGGTCTCCTTCTTCAGCATCCTTACAGTATATCAGTTTTTGGATATGCTGTACTGAATTAGAAAACTGTCTTCCTTGGATTCAATCAAGCATTTATCTAATCTTTCCTGTGACTGTTGCTGTCCTTTGTCAGCTGCAGCCCATAGATTTCATAGGTGCTCATTTTTATGTAAAAGTACATCTACACATCTTTTGATTTTGCTTCATGTTTCCTTTTAAAAAATCAAAGATGCCTTAACTACATCATTCTCTGACTTCAGAGCTGCATATACTGCATCTACAATATTTTCAAGGGGTGGAGATCTCTTGATTTTATTTTGCATGCATGATAGGCAAGTCTCTAAGACTTCATAAATGTCTTCTTTACCATTCTTTAATTTCTTTTGGCACTTACACTGTCTTGTTCATTTTGCTACCTTGTTCTCATCTTTCCAAAATTTCTGGACCCACTCCATTCGTTCTGGTGTTGAGGCACAATTGTTTTCCTGCAGCAATTTTTCATGACAGTCTTGCCTACTGTGCCAGTTAATGTTGTGTTTTAGCAACTATGAGCCTGACATCAGACGCCGAGCTGCTTTTATGAAGCAAGTCAAGGCACACAAATATTTACATGTACATTTATTTACATGCAACATATACAGATTCTTTTTGATTGCCAGTGTTATATTCATAAACTGCACGCCAGATGTAGTCTCTATAAACAAAAGTTGTGATTGCGAATGTAAGCATCATTTTCTAGGTAAAAACTCAGCATAACTGAATTTGCAAATCTTACCAAAAGTCATCTCTTTGGGTAGGAGAGTGCAAGCAGAATCCAATCTATCCCCAGAGTGTCAGCTTTCCAAGATTCATCCCCCAAGTTAAGTGGGTTATAGGGGTAATATTTATTCTTCATTATTTACAGTTATGTTAAGTGTGTGGGTGGACTGTCAAAATACCATACACACTGTTCGCAGTCATTCAAACAGAAACCAGCAGTGAAACCAGGACCTTTCTTGCTATTTTTTTCTTGCAAATCTGTGCGAAGAGTATCTATCCACATTCTCCAACCTCATGGCTTTCTATAAGGACATCAGCCTTTGCATAAGAGCAGACCACCTGGCCTCCACTAAGAAAAGTGCAAAATTTGAGTATAAGGTCTGTAATAGACTATTAGAAGATTTGTTTGTCAGCTACCCTGCAGCTTGCAGGTTTCCTGATGCAAGTACTGTCAAACTCTAGACAATCAGAGGTCTTACTGTTTCAGAGGACTGTTAACTGTTGGTATTATTTTGCAGGGAGAAGATATATACTAGATATTTCAGGCTATGCTAAATGTACAGATTGAAATACTTTATGGAGACAGATAGGTAGACATTAATTTAAAAATTAAAATTACTTGTAGCTTTTTTTAATAAAAGAAATAATTAAAAGGATATGTACTTGGCAACATGATCCTAAGTAAAGACATTGTATGCTTTGAAAAATGGTTAAAAAATAACATACAGATATATGTTTATGGGACTTTTTTTTTAATCAAATCCCTGTTTATATTCTTCTTCTTTTCAATGAATGTTACCCTTTTTCTCCACTATTTGTTCTGGGTACAAGTAACTAATTCATCACAGTACGTTCATTTAAAATAAGAGACCTTTACCGATGTGAAATGTAGAAAGAATGCTTGACACATTTTAAAAATTCTGTTCTGCTACTTTATAGTAGGAAGCAGCACTCTAACATTTATTACATGAATTAAGAGAAAACTACTTAGAATCAGATATGGACATATTGTGAATTCTAGCATTGGAGAGACAACATAATAGCAAAACTACACAAGTAATTAAAATTTGAGTATCTGACTTATATATCCTGACACTAAACAATACATTTAAATATTCGTTTCATAAGGAGATTTTACTGTGCAAGAATAAGGCTCTGCATGTTTTGCAGTGAAGAAAGAGTAACTGCTAAAGTTATTTCTTGACCTTATTTGTTAACATAAAATTATTCCGTAAGTAAAAATTTTTACATTGCATGGTGAGTAAACCAGGAATAAGTGGTTTTTCTTTATTCTTCTATTTCTAAATGAAATGGGAAAAAAAGTTGTGTCATATGGAGACCATATGCTATTATTTTTAAATAGAAAATTCTATACAATAGAGCTGCATGTACTAAAAAAATTGCAATGTTTTCTTACTAAGTGTGTCTATAGTTTTAAAAAATGAATTTGTTCACAAGCAGTATTCGATTAAGCCTAAAGTCCCCCCTCAAAATAAACCATCTCAAGCCACAAAACAGTATATGTTTACTTTTAAATTTGCTACTTCATGAATGATAATAAAATACACTGCATCATTATGTCTAAATAAGAGGTATTTCTTTGTGCAATGGAACTAGATATTAGAACAGGTATTAGAACACACAACATCTTCTGTCCTGTAAATTAACAAGTAAAACATGGTAAGCTTAGCAGTTATTGACAGAAGAGTAATTCTCTGGTAACTGAAAATAGCAGCAAATAAGATAAATGAAGCAACTGAAGCTAGTAAGAAGGAACCAGAAAATACATCAAAGACATATACATGTGGTGTTACCTTTGAGCTAATCAATGAGCAGGATATTTTTTTTTTTCAGAATATAGATGTGCTGTAATTATCCGTGTTTTGTGTTTATCCATATGACATCTATCTTGTTTGTTTGAATAGTTACCCTTCTACTTAGATGAAAATATCTGGAGTTTTAATTTGCTGACAAAAGATGTGCAATTAAATCCATACTACATCAAATTATAAGGTCTCTTTTTCTCCTCTTCATTCATGTATCACTCTGTCTTTATATATGAAAGAGTAGAAAAATGAGGGGTTTTGATAGAAAAAGGACATCTCCTAGAACAAAGTTATTAAATACAGATAATTAATGTTAGTTACCATGACATTATTGGTTAAAGAAAAGATAAGATCTAATTTCTGTGATGATACTAATGATTTATGTAAGTGTTTCCATCTTCAAAGGCCTTCAAAATAAAGAAAGCTAGCCAAAACTTCAGTGTTTTCTTCATATCGTACACATGGGGTGTAGAGGTTAATGAGGTTTCTTCAAGACCATACACTTAATGGTTAGTTACATGTTCTTGGGCTCTTCAGATCTTAGTCCACACACTTCTGTTATTGGAGAAGTGTGCTGAAGTCTCTAAATTATTTAAACAATTTATGAACAGGCATCCATTGTTGAATTTATGTTATGTACTGACAGATGATTTTGCAACTTTTACTTTTTTATTATGGCTGCTTAAATTCACATTGGCCTTCTAAACTGGCCTTAAAGCAGTCCTTCTTTTCAAACCAAGAAATCATAGACTCATAGAATCGTAGAACAGTTCACAGATACCAGAAAGATTACAGTGTACTTGAAAGAGCAAGTTCTTGCATATATAACAAAATAAACTAGAAGACCCAAAGTGTGTGTCATGCTGAGAAGTATAGGATTCAGGGATTATCCAGTCCTATCTAGCATCTGTTTGCTGAATAATAAAATTGTTATTTTAGTATATCATTTTATGCTGTTGCACTAGGTTCTTGGTAACATACAATGGTGAAGTGTAATGTTACTCATTGACAATTGAATTTAATTTTACTATACTTCAGAAGGATTTTGAGTAGCAGTGTCAGTTGTTCTGATTTAGGGATCTTTCAGAAATGCTGTATTGTGGTAAAGAACACAATGGCCGGTTAAAAGAAACCTACTACAGCACCGTCTGTATGATAGATGCTATAAAGTTATATTCTCCAATCAGCGGATTCTTTTTCTGCCTTTAACTCTTTTACTCTGTTAATTGTCACTGTTACTGCAACATCTAAACGCTTGGTTTGTTTTTTTTCTTGAAAAAAATCCACACAAAACCTTAAATATTTTGTGAAGTGGTCTGGCATTTTTACAAATATGGGAATTGGGAAACCTAGACTGTTTTTCAACATTTGTTACAACACGAGGAAAAGAGTAAAGTCTAAAGGATCCTAGCTCTACCTACATAACTCATTTACATACGTGTGTGTGCTCATTTGCTTATGTGTTTGTGGAGACATTTACTGTGAATTTACCATGATTTTTAGACATGATTTTTTCAGCACTGTTGATATAAAATGTTAGCATCATCAGATATTTATAAGAGACACAATTTAGAATTTTTTTTTTACATTCAGTAAGTATGTATGTCAGTGTTTGAAGGAAAAGAATCCATATTCCTGAATTGCATTTGTGATATTTTATTTTTTTCTTAATAATTATAAAACAAAAATAAAATAAATTTGGACAACATATCCAAAGAATGGTGACTATTCTTATCAAAGATTACTTTTCAGACAGCCCTTCAAGAATGAGGATGAGCATGGCTTCTTAGCAAAGCACTGTCTATAAGCATCTTTGGTTTGTTGTTCCTGTTTCTCACATTAGTACCTGTAGCGGGTTTTGAATACAAAAACACTGGACTCTTCCTTCTCGTCCTCACTGAAATCCCCAAGAGAAGGTCCTGAAAAGTTAAGTTCCTTTATTTTTCTTATACTTTTATGCATATTTTTCTGTGTGCTTTAAAAAAAAAATGACCCACTAAAATTACTTCAGTAGCTTCATACCTGTGCCTCACTAAATGATCAGAAAGAATGTGTATTTATTATACTTCTGGTTGCATATTTAGGAGCTTGATTTGATAAAATTGTGAGGCATTGTTGCATGTTCACTCCAGATAATGTTCATTGCACCCTAGAGACCAGGGCACATGGTTTTCATCATTAAGTTTTCTCACCTAGAAAATATTTTTGTGTTACAAATAATGTTCTTCCCTTATGCCACCATATGGTTTATACATCTAAAACTCTACATTTAGTGTAAAGTATTATAATCGCTTATCAGGGTAATTAATTTTATTTCAACAGGTTATCATTCCTCTAGTAACATTCAATAGTTGCTTCTTCTGATTTTGTCTCATATTGGTTCTGCATGCTCCCTGGCATCCAAATCTAGATGTGTATATTCAAATTACACAGATTATTCCCCCTAGGAATTCTGTCTGTTTGGTTATTTACACTCACTTTTCTTTCCTTGTACATCACTGCCAAGAATATTGGCAGTCTACATTTGTTTTGACTTGGTACATTTAATGCTAAATTGTGCACTTAGCTTACTAATTTTTTTTTCATCTATACAACAGTTGATGTATTATAAAATGTTTTCCCAAAACCTAAGTCATATTTATGCACTAAATGTTAAGTATGTGAATAATTATAAGCTCTTTGTAGCTAGTGCACATGCAAAGTTTTAAAAATGTACCAGCATCCATGCTACTATTTATTTTCTAATGCACTTAAGAAAAACTATATTTGCCATGCAAAATATGTCAGTGCATAGTAAATATACAGGAACATTCAGTGATATCTATAAATAACCACACTCACCAATATATTATGTGCACTTCTACATACTTTTACTGTTTAAAACAAAAAAGTATATTGTCAATTTTAATATTTTTAATACAAATTTTTAAAAAATATTTTCCTCACTTTATTTTAAAAAGTTTTTATTAACAGATAAGTGAAAGGTCACACACTGGAATAGAGAATCAAAAAAGGGACAGCACAGTGTTGTATGATGTCTCAGCACACATCAGTGCCACCAATTTTTTATATCCATAGAAATGCAGCAAGCAACAAAGCATGCTGCTTCAATGACTATGAAGTTGTGTATTTGGAATTCAGGTGACAAACATACAATCACTCTTCCTAAGGGTAAAAAAGGCCATTTGCATTTTCAGAAAGACAACTGTTGTGTGCTACAAATCTGCAGATAAGTGTGAATTCAACAAAACCTATTTGTTTTTCCTCTTAGAACCCTTCATATAATAAAATGTCTTTAGAAAGGTATTTGAATGAAATAAAGTGTAATTCACACAGGCATTAAGTGAACTGTGTAATAAGTGGCTTGCTCGGGTTTTTCCTTCCTGTTGCTTTTGAAAATTCTAAGGAATAGAGAAGGAAAAGAATTATTTATTTGGAAGAAAACAAAATAAGGGAAGAAACCTTCTTTCCCATAAAGATATACATTACAATTTATCAAGGAAATACAAGTAAAAGCCAATGATTGAAAGTTATGTTCGCTTTCTTCTAACTTGTCGCAGTGAGGGTACCCTTTAAGTTTAATTAGGGTAATGTATGGTTGACTCTGACATGAATAGTCTTGTTTTTTCCATCGTTCAATTAAGATGCCAATTTTTGTCATCTAAGGTATTAGAATCAAACTTGTCTTGCAAGTTTTGTCCCACATGGTTACCATATCCCAAGTTTATAAAATGGAGTTGACTGTGACTCATCATTGCTGATAGAAGTGTCACAAAATGGTGGATACTGAAATATCCATCATGGGAAGGGAAAGTCTCTTGAGACATAGAAGGTTTGAGTTAAAGAGAAGGTCATGGGAGGTCTTCTTTTGAATTTAATGTAGTACAGGTTAGACCCTTGAAGAAAGGAGTCATAATCTTCACTTTAAAGTTGCTACCTACACTGAGAGGGTCCAAAGTAGCAAATACAACAAACAATTCAAAATTTTCTCATGACCCATGCAAGGCTTTCATTTTCTTCACTCGCCATCAACAAAATAGGGTATTCTCATTCATATCACTTATCAGTCACTGTCCAGTGTCAGTCCCTTGCCATGTTCTGTCATTTCTAATGGTGACCTATTGCCAGGGACCAAACCATATCAGCATAAACATGATATGGATATTCAGTTATGGATCTTGGGTCCTCATGCAGAGATGCATTTAGAATTGCAAAAAATGAGGAGAATAAAATGATGCACCTTGATACGAACAATTGCTGAGAACACAGTCTTCGGGTACCAAAAAAAGGAAGTAATTTTTTCCTAACAATGAAATAAAGCATAAAAGGAATTGTAGAATTCTGAAAATATAAAGTGAAATTTATAGAAGAAAGTAAGTTTTAAAAGACAAAATCTGACATATTTATATTTACAATATCAACTTATGCTAAGAAATTTATATATTTAAGGTTATGGCACAACATATCTCCATTTCCTTGTAATGCTCTTGGGCATGTATCATAAACATTTTCTAAAATTCACAGTCTAGGGTCTAGCTTTGCTTCTCCTCCCTAGAAGTGAATAAAAGAAATTATTGGTATCATTTGTTTCAATGGGGGGAGATAGTTATCAATTCTGAGAGCTGTTAAATTTTAAACACAGAATTCCTGATTCATCAGATCTAAGCTCTAGCATATAGTCTTCTGTCTGGGAAAAAATGAAAAATAGTCAATTCATCTAATGAAATACTGGTATCTAGTGCTATTTTCCAGGTCTTAGGGTATTCTACCTGATTCCCAGATACCTTTTCCAAAAGACATGTACTTTCTGTAGAACTTGCAACAATTCCACCAGAGCACATAGGTATTTCAGATACTGTATAGTGTCTAAAGCAACCTTACAAGCTTCTATTTAGATAATATAAAACTTTACATATGATAATTTGTTTATACAAGATCATAGACAGCTCTCATTTAAAGGGATCTTTTCTTATAGAAGAATAGAAAGTACTATTACATGTGAAGAACAAAAGTATTCAAGTAAAGCAGCCACTACACTAGACTATAAAAGTGATACTTTTGTGTCATAATAATCATAAACAATTAGAACAACTACATCTTGAGGTCTGGAGCAGGTAATAGACAAAAAGTTCTCAGATAATGCATCCCAGACAGTGCACAGAGCAGTACATGACAGAAAAGCAATTTCCGGGGATAGTCACCCTGATGACCTTTTGGTGTTTTCATTCATAATAATATAACTATTGTTAATATATTCCTTGATCTTTCCAAGCAAAATTTTTGCCTTTTGTGATCTCAGTTTTACTTAGAATGCCTAGAAAGTGCATGAGTGTATTGGTGCCATCATGTGATAACTTGTAAAAAAACTGTGGCAAAAGTGATTTTACAGAATTTCAACATATTGTACCTCATTCAGTTTTAAGTCCCACTAAACTTGTCAAAAAGAAAAAGTACTGATCACATTGGTCACATCTCAGAGGAAAGAAGTATTGTTCGTTTTGAACACCAAACTCCATGGCTCATAAGCAGACACTGATTCAGCCAACACCAGTTCAAAAGGCATTTTTAGTTTGAGAAAGTAAGAAAGATCACTATAATGCAACACAGCAGAGTTATTTTAGTAACATAAAGTATCAAAATCAACCTATCACCTTGAACAAATTTTCAGAATCAAATTTTAAAGAAAAGGATAGAAATAACTTCATAACAAAAATCATTATTTTGTATGTACGTTAACTTCAGTGGTAGAAGATCACATCAGAACAGTTGTAAAGTACCAACAATGAAATTGGTTACAATATCTAATTCACTGTTACATAAAATGCATTTACGGCATAAAAGCTAAAGAATGCATGTAATGTAAAGAGGCCCCTATAGCAATCACTGAGACTAAACATATGCAGTATAATATGTCTCAAATCCATTGCATTTACTGTAGAGTACAAGAGCTTTTTCTGTCCATTGAGAGGCCTTGGCTTAGGAAGAAAGACTGTCACATTACTAAATTAAATTAAATCATGAGTGTCAATCAGAAGAAATACTCCTTTTGAGTTTCATTGGCTTGGTTTTGCATGCTGAGTTCACTTTTCAGTGCAGATTCAGCACTGTCTTCATTTTCAGATCCTTTTGCCTCATTTTTTGAGTAGACGCCTTTTTTTTGGTAAATGCGTATGACTATGGCAGTGACGCAAAGTAGGATGAATATCACAACTGCTATCACACCTAGGAGAACCAAAGAGAAAAGAAGTCAAGATAAATGACTGACAAATAATTCTACTCTCCTGAGCCAGAGAACAGAGCGAAAGAGTTGACTTCTTCACATAACTGAGGTGTTTGCAGAGAAGTCCAAGCAATAAAAAGACTGCTTTTAAACAAAAAATAGAACTTTAGCATAAGCATCATGGCAATTGTTTTGAAATTCTGCATACTACTCATTAAAAAAAAAGTCACTGAATGCTGTAATTTTCAATATTTTGAATGGCATTCCAGTAAGCACCTTAGGCTACTCTGGTTAGGAGGGTGCATTTTCTTCTTTCACCATAATCGCCTAGCCAGGCTGGGAACGGACAGCACTACAGATTTGAGAAGCTTCAGAGGCTTTCCTCCCAGAAAATATGATGGAACAAAGTGCTGTATTATGATTTTCTCCTTTTCTCAGACTCCTATAAGTATTGAATAAAGTAGTCTCTCATTCTTCAGTCATTCATGTAATTCAGAATGCTTTCTCATGGTACAGGTCTTCAGGACAGAAGTGTACGTATGTCCTATCATCACCTTTCACCTGCTAATCGTCTCTCCTATGACTACTTCAGTTTTGGGAAAGGAATCTGTAAAGTAGAGGCATGACAGAATGGGGAGGACAAAGGTATTAGTACAGGATTGTGAATGTCTATTAGCTCTACCTGTGTACACCACAAAAGTCAAGCTCCAGACCCTATGCTTTAAAAATTGTTGCACAGAATTAATTGCATTCCTACCCAGTACTCCACACAAATTAATTCATATCACAGAGGACACACTTAGACTAAACAATGCAGATAATGAGCAGATTTTTGTAATGAAAGTCAGTGATTCATCATAAGGACTCCAGTAGAAATCAGGCAGTGTTTATAGTCACTTATTTTCAGATCAAATGGGACAGAAATTCTAATGTGTATTCTGCCTCATGAAAGAAAATACCAAGTCTACCTGAGTGCCTTTGGGACATCATAATGTGATGAGGTGGTTTTCTTGATATACATACACTTGGGCTCACATTTCCATAACTGCATCATTTCAATGAGTAAGGACTGGTTAAAATAATAAATTTAAAGGTTGTTTAATGTTCAGGGTGAAATAATATAGAACAACTCTTCCCTTTCTTTTCAGGATTGTGGCACTTGTGACATTCTAGGTGCATTTTTGCTTTCCATGGCTACATGACCAGGCATTTAGAAGTAAACAGGTGCCTCTACAGATGGTAGTGAGCAATTTTTTTTTCAACTGTTTCAACAGCCCCACCTGATACGGTAAAATGATCATCAGTATGCAGGATGATATTTTAGCTGAACAGTTAGAATATAAAGATATAGTACGAGAAGCTTAATGCAGAGGACTCATCAGGCACCATGCATACTGCATACCATACACGTAAGAGACTAAATAGAAAGGGCACTTAATTTTAAAGATTACTGTGATTTATAGAACTGTTTCCAGGGCACCCTGTTCTTAGGACAAAAAAATAAGAACAGTAAGGAAGGAGATACTTTCCACAGAGATAAGCATGGCCTTAGAGATTTCTAGCACATAGCCTGTCTTTCTAATTCATCCTCTGGTGGTGGACTTAAACTCTAAAGTTCATGAGTCAGAGGTTAAGCATAAGACTAATTTTAGGAGAAATAAAACAGACAGAATTAGAATGTATTTGTTAAAGAGACAGAACACAAGACTAGACTCCAACAAGGTAAAAAACACTAAACAGCTAGGCAACAGATCTAATGCAGTGGCTAAGCTGTACAGGATGATCATAGAATTACATAATCATTAGGGATTGGAAGGGACCTCGAAAGATCATCTACTTGAATCCCCCTGCAACAACAGGATCACCTACAAAAGGTCACACAGGAACGCATCCAGGTGGGTCTTAAA
>VXBP01006143.1:273-39927 GCA_013400115.1 Rhinopomastus cyanomelas | reverse complement strand
GAACAGGCTGCCCAGGGGTGTTGTGAAGTCTCCCTCACTTTTGTTACCGGTGTAGTTTCATAATATGAATGTTCCATCTATATATTTTTAATTTTTTTTTTTCTGGAAGGCAGTAAAATGTCCCAGATCATGAGTTATATGTGTGTAGATAAAGCCGGCTTCTTCCCTGAATTGAAGCTGGCCTAAAGATGGAGAAAGACTGGATAAGGTGCTTTGAGAGTTAAATCAAATCCCTTGTTACTGCGTTGTAAAACATGTCTTTCTAAAGCTGAGTGGATAAAATGTGGTTTAACCTTTAAGTAGCATCTTAGTATATTCCCCTCAATTTGACAATAGCATGACAATTAACAGATGGAGGGAAGGCATTTTTGGAGCTTGGCAATACAACTGTCATTGACTTGTACTAACTTTATAGAGGGAGCTGATATGTCAGGATGTGTTTTTTTCAGTTGAAGCTGAAGTGTTAATAGATTCACATAAGAATAGTCCTTTCAAAAGCCTTGCCCAAAAATGTGTCTGCAAACATTTTATGTGGGTTTAAGGGAAGATAGGACAATCTTGTGAATAGAGATCCGTTATGGTTTATCAGAAAGACAGAAAAGGCCCCGGAAATCCAGTTAGGAGTCTGAGAGGGTGTCTGATAGAGATGACATGTATTGCTACCCATGAAGTTTCACTGTTTCACAGTGAAACAGAAATCTGAAAATCAGACTAATTTTTTCTTAGCTGGAAATCTGTTTTTCTCTTACAGGAAGCTTTGCCTACTTGTTTCCATGACCTTTCTCATTCTAGAGCATTTTTCTGTAGGTACTGATGTTTCATCTATTGTGAGTCTTACTTAAGAATTCTCCAGCTTTTGTGTTTTGTTGCAGAATTAAGCTGAATGTGTTAGATAGTTTTGTCCTGCTCCGGCATGGGGGGTTGGACTCGATGATCTCTTTGGGTTCCTTCCAACCCCTACCATCCTATGATCCTATGATGATCCTATGAATGTCCAATTGGGTCTGTTATTAAACCCTAAATAAAAATTGTGACAACAGTGAAGAAGTCAAAGTTAATTTTCTCATTAGACAGATTTGCTTGCAAGGGATCTTTCCGTACTGCAATTAGATTTCTTATAAATGAATTAAAGATTGATGACTTCTGAAGGCAAATCACCTTGTCTCAAGAACCAGTTACAGGGACCTGTAACAATGCCAAAGTGTTTACCTGCAAAGAGATGAAGAGAAAGTCTAAGTAGAGGTTATTGAATGAAATTGATGGAACACTGGAGTGGAAGATATCTGAGTGTAATAGAAAGCACTTAATTTTCGTGTGTTGAAGTGCTTTCAAGTTTAACAAGTAAATTTTTATAGAGAGTATCACTGTGGCTTTGGGCTTGGATTAGGAACAGATTCTAACATGAAATATGCCTGTGTTTTTCAGATCCTTTGATTTCATGGTATTATAACAGAAAAAAAAAAAGCTTTCTTCTCGAAGGTTGTGTCTGACTTCAGTGGCAGTGCTACATGTTACTATGGCATGCTTTAAATTCTCTTATAAAGTAATTTCTAACACAGGAAAAGAAATTAATTTTATATCTCAGATTTCTTTAATCATCATTGGTTCCTAATTTAATTTATTTTTCTGTCCTATGTCAGTTCTTCTTCCTGGGCAAAAAACAAGTACAGGTATTTAAAAGTAATGCCACATGTCTCTTCTCTCATGGCTGCATAAAATAAGTGCTTTCCAGAAGCCCCAGAAGTTGTTTGGGACAAAAGGTTTACATATTGAGAAAATTTGTATTGTCAGGCAGCTTGCTGTACAGGCGTGTGGACTACTCGTGCTCAGACTGGCATTCTTATTCCATGCTAATAGCCCCATTGTTGTTAATATATGCTACCTGGTTCTGACCTGCTTTGTTTAGAATGTTTCTTGATTTTTAATATGTGTGACATTTAAGGGTTATGGATTAACAAATTAAATTTTCCAAAATAAAAAATATCTCATATGATTAAGTAGGGCTTGCAAAAAAGCTGTTCTACGTTTTCCCTCTAGCAAGATGACACAGTATTGAATTAAGTGTCGGTGCCTCTGTGGCCATGTAAGATTTAATAATCTGAACAAAGATATTAATTGACTTTTGGAATGGACACATGGATTTGCCTAAAACATGGGTTTTAAGTAATTGCTTTTAAAAATGAGTGATTTTCATATGATATTTCATACTTCTGATTCTCTGATAGAAACATTTTTATATTGTAGGCGTGTTTTCTTTAGTAGACGTATATGTAGATGGCCGATAGAACACACTGCTTTGTGTGATTTATGCATTTTCTGTTGGAGTGTGAAGTGTAACCTAGGTAGTGTAGAAAATCAAGCAATCTGTCATGCAAAGTATGTCCAAGCTTGGATTGAAAATAAATAAGAATATCTCAAGAGTTGAGCTATACCTGTTCTTCATGACAACTTGAGGAAACTGAATTTACCACTCATTTATACAAATCTGCATGAATAATAAAAAAATACAAATTGCCACTACAAAATCACATATGGGAAGTTGCCATTTCTACAATCTCCTAAGCATTTTCAGAAGTACCGCTTCTAAAGCTGAAGCTTTTAGTGTTCAGGATCAAGAGGAAAATGAAGTTGGCAGAAGCATTTGCAAACTGTTTCATCTTTCAGTGAAAGGGAGAACTTAATATTGCAGCCGGGGCAAGGTAAATGTATTAAGAAGGCATTAGCTTCTACAGCCAATTTAATCTTATGTTGAAGGATAGATGACACACAAAACCATGAGCAGAAACGATAAATATTAGATAAATTCTTAGGGATGCTGGAAATCACAAACATACAAAGTTTTGTAGGCTTTCTTTTACCACTGTAGCTGTTTTAATTTACACCGATGTAGGATGCATCGTGCATACATTAAAAACTCTTACTTTATCTCTGTTCCATGACTTCCTTTCATTTTCTGAAATGTATCTTACCTGTAATAAAACTGCTTTGTGCTACACATTTACATAAAGCAAATATGCCTCTGAGCANTGGGTCTCTTTAGCTTGGAAAAGAGGAGACTGATGGATGACTTCATTAATATCTATAAATATGTTAAGGATGGGTGTCAGGAGGACAGAGCCAGGCTCTTCTCAATGTCATCTAGTGGTAGGACAATGGGCACTGAATATAAACTGGAACATANAAAAAAAAAAAAAACCCAACCTGTCTAAAACCAGTTTACTTATTTCAGGTGCCTTTTTCTTGCCTGTTATTCAAATGAGGTTGACCTGAAAAAAGATGTTTAAAAGGACAGAATACAAGATTTATATATTTTAAATNGGAGGTTCCACAAAGATATGAGAAGGAACTTCTTCCCAGTGAGGGTGACAGAGCACTGGAACAGGCTGCCCAGAGTGGTTGTGGAGTCTCCTTCACTGGAGACGTTTAAGGTCCACCTGTATATGTTCCTGTGCGACTTGTTGTAGGTGATCCTCTTGTGTCAGGGGCATTGGACTGGATGATCTTTGGAGGTCCCTTCCAATCCCTAATGATTCTATGATTCTTATAAATAATTGCTACCACATATATGCACCTGATTGTTGCCCACAGGCTTTAGAGTTTTTTCCTTATATCAGACTGTCTACATTGTGTCACTGTGGAAGGAACTATTTCTGTTAAGCGGATAAAAAACAAGCAAAGAAAAAAGCGAAATAATATGTTCACTGCAATTCACTGAAATGGAGCTACAAAAAATAACCAATACTATTGTCATGTGAACGGTTTCTACTAACCTTTGTTATCGCCTGAAAAGTGTCCTAGGAGATTCCTTGTGGTGTAGCTTTGCAGCAGTGAAATATCCCAGGGAGTTTTTGGGCAAAAGCTTTCAGCAAGGTAATTTACAGCCCCGTTTTGATATTTATCTTCCACTCTTCTCTAGTTTGCATGGAATTATTGCCATATACTGGGCTGTAAATAGTGTTTTCAGTTCAGTTCACAACCAGTCAGTACCCGGAGAAGAAATTAAGTCTAATGCCATGGTATCAGAATGAAATTTACACCATGGAGTCTAGGTGTGATTTCACAGTCATTAATGCTGTGTCTCTGTACTACTGGATTGGTCAGAGAATTATACTTGGTACGTGATTGCCATTCTGTCACATTATCTAGAATATATGCAACTAACACAGAATGTTTGACAGCCTTGCATTTTTGTGCTTGCTTTATTCTGAGAGAAGGAGCTATGCAACCCATAATGCAAAATTAACCTACTGGCTTTCTGTTAAACACATTTTAACAGCTGAAGTCAGTCTAGCAGCTGTGACCATAACGTTTTGATTTCACACCAAGACCCCTTTGGCTAGGTGGTAGTCTATTCTCTAGAAGTGCTAAAACTGTTACAGATAGGATTATGGTTAGATAGCCCTTTCTTACCCCTGTTTTGAACACAGCAGAGCAAATTCTGGGTGTTCAGACTCAATGTTGTGTCTCAGATGAAGCCTGGTGAGTGCAGAGCAGAAGAGAATCACTTCACTCTGCCCAGTGGCTAACGTCATTAAATGCTCTCTTATCTTCCTTGTGTGATGGGATATTCTTTAAGACAAAGAATCTTCTGTCTTGCATGTAGAACTAATGAAGGATGTATTTCAGACATTCAAAGGCAAAGTTTTTGTTCCCAAAGGAAAGAAGAAATGGAAGTCTGTTTCTTCAGTGTCCTAAAGCTTTCATTTTGTTGCTGTACCAAGTGCAGTTGTTATTGAACGGCTTGCAGCTTTTGTCCCGCTATGTGTTTGCTTTCACATTTCAATACTTTAAACACACAGGAACATGAGCTATTCCTGGAGAAACATTTCAGTTCAAATACAAATGCTTACTTTGTATATTAACTGTATATTGCTGATAGGAAGATGCATTTGGCCTTTCCTCTTGCAATATTGGGCTGTGTTCTAACATTTTAGATTTTAGTATTTCTGTAGGCTTCAGCTTTTGCAAAACCATTGTCAAGAAAAACCCCCAAGTACTCTTTTTTATCAGTTTGGGATCTGGATTGCAAACTGTCAAATTAGGTGTTTGATCTGCATATTCCTTAGACACCGTCTGTTCCCACACAGCCTTTGCGTGATCCCCACAGTTCTGGCTAGTTTGTGGTTGCAGACAAGTTAATCTGTGTATCTTCAAGATAACCAAAACAATTCAAATAGTATTTATTCTCCTGTGTGATTAAGTGATTTAATGCATTTAAAATCATTATCTCAAGCATATTAAACTGTTTGTTAAAGCAACTGGTTTGCAATAGTAGCAGCTGATCCCTCTGTTTAGGGCTGTGGAATAGTAATTCCAGCATTAAAGAAACTTTTCTCATGCCTTAATTGTGCGTTCAACTATTAATTCTGCCACTAGTAAGTCAGCACACATACTCTTAAGATGTTTTTTCGTAAGACTTCTGTCACTCTGAGGCCTCAGCCAAGTATGTTAATTATGGAATCATAGAATCATGGACTGATAGGGTTTGGACTGATCTCTGGAGATCAGCACCTGCCCTGTAGATTCTGCTAGAGCAGATCACACAGAAACACTTCCAGGTGGGTTTTGAATGTCTCCAGAGAGACTCCACATCCTCTCTGGGCAGCCTGTTCTGCCCTCACTATGAAAAAGTTTATGTTTAAATTGAATCTCCTAAGTTCCAATTTATGCCCATTGCCCCTTGTCTTATTGCTGGGTACCACCTAGAAAAGGCTGATCCCAGTCTCCTGACACTCACCCTTTCAATACTTATAAGCATTTATGAGGTCTCCCCCATCCTCTTCTTCTGGCGAGACAGACTCAGTTCTCAGTCTCTCCTCATGAGGAAGATGTGCCAGCTCCTTGACTGTCTTAGTGGCTCTGCACTGGCCTCTTTCCAGTAGCTCCTGTCTCTCTTTTGCTGGGGATTCCAGAACAGGTTGCGGTATTCCAGATGCAGGCTCACCAGCACAGTCAGCCATGTCCTCTTCATTCTGAGAGAATTCTGTGTCTTCCAGTCAAGATACCCGCTCGGTTCTCCAACACTGTATTGTTGTGGTTTATTTCCTCACAAGAGCACGTTCCGTAGAAGTATTCATGCTGTGAAATCACAGCATTGCAAACTATCTTACCACCACCACTGAGCATACCCCTTGGACATGACAATGGCAAGCCAGGCCTCCATGCCCCGGGGACATCTTTCTACTGCAGCAGTTCATCTGTCAACTTTTTGTTTTCCTGAGTTGATTTTTCTTCTGGTCAGTGCACACTGTTCTACACACTGAATGCAAACAGAGTACTGCTTTAGTACTAAATAGTTAGTGCAGAGTCTCCATTTTGTCTCTTGTTGCAGGCTTATTTAAATTTGTGACAGTTCAATACCCCTTACATACATGTTTTTTTTAGGAAGAAAGTGTAAAAGCCACAGGAACTTGCTGTAGATAGAAAAATAGGTGAATTATGAATATTAAAGACACATTTACTGTACATGCGTAGTCATACCTTAAATATATAGAACATGTATATTTAAGAGAATGTACAGTGGGTTCAAGATAGGTAAGTTTTCTCTAAGAAAATATGGGAAATCTGTTAAATTTAGCTGTCACCATTTAGTGGGAAAGTCAGTCACTGGTAGTATTTTTAGAATCATAGCATCATTAGGGATTGAAAGGGACCTCAAAACATCATCTAGTCCAATTCCCCTGACACAGCAGGATCACCTACACCAAATCACACAGGAACACATCCAGGCCGGTCTTAAACCTCTCCAGTGAAGGAGACTCCACAACCACCCTGGGCAGCCTATTCCAGTGCTCCATCACTCTCACTATGAAGAAGTTCCTTCTCAGGTCGATGTGGAACCTTCTGTGTTCCAGCTTACAACCATTGGCCCTCATCCCATCACTAGATGACATTGAGAAGAGCCTGGCTCCATCCTCCTGACACCCACCCCTCAAATATTTATAGACAGTAATGAGGTCACCCTTTAGTCTCCTCTTTTCCAAGCTAAAGAGACCCAGCTCCCTCAGCCTCTCTTCAGAAGGGAGGTGCTCCACTTCCTTAATTATCCTTGTTGCCCTACACTGGACTGTCTCCAGCAGCTCCACATCCCTCTTGAACTGAGGGGCCCAGAATTGGACACACCATCACATTTTTCTGTTTAACCTAAACTCTGCAGTGTATTTAAAACCTGCTCTTGTATGTGTAACATTCTGTGTATATTTATGTTAGGTTGGAAATCAGATTTTTTAAAACTTACCATAGCTGCTTATCATTGCTCTTCACTGTTCCCTTTGCCATCACTTTGTTACGTATGTTTTACGGAGACAGCGTCTAACTGGCTTGGACTTTGAAAATACTGAATAATAATACTGAATAATTTGAAAATACTAGAAGTCAGCATTCAAATCAAGCTATTTCAATATTAGCTGGCATTAACATGTATTTCTGTCTCTAAAGTAATGTTCCATGTTATGAAGACATGTATCTTTGAATCATAGAATGGTTTGGGTTTCAAGGAACCTTTGAAGATCACCTAGTCCAACCCTCCTGCAATGGGTAGGACCATCTTTCACTAGCTGTTGTTGTTCGGAGTCACAGGTAACCTCACCTTGAATGCTTCCAATGATGGGACATCCATAACTTCTCTGGACAACCTGTTTTAGTGTCTCACCACTCTCAGAGTAAAAAATATTGTGTTCACCCTCTCAGTTTTGAAACCATCACACCTTGCTCTGCCACCAAAAGCCCAGGTGAAAGGTCTCTCCACCTTTCTTAAAAGCCCACTTTTAAGTATTGAATGACTGTCTTTCCAGACCCTTGTTTACTCTAGACTAAACAAGTTGAACTCTGTCAACCTTTCTCTAAAACAGAGATGTTCCTGCCCATGGCCTTCCTCTGGACCTGATCCGATATGTTATTCCCATGCTGAAGACCCCCAAGCTGGATGCCATATGCCAGATGAGGTCTCATCAAAGTGAAGTTGAGCAGCAGAATCACCTCCCTTGATATGCTGGCCATGCTTATTTTTAGAGAAACCCAGATATGGTTGGCTTTCTGGGCTGTGAATGGACACTGTTGGCCTTTATCCAATTTTTCATGCACCAGTATCTTTTCTCCACAGGGCTGTTCTCAATCCATGTATCATCAAGTAACTGATACTGGGGATTGCACCAAGTCAGGAGTAGGACCTTGCCTTTGCTTTGTTGAACTCCACTAGGTTTGCATAGGCCCACTCTCTAAGGTTGTCAGGGTCCCTGTGGATGGCATTCCTTCCTTCAGGCAAACCAGGAACACTCTTCAATGTGGTGTCACACATGAACTTGGTAAGTGTCCACTCACGTCTGCTGTTTGTGTAATTAATGAAGACAATAATGAAGATATCGCACAGTACTGGTCCTGGTGCGGACCCTTGAGGGACACCTCTTGTTATTGGTTTGTGCTTGGACATTGAGCCATTGATTGTAAATCTTTGGATGCTGCCAACCAGCCAATTCCTTACTTGTCTACCAGTCTATCTCCAATTCAGAGGTAACAGTGTCCTTGTTAGAAACCTTACTGAGACTAAAAGAAAAACAGTCACGTTAAATTTCTTGGACATAATAGCATATGAACAGTGTTTCAAAAGAAATTATTTTAAACCATTTTCATTATTTAATTTTCCTTAAAATATAAAACCTTTGGTAGCTGGCAAATATATTCGTAGTGTTGTCTCCACATATAGGAGGAGATGTAAGTTAAATCTGGAAGCATGTTATGTTATTTTGAAAGTTTCATAAAGTCCTATATTGCAGTTCTAAATAGCAATAGCTAAACCATACATACCTACACTATTAACCTACACTATTAATCAGTATGGACAAGACATTGCACAAATAACAAATAAGAAACTTTCAGTATTTTTTGAAAGAAGTAACAGTGTCTTAAACATCAGTTTAAATATCAGTTTATAGGATCTTTCGTACAGACAAAATAGCCTTTGTAAACTGACCTGTAAGACCTTATTTCTCCATTTTTCCCTTGGAAGAATATGGGTGTATAAAAGGTCAAAAAGGCTGCAAGGCATTAAGTATAATTAAAATATTAATTTATTGTATATCTTGTGAAAAGGTTACACCATACTGTGTGCTTTTATTTCTTGTTTTACTGTTTTAGTTTGTCAATATGCAGTGCTGTCTTGAAAGAGAAACGTGTACCTCATTTGAAGCTAAATTGATTTATTTAAGTTAAAAAGATAAAAAGCATCTTGGTTTTGATCCTCACTGAAACTACTGCACCCAGCCTGACTGCTGCCTTTTAGTCCAGCCATCTCACAGAAAAATTCAAGTCTATTAACAATATTCATTCACATTGCTCGCTTTCTCTTAAAGTAGCCTGGATGAACTGTAGTTCAACAGCACTCAACATTGAAGAAAACAGAAAAAGATTTTATACCGTCTTTTCAAACTCTTTATGTTAACCAAAAGTTAAGTTTTTTCTTCCCCGGGAGGGTGTTACTTACATACTTATGTTCTGGCTCTGAAGGAAGCTGTGGTGAGTGTTTTGATTTCATCTTCGCTGTATTTGAAGTGCTTACACAGCATTCGTGGCACTCTACCGTTTTCGTAAGCAGTGAGAATTCACACCGTACAACTACATCAAGCTTTAAATAGTTTTTCAGGAAAAATTCAAAGCAGGATGATCACTGAAATAATTTAGGCTAAAATCCAAAATAGCTAACTTTTGCATCATTAGAACTTGCATAGCCTTCAGTGAGAAACTGTGAAAGTAAAGTTGTTGGTGGAATTGCTTCATAATTTGGTTGTTTCCAACTTCGTTTTAACTCTACAGACTCATAATGAGAAAAGACTACCAAGTCATTTTTTTTTTAATCCTTGGAAAAAGGGAAAGCTTTTTTGTATAATTTGACAAATTTTGGAGCACCTCTGCCAGTTTTGTGCTGTGCTGTGTTGCCTGAGAAATGTTGGTGTTTGCTTGTGTTAGGGTGGTGATATCTCTTTCATCAGACTCTGACATTGGTATGACCTTGATCCAAGTGGGTAGCTCAGGTTTGGAGGTCTGCTGGGTTTCTTCTGGCAAGAAAGAGATATTGGCCAGGAGTCTGGCATTTGTTTGTCAATGGTGAGTATGGTAGGAAAAGCTGTAAATCTGCTCTATTTCTTAGAACTCAGTAAGAAGAGTTAGGTGACTACCTAATAATTTATTTTTTTTAAAAAAAACAAATCAAAAAAAACCCCATGTTATTTTTACAAACAATCTTATTCGCTAAGACCCCTGTCTTTGGTTCTGCTGGGATCCTAACTGGGGACTGGACTGCTAGTTAATGTCACTCACTTCTGCATAGTTTTTCAGTCACTTTCAGAAGCTGAGACTTGTGTGTAAGCTCCCAGTTGCTAGCTACTGGAATGATTTGCCCACTGAGATCAGAGACAATTTTTCTAACATAGACACCCAGTAACACCCTTTTAACACAGAAAAGATCTTATCTTTACTTGTCTGCCTAACAAAATCCAAATAGATGATACCCTGGATGACCCATCCCAAACAAAAAAGCTAATTTATAAATTATCTAATCTTGAAATTTTGTAAGTATTTAAGCAGCCTTTTTAAAAAGGATATTTTCACATCAGTTGTTTTGATTTCACATGGATTGGAACTTTCTTAGATCTGTCCTTTCATTGCTGATGTCTTTTATCCAGCCTCTTTTCTTGTCTCTCAGTACAAACAATAGATACTTTCAGGTTTTCTGGTGATGAAGAAGAGCTTTTCCTGATAAAACAATGCAATGTTACAGTATCTTATTTAATCAGGTAAGCTTGGAAGGTACTTCTGTAAAAGGGTGTCATCTTCTTCAATTCATCTTAAGCCTTCTTAAAGTGTGACTCACCACATGACTACTCCAAATAAAATTCTTGTTGGAGCAGTTGCTTTAGATGTCAGTGCACAGAATAGTAACCCAGGTTTCTTTCCCTAGACACAGGACATTTTCTCCATCTTGTAGCTGAGACCACAGAGGTCTCAACTGAGCAGTCCAGCTTTGTTCAGACACAACATTAGATGTGCATTGGATATGAACACGAAGGTTTTGCAATTCCATGTGAATCACATCAGCTACAAGCGAACTCCATGAGAAGCTCTTTAAAAGCCTGTGCGTGTTGATGACCTGTTCTCCTTATTATAGGAGATTTTAAACATTTTGACCACTGACACAAATCTGTCTCAGCCTGTCTTTGATGCTCTCTGGCTGAGCTTCACTATCCTAAAATACTTAAACAAGTTGTGAAGTTTGCCATTTGAGTCCATAATCTTAAGTTTCAGATGCCAGTGCTGGGCTAATGTTGCACTTCATATTTACACTTACACAGTTAGGGTTTATGTGCTTCTCCAGCATATTGTACTGTACCCATGCTTGATACAGTAAAACTTAATTAGAAGAAAGGGTATATTTGATGTAAACTTTTAATGAGGTTGCTTTTTCAGAAACCTTTCTACAGTGTTAGGAATACAGGATAATTTGTGAAATTACATGAACGATGAAATAGGAAAGTTGTCACTCTTAGGACATATTCCTCATACATTTAAGGCAAAGGAACCCTCTGTCTGGATAGCTGTGCTTTGATATCTCTCTTTTCCTTAGCAAAATAATATTTACTCTTGATTAGGAGCACTGATGTGAGCACTGTAGTTTTGTTTCCAGATAACTGAGTTTTAAAAGCATTTTTCCCCTAGTGTGGAGAAAAGGGCCTGGCTGCCACTAATACTCTGTGATCTTTCCAGCCTATGTGGTCTTTTGGTGTCCCATTGTGTGTAGCTTTGCATCAGCTTATCCAGCCAGTAACAGACATTTTAATTAGGGTGGAAGGGAACAGGAGAAGTAAAAATGGAAATGACTAGCAGTACTTCTGCTGTTTAGAAGTGTGTCAAGACTTCTGCAGGTATCCAATGCCGGCAGATTCTATTGACTCAATGCCGGACTGGGCAATGAATTTATTCTATGTCCTTTCCCTGAAAACATGCTTAGATTATCTTACATGTGCTGTAGTAAGATTATCTCCCATCTTGTAGTTACAACTTCCAGTATCCAGTGTAATCCAAACTTCTAGTAACATGCTTATCAACACTTTGGGTAGGGAACTTATGAATACATTGCAAAGAGAGGGAAAGACATCTTTAGTATGCTTCTGATTTTGATCTCCCTGAATACCACAGAGGATTTGGAATTCTCGAGCTTATGTGAAAAAGAAATGGAAAGGTAGAACACAGTTTATGTACAGACAAAGTGTTAACATACCTGTCTAGAAAAAGGATTTAGCATAAAGGATACTCTGGTTTACAGCTGTTGCATAATGAGACTTGAAAATGCGTGTTACTCAGTCATAAGATATGTTTACCTTTTTCTGTTCAAAAACAAGTATTTGGCACTGCAAAAGGAACTAAACCTGGAATGTTGTATTTTGAAGTTCACGCTTTCTGATTATGTGAAAGAAGTGTAATTAGGAATGTCTAAGTCAGTATTTAAATCTCCATGTTCTACTGAATCCCTGAGCTGAATGACGTCCATCAACTGCTGTAAGAATGTAAAGTCTTAATTGCTGTTTATTGTGTGCAGACTGAAGAAGAGGTGTCCTTTCAGGTGATGCTGATCTGTTTTAGTGCTTCTGCTTTTATTACCAGGCTACAGTTCACCTTTCTGACCAAGAAATTAAAACTTGCTGATAAATTTTGTGATAAACAAGTTAAGAACCTCTTTCCATCTGTAAGTGCCTAAGCAGATGCATAGTTTTCCAGGGTACATATGAGTTAAGTCTTTGTCATATACTTCAATGATATCTGAGACCTAATAGGCATAAATTGGAGAATACAAAGGAAGTGCTAAAATATTATTTTCTTAAACCTTATTGAGATGTGGGGCAAGTTGATTCCCAGAGGCTCCTTCCAACCCCTACAATTCTTTGATTCTATGAAAGTTTATATCAGAGTACGGACTCCGGAATATGTGCAATTTCGACTAGTTACTATTGAGAAACTTTGCTGAATAGACACTAATTTTTTGCGTGTGCTCAGTCATGGAAGATTGTCATTATCCGTAGTCATTGAGATACACAAACCAGCCTGTCCCTCCATCTGTTTGCTTCAGAATACTTTGCAGCATCGTTAAAGTAGTTAACAGCCATGCGTTTGAGAGCTATTGCAGCAATACCAGTTTTTCATATTCAAGTTACCTTTAAAACCAGAAGTTTGCTTTTTAACTCCTGGTGGCTTTCTTTATGTGTGTGCATAGGAGAGTTAAATGTGTGAAATACTAATAAATAAGATCACAGAACTCTGTCATTAGTGATAAAGCCTTTTGCAGTAGTACCTTAAAATAGATGTCTCTGAACACTGGGTTAAAAATACATATATATAAAAACCAAGTCCTTTGATTGTAGCCAGAACTTGCCTCTGCTTTCTTAAGGATTTTAAGGAGACATTTTTTGCATGAGAGATTTTGCAACAATAAGGTATTAATGTTTCCAATAAATTGTTAGCTAAGGCAATGGGAAATTTTAGACTCTAAATATCTTACGTAGTACAGTCTTCATTTTATGCCGATGACCATGTTCAGCTAAAAATTTGCCTGATTATTTATTGGTAGTTGTAAGGGAAGTGTATACTAAACAACTGTGGTGATTTTGTAGACTTAGCTGTACTTTTGGAAGTGCTGTTTTTGATAGGATAATGTATTTAATTTTGATAATATTTATCCTCATTTTCCTTTATGTTTTCTTCCCTTCTGCTCTCTCCAAAGGAAATTTGGTTTTGAACAGCTGATTTAGAGACTGGTGAAAATGTTAAGCTTTTTTAAAACTGAACCAGACAATCAATGAGAAGATAAGTGAGGGAAGAAAACAATCCTAACCAGTTAAACTTACTCAACAACTCGCAGGAGGCTGTAAATTGGTACAGTTCTGGGATGAGAGAAGTAGAATAAAATCACATTTCATCCAGTTCTGTAAAGGCAAAATGGCACTAAAATTTAATTTTAACACTTACATGTACATTCAGCAGTAATACGTGGCTAAATATGCTAAACCATACATTTCAGAAAAATTATTACCCTCTTACTTGAGAATGATGTAAAGATTTGTCTTGGACAACACCTGAATTCCTGCAGACTTTTCCCATAGTGAATGCAGTGCTCTGTCCTGTTTTACAGCAGATGAGCATATTGGACTTCACAGAAATTTTATTTAGCTGAAGATGCTGCCATCACTTGTTTAGCCATTTTTGCTATGCATATTACTCCAGTGATGTCCCTGCCACTCTTCACTGATCTTGAATCAGACAAAAATCCTGTCTCCACGTTTTCAAAGCTGCCCAAAGAGTGAACATTGGTGCTGCAGAGATTTCTTTGTCTTCATAAGAACAGCATCTTTGGCTATGTTTGTCTGATATTATGAAGCTAAGCTGTCACCCTTGAGGCCAAAGCTCTTAAAAATAGGAGCTGCTACTGTTTCTGCTGTTTTGGAGTGACCAAGTGTGACATCAGGAATAAATGCAGTTTAGTTTTCTGGAAACTCTGCTTAGTTTTATTTCACATGAAGCTGATAACAGCAGAGAGAAAACAAAATGCTAGAAATAAGGGAAAGAGTAAAGGTGAGGAATGGAAAGATATTTATCAGGAAAAAGGAAAGGAGAATGAGTACTTCATGGAAGAAGGAAGGAAGTTAGACATACAGCAAGTTAGTGTTTACTTATTTACCTTCTGGGAAACTTGTACTAGGCCAGAGACAACATCTGAAAACCTGTATGTGTAGACAAAAGCGGGCAGCTTGGCTGCACTTTTCATAAATAGGCTAAGACTGTGCCTTTATGCAGTAACATTTAATTAAGCCAGTAAGCTGAAAGTGATTATTTTTTGATCCTGTGTTTCAGTTATGCCCGAAAAACTATTGCTGTTTGTAATTTTGCTTATCTGAGCAAAATTCCATAAAGTAGATTGAAAATTTTCCTCCTTTGGGTGCTTTAGCAATATTCTATACAGTTATTTGTAACACTGTTTTACTAATAATTAAAGAACAGGAGGGTAACCTAGTCCTGTGACACATTGTTTGGCACTTTTCTCAGGGGACTCAGACCAGTGAGAAGTGTCATATTGCAAAAATAACATTTTTAACCAGTGCCTTGCTACTGCTCATGTTTTGTGTGACACTGCTGTCTGCTGATGCGGTAGATGTACCAGGGTTTTACATATTGAAACAATTCTATTTTAAGTACAGATAAGCATACTTCATAAAATACATGCTACAACCTCTCTCCCAATGACACACCTGTCTCAGATCAGAAATACAGCCTGGCAGGGTATGCTTTCTTCTAGACCTCCAGAGACATCTGCCAGCCACCATGCAATGTAAATTTTGTCTTAGTTACCAGACTGTAACCTTAAACAGTAATGGGAAGAGACGTCTCAGCCTTTCAAAAAACATAGTGGTTTGTTGGGGTTTTTTGTGTAAAAGGGACCTGAATTAAAATGACCATACTTCTTTCACTTGCATGAAAGAACAACAATAAATGCTACAGAAAATATGGTTGGCAGGCTTCTGTGTATGTGTGTGTTTTTCTGAAGGAACACCGGAAGATGTCCATCTTGAATGAGAAGTAGAGCTCAGAGAAATGGGATCTGGTGGTTGGAGGTGTCACGCACACGCTGCCTCCCAACAGAGGCATTGCAAAACAGACCTATCAAAATCCAGCAGTCTTCTGGTATTCTTTACACTATTCATTGTGACTGACAGACTTCAGGATACATCTCTTCCTTTTATGCTGAACCTCTTCTTTTCAGTTTCACTGCTTTCCATTCAATCTCTGAATTCTTGTGGAATGGCAAGCGCCAAACAAAAATCCAGGCTGAAATGGTAGATCTATTTGCTATCAGTGATTTTTTCTTCTTCCGTCTGTCCACTTTCTTTTCCCAAAAAAACACTTGTTTGCTTTCTCTTTGTTTCTTAGCTGTTAGAAAGCCTTTAAAAATGCTTTTACTTCCCTGTCACAGCATTATGCCCTTTGAAGGGAGGATCAGCTGGAGTCATGGCAAAGAGAACTGCTGTCATAGTAGTCCTACTTTGTATTCACTATACGAATCCCAGAACTGCGTTGTTCCATCCAAGAGGGGGGAAGATTGGTTTCTCATGCAAATCACTGGTTCTTTTCTAGGCTTTTGTAGCCTTCCTTAAACTGTTGGAAAGCATCCTTCTTTCTGCAGAGCAGGGAGAAGGAACTGCACCAGACAGGCTGGCCCCAGTTATTTTATCCCTTTCCTGCATCTTACAGCTCCTTTTGAGGAGCAGGCACCAGGCAGTACCTATGCTGAGTTCCCAGGGCTTCTGCTGCTCTGGCACATTTGGTGTGCCAGATTCAGCAGCATTATTTGACTTAAATCAGACTTACATTGTTATGAGAGTGTACAGAATCTGACCCACAGCCTTGTCAGTGTGCAAGAGTACCTTTACTCATGCTTGATCAAGCTGAATTTGTATGTAAGTGTTTTTCTTAAGTGGAACATGAAGTTGGTACCAGTTAAATAAAATCAGCATATTTGTGTTATTTAAGCTGATAATATTTTGTGAGTAGAGTTCTTCACAGATTCATTTTTCACAGAGCCTTGTTTGTGTTTACAGAAGTGCAGCTGTTATCCTCAGGAATGCCTCCAAGCATTGAAAAGTCTAGCAACAGCACAGGGAATGTGTAGTAATAGTTAGCAATTTATTTTAAAAGAAGTGACAAAACACAGTAGAAGAAATGAGGTTAGAAATAGCCTGGATAGATGTGCCCTGTGATTCAAAGTACCAGGCTTAAACTACCTGTTTCTTGCAAGTGAGTTAACAGGACAGAAATTTAAATGTAACCCCAGTCTCCACAGACATCAGCAAATCCATGCAGAAGATCATTATTACTACCATCTGTTACATCCACAATGGTTTTCATCAGTTGTACTATTTTGCTTTTTTAGTATTTAAGCACTGCTTTGAAGCTGTTGTGGTGTTAACTTAGGCTGAATCTGTGCAGAGATGCCTCTAGCAGTGTCAGCATGCTAAGATCATAACTGTTGGATTAATGAATGGAAATATTAGCTCTGTGCTAGTGCAGTACATTAGTAGTTGTGCAGGTTCAATCAAATACACTACTAACTTTGTCACTGTGTAATGGTATTTACTAGATCTTGGCTGAACTGCTGAGACAGATGAATGCAATCTTTCATTTTTATCTGACTTAAAAATAAGGTAAGAAAATCATTTTCATAGAATATGTTATTATTCTTCTTCACAGCAGGAGAATAAATGCACCTACTGACTTGAATTCTTCACTGAAATGGAATATGTGTATATGAAGATCATTGTAGTAAATGGAAGGAAAAGTAACCATTGCAACCGTTGTCTGTCACAGCTTAATCTCATGTTTTGAATTACTGGAATAATACCAAAAAGAGAGAGTATGCTAATTCCTTCCTTTTTTTTTTTTTTTTTTTTCACAGAACCTGAAGAAAGTGTTCATAGAATTCAGTCATCAGGAGCTGTTTGAGTTCTATAACAAGGTCTGTAGATTTTACAATAATATAGTTTCTTTGTGAACACCTTGTGCTGCTCAGCATGCAGCGTTGGCTGCGTGAATTGACTCTAATTAAGGCTGATGGATTTGTTTGATCACATGAAGCATTTTCTAGAAGAGTCTGTGCATTCAAATTTGGAATAGACAAGGCTTGGGTCATTGTAAGCATGCCTGGTGGTTATATCAAGATGAGGAGGTGATGATTAATAATGAGGAGCACTCTGGAAAGAGCATCTTTGTGTTAGGTCTTCAGTTGAAATACCAGATTCATAGTCGATTGAAAATGAACTTTTTTCCACCCCCTTGTCATTATGCAATGGAGATTCACAGCAAAACATCTATGCATGTAAAAAAGGCACTATTTAGACAACTGTTTCTTTACAATTTGAATATTTAGGCTGCAACAATGAATTCCAGTAGCTTTATGTAAAAACAAATATTCATGAGTCTGGGAACTTTTATTGCTATGTGGATAGATTTAGTATGCATAGTTGAAGATACTGGACTGTCAATTTTTCCTGTTTGCATGTTTCTAAACATTTTATGGAGTGGAGTGTTTTCTCTCTTTTTCTCTCTTTTTTGTTCCTTTAAATAGCTGGAAACTATACAAGCACAGCTGGATTCCCTTACATGAAATTTTTGAAGACTTATTTCTCCACCACATTCCTGCCACCTCATTTTTTTGAATCGAAGATAGATTGCCAAGCTGTGTTTGATGAAGGATTCAGTGGGTTGCTTCCTGTAAAATTATATGGCTTATCTCCTTTTAGATGAGTAACATTAGCCAAGAGTCTTTGTTAAGAGTCAGAAGATTCTAATAGACTTTCTTTTGTTTTCTGAGCAATTGTGCAGAATGGTTTTACTTGCCAAAAATAAAAAAAACTACCCTGCTTCAGAATTTTTTATATTGCTCTGTAAGTTGCTTGAGTCTGGTAGTTCTGCTTATGAACCAGAAAAAAAATCTAATTTTTAAACATTAAAGGGATGTAAGAGTAGTAATAAAATAAATACATAGTCGTAAATACATAAATACATGTTTAGTAATAATATTTCTATCCTTTTGAATTGTTATTCACGTATTGATAAAGTTTATTGCAAATTTTAAAATAGATTGGCTTGGGCAAGTTAAGCTTCATTTTGTTGTCTGTTCTTTTTTAGTTCTTTTTTTTCCTCTGAGAAATCAGCACTGTCACTGATACCAGCATTTACATTTGGCACTGTGAATAAACAGAGCTCCTTAGGATTTCATACATTCCAACGAGTTTGACTACTACAGTACATAACTGGTGGAAGAAATCTGAGGGTGTATTTATCAAAGAACACTGAAATAATTTGACAATCCAACTTCTGAAAGCAATTGTTGATCCTTCCTAATGTTGTCCACCAACATTTTTACATTGAACAGAAAGAATTACAGTGACCAAAAGACCAAATTAGTAATATTTTCACAAAATTATTGAGGATGAAAAAGACCTCTGAGATCATCAAGTCCAGGCTATGACCTAACATCACCACCTAGACCATGGCAGTAAGTACCACATCTAATCTTTTCTTAAACACCTCCAGGGACGGGGTCTCACCACCTCTCTGGACAGTCCTTTCCAGTGTCTGGTCACGCTTTCTGTGAGTAAGTGCTTCCTAACATCCAACCTAAACCTCATGTGGCACAGCTTCAGGCCCTGCCCTCTCATCCTGTCACTAGTTGCCTGGGAGAAGAGCCCGACCCCCTCCCGTCTGAAACTTCCCTTGAGACAGCTATAGACAGTGATAAGGTCCGCCCGAGTCTCCTCCAGGCTAAACAAAACCAGCTCCCTCAGCCTCTCCTCAGAAGACTTTCCCTCTAGTCTTTTCACCAGCCTCATTGCTCCCCTCTGGATCTGCTCCAGCACCTCGACATCTTACTTGAAGTGGTGGGCCCAGAACTGCCCCCATCAGTCGAGGCCTCACCAGTGCCCAGTACAGGGGAGAGAATTACATGCTTAGTCCTGCTAGCCACACTGTTCCTGATACAAGACAGGATGTCACTGGCCTTTCGTGCCACCTGTGGACACTGCTGGCTCCTGTTCAGCTGGTTGTCAACCAGCACTCCCAGGTCTCTCTCTGCCAGGCTGCCCTCTAGCCACTCATCCCCCAGTCTGTAGCTGCAGGGGGTTATTGTGGCCCAAAGTGTAGGACCCCTGCACTTGGCCTTGTTAAACCTCATCCCGTTGGCCTCAGCACATTGACCCAGCCTGTCCAGACCTCTCTGCAGCGTCTTTCTCCCCTCCAGCAGATTGACATCGCCCCTGCAACTTGGTGTCATCTGCAAATTTACTAAGGGTAGATTCAATGCCCTCATGTAGGACATCAGTAAAGATGGTGTGTGGTGGCGGATGCTGTTTCAGGTCTAAGACATCATAGCTAAGGAATGCTGCTAGCTGGTGGGGAAGAACCACATGCCATGGAGATGAGATAACTGAGAAGGGCACGAGATACAAGGATGGGGCACCTGGGTGCAGAGAAGGGGAAAGTCTGCCTGCCCACCAGCCAAACCTGAGGAAGGACCAATTGGGAAGCCAGCTAGAAGGTGTGATTGTCTCGTGAGCAAGATAGCACTACTTGTTGTTATAACTTGGGGGATCACGTGCAGGGAGAGATTGTATATAAGGGACAGCCTGAGAAGTAATAAACGGCTTCTACTGTGATCGTATTGGTCTTTGTGTAGTCGGGTCACGCAAGGAAAAAATCCCCACAATGTTGAATAGAATGAGGCCCAGCACTGATCCCTTGGGGACACCACTGTTCACTGGACACCAAGTGGATGGGGCACCATTCACAACCACTGTTTGTGCTCATTCATCCAGCTGGTTTTTAACCCAGCGGAGGGTGTAGCCATCCGAGCCATGGGCTGCCACCTTTTCCAGGAGGATGCTGTGGGAGACTGTCAAAACTTTGCTGAAGTCTAGGTAGACCACATCCGCAGCTTTCCTTCATACACTTGGTGGATCTCCCAGTTGTAGAAAGAGATCAGATTGGTTAGGCAGGACCTTCCTTTCCTAAACCCATGCTGGCTGTGCATGATGCCCTGGTTGCCTTGTATCTGCTGCTCAGTAGCACTCGGGATGATCTGTTCCACAAACTTGCCAGGTGCTGAGGTCAGACTAATAGGTCTGTAGTTCCCCAAATCCTCCTTCCAGCCCTTGTGGATGGGCACCACTTTGGCCAACCTCCGGTCATCTGGGACCTCCCTGGTGTCCAGGACCCTCCTTTTGTTATTAATGTCTTTATAAAAGCACTTTTTATTATCCTTAACAGGTTTGGCCAGATTCCATTCTAACCGAGCTTTTTCACCTCTAATTCTTCTTCTGCGTAATGTTACAATATCCTTAAATGCTTCTTGATTCACCTGCTCCTCTTTCTAAAGTTGAGACACTCTTATTTTGTTCTTGCAAAAGCTCCCTGTTGAACCAGGTTGGTCTCCTTCCCCAGTGGCACATGTGTACAGCCTACTCATGTGTCTTAAGACTTCCCTTATGAAGTGTGTCCAGCCTTCCTGGACTCTTACGTCTTTCAGGGTGGCCTCCCAAGGATTTTTTCATTCAATCTCCTGAACAGGCCAATGTTAATTCTCCAGAGGTCTAAGGTAGCAGTTTTACTAACCCCTCCTTGTTCTCCAAGGATTGAAAACTCAATCATCTTATGATCACTGTGTCCTAGATGAACTCCAACCTTTACCCCCGCTACAAGATCCTCCCTATTCACAAGAAACAGGTCCAAGAGGGTGCCTTCCACGGTTGCCTCTCTCATCAATAGTGTCAGGAAGTTCTCTTCCACACACTCCAGGAACCTCCAGGACTGTTCTCTCTCTTGTTTTGCATTTCCAGCAGACATCAGGAAAGATGAGGTTCCCCATGAGCACAAGAGGCAGTGATTTTGAAACATCTCTTGATTGGTTAATAAAAAATTTCATCTGCTTCTTCATCCTGGTTGGGTGGCCTATAACAGATTTCCAACACAAAATCACTCTTGCTGGCCTTGCTTCTGATGTAAGAATCCATAAGGACTCAACCCTGTCCTCACCCTCATTAGTTTTATGCTTTCATCTCTCCCTAACACAGAGGGCCACTCTACCACCTCTTCTTCCTTGCCTGTCTCTTCTGAAAAGCTGATACCTTTGCAGTGCTCCAGTTTTCCCCATAGTTTTCCTCTTGCACTACAGCCTCCAGTTCCTCTAGTTTATTGCCCATGCTGCATTTCAGTGAGGGAGCAGAGTACATAGTTTGCAAAGTTGAGGAGTGGTAGACCTTCTGGTTATCTGTGATGCCACACTGCCCCACAAGATTTGGGCTGCTACACCCAAAGTTCTCACTAGCAAGGCCAGTTATCTCCCCACTTCATATCTAGTTTAAAGCTCTGTCACTGATCCCTGCTAACTCCTGCGCCAAAATCCTTTTCCCTGTCTGGGACAGGTTAGTTCCAGATGTCCTGGGCAGTATGGAAATGTAGACACTTAGTTCTTGTTTTGTGCCATTCACCGACAGGCAGCTTCATTGCTGCGCTTTGATAATGGGCACAAAGTATAACTCTCTACACTAGACTAGTAGAAGGAGAGAGGACATAAAAATCTTTGGCATTAGCTTGTCTTTCTTCCTTCTTAAGGCATGCCCCAAAGAAAGCCGTTTTTCTTCTAGATATCTGTAATAACCTCCTGACTACTACCCAACCAGACAGTTTTCTTTAGAGAGTCATATTTTGATGACACCAAATACAAATATAGCCATAAGGTATGTTTTGAATGGCTGGTACTTAGTTCTTGTTGTGCCAGGTTTCTTGATTGGTTGCATTTGAAGGGTCATTTTAGGCAGTTTTTGTTGCCTTATTAGGTATCATGCTGTCACCTCTAGAATACCGATGGTTTTACCAGTTAAGTTGTGAGGGAATAGATTCAGGAGATAAAGTCATTATAGAATCATAGAATCATAGAAACATTACGGATTGGAAGGGACCTCGAAAGATCATCTAGACTTAACACAGCAGGATCACCTAGACCAAGTCACACAGGAACACATCCAGGTGGGCCTTGAACATCTCCAGTGAAGGAGACTCCACAACCACCCTGGGCAACCTGTTCCAGTGCTCCGTCACCCTCACTGGGAAGAAGTTCCTTCTCAGGTTGATGTGGAACCTTCTGTGTTCCAGCTTACAACCATTGCTCCTCATCCTATCACTAGATGACACAGTGAATAGCCCAGCTCCATCCTCCTGACACCCACCCCTCAAATATTTGTAGNCAGTCTGCAGGGGTGTCAGCAACACCACCCAGTTTTGTGCCGTCAGCAAACTTGCTGACAGTGCATGCCAGTCCCTCATCCAAGTCATTAATGAATAGATTGAACAGGACTGGTCCCAGCACTGATCCCTGGGGATCTTCAGCCTACACTGAAGAGAAAATAGCCACATTTGTCATAGTTCTTAACTGAAATGCCAGATGATACTGTACCTCTCTGGTAAGGTTACACTAATCACAGAATCACAGAATCACACAGAAACACAGAATCGTCATGGTTGGAAAGGACCTCCAGGGTCATCAAGTCCAACCTTTTATCCTAGTATGTAACTGCTAGACCATATCTCTAAGTGCGCATCCACTCGTTCCTTAAACACCTCCAGGGATGCTGACATCACCACCTCCCTGGTTAGTCCATTCCAGTATCTAATCACCCTCTCAGTAAAGAATTTCATTCTAACATCCAATCTAAACCTCCCCTGACGCAACTTGAGGCCATTTCCCCTCATCCTATCATCACTAATTGGAGAGAAGAGACCAACACAAACCTTGCTACAACCTCTTTTAAGGTAGTTGTAGAGGGCAATCTTATAAGTTGTACAGGGGCACAATCACCTTCCTACTCCTACTGGTCACACCGTTTCTGATACAGGCCAGGATGCCATTGGCCTTCTTGGCCACCTGGGCACACTGCTGGCTCATGTTTAGCCGGCTGTCAATCAACACCCCCAGGTCCTTCTCCACCAGGCAGCTCTCCAGCCACTCTTCTCCAAGCCTGTAGCGTTGCTGGGGGTTTTTGTGACCAAAGTGCATGACCCGGCACTTGGCCTTGTTCAACCTCATACAATTGAGCTCAGCCCATCACTCCAGCCTATCCGATCCCGCTGCAGAGCCTCCCTACCCTCCAGCAGATCGACACTCGTGCTCAATTTTGTGTCATCCGCAAATTTACTGAGGGTGCACTCGACCCCCTCATCCAGAGCATTGATAAAGATATTAAATAAGACAGGTCCCAATGTTCAAAAGAAATTAGTCACTGTTGCACAGCAAATTAACTCAAAGTTTTGTGAGGCTAGCTGCCAAAATCTTGTCTCAGGCCAATGGTAGAACTGCCTTAATGTCTTGGTGTATAACACTCCCACCTATAGACATCACATCCTCTGTCTGGCTATTCTGTAACAGCCTGCCAACTTTATCTCCTCGGCATGCACAGATTGATTTGTGTCTGTATGTGAGCACATCCCCACCATGTCCTCTGTGTGCATTGCAGTGCTTTGTAGCTAGGGCAAATAGGAATTTTCCCTTCGTCTCTGTAGTTAGGTCCTAGCTTTGTTACTAGTTGTGTGTCACGTGCTAGGACACAGCTTTTGAGTAGAGATTCGGGAAGAAAATAGGGGAAACAAAGTAAACGAGAGTTAACTGAAAACTGTGGCCAGTTGTGTACCTGTATCTAGTATTCTGGACTAATGCGTGTCAGCCTTGGTGCAAATTTGGCCAAAATCGAGGAACAGTACAAGATAACAAGAGCACTTTACATGTAATTTTAATAGAAAGTATTTTAAAAGTGATGTTAAAAGGAGACACAACGTTATGGAATCATTAAGGTTGAGAGACCTCCAAGATCGTTAAGTCCAGCTGTCTACCCAATACCACCATGACCACTAAACCGTCTACATGGTTTTTGAACACCTCCAGGGGCAGCGATACTGTCATCTCCCCCGACAGTCTGTTCCCAACACCTGACCACACTTTCAGGGTTTTTTTTTAATGTCCAGTGTAAAGTCTCCTGATACAACTTGAGGCCATTTCCTTTTATTTTATTGCTAGTGACTTGGTAGAACAAACCCCATCACTCTACAACCTCCTTTCAGGTAGCTGTAAGGGACAATAAGGTCTTCCCTTAGGGAAAAAAACCAACACCTAAGATTGCAGGGATTATGCAAAATTTATTTAAAGTTTAGCTTGATTTACGAGTTAACGAATAGACTTACGATTGCTTGAACAGTAGTTGCTTTTTCTTTTTTACTAAATGTACTCAGTGTCTTGCATAAGCAGTACCATCTTGGAGAAGAACATTGTCACTTATTTAGGTGCTCTTGAATCATAGAATCAAGAAAAGAGAATTCACTAGCTGTAAAAGAACAGAATTATTTAAAGTTGGTTGTTTTCTTTGTTGAGTCTCGCAGAAAAGAAGGTTTTCTGTTTGCTGCTCTCTGGGCCTGAGTTGCCCTGGAGAGGGAAAGATTAGGAGCAGCTACTCCTGCTTACTTTGGATAAATTCCTGGTGTTGCAGCAGAGAAAGTGTCAGAGAAAGACAAGCACCAACAGAGACTTGGGAGCATGGGAGATCTGCTCGCACCAGGGACTAGACTCCAGCCATAGTTCAGAGGTGGTGGAAAGAAAAACACTTCTTGGGAGGAATTAGACATGTAGCCTGCTGACAACTGAATACAGCAGGTTGGAGTGGGAGCACAGGCAAGGTTATACATGCTTCTGCTTGTATGATGGTAAAACAGTTTTGAAGGAGGAGTTGTGTGGGTATTGGTATTTTGATTTTTTTACTGTAAGAAGGCTGAATTCTTTTACTGTGTCTTCAGGTCAGGTTCCTTGCAAAGAACTGGTCTGTAATATTCTTGGGTGTGATCCAGAACAGAGATTACCAAGGGTTCTGATAGTGTTGAAGGAAAATTCTTACAGTGATTTATTGAGCTCTAAAACCGGACATTTGAATGAGGAAGAATTACTGAATCTACCTGTGCATCTTTCAGTGCATTTTGAAAACATGACTCATCTTTGCTCTGAGATTATAGACAGTCTCTTCCTTGACTGTACTCTCAAAGCTAAAGTAACAAAAACTGCCTCAAATGAGCTGTTGGCAAAAGAAGAAGGTCTTTTGATTTGGGTATAAACAAGCATGAGTGGAGCTTTGACATGAAGACTTGGAGCTCTGGCCTAAAATGAAATCCAACATGAGAATTACCTCAAAAATGCCAATTCAGAGGTGAAGAACAACCATCACTGTCCTGGTTAATATTAGTTTTTGCCAGTTTGTATTTCTCAGGGTCATCAAAACACAACAGAAGAACAGGTACAATCTTATAGTAAAGAAAGAGTAACAGGTTTTATTAATGGAGACTGAAGAAAGAATTAAAAGACAAGCTCAGGTAGCCCTTTCCCCCACTCCTGACTTGAGATACCAAAGATGCCTAACTTTGTGAAATTGCCACAAAGATGCCGATCTTCCAGAAGAGACATAGAGAAGAAAACAGAGAGAGTTAGGAGATTCATTATCTTTCGCCAGATCTGCATAGCAGAAAAGCAATGTTTTCGCAGTGAGCCAGAAGCCAGGAAGATAATCTCTTCTGCATTCCAACAGTTTTTTCAGGGTTATGGAAGAGAATATCTGGCTGTCTCATTTCACATGCACAAATAGTCAAAGGTCTTCCCAGAAGAATCAGTTGCCAAAACAAATGCTAACAGCACATTAATGCTGGTTGAGTACAAATATGTTGGATTGCCATCAGCCAGTTCAGTGCTAGGCACGTACATCATAGAATCATAGACTCATTAGGGACTGGAAGGGACCTCAAAAGATCATCTAGTCCAATCCCCCTGCCACAGCAGTATCACCTAGACCAAGTCACACAGGAACACGTCCAGACAGGTCTTAAACATCTGCAGTGAAGGAGACTCCACAACCACTCTGGGCAGCCTGTTCCAGTGCTCCGTCACCCTCACTGTGAAGAAGTAAGTTCCATCTCATATCTCAACAAAGTATGACGTGTAAAATTTCTGCATTGTGTTCTTGCTTAAATAAAGTATGTAGGTAGAGAGACAAATAGAACTTTACCATCCTCAATTCTGTGTAATTAGCCAAACCTGCTCCGACTCTCCAGAGGAAGCTTTCAAATTCCCCTTTAGTTCCTGGGTTTATTGACTCATTAATTTTGAGTTATGATTTTCAGCTTCATTTTTTACAGTGTGATTTTAAAGAATCTGATGTCTTGTTCTTTCAAAGCATAAAGAATTTCCTGAAATGCTAAGTTTTGCATTGGTGAAAGGAAGAAAAGTGTTTATTTATGATCAAATGGCTTAAGCTCCCCTTTCACACTTGTTCCATCTCATTTTCCCTGACTTCCAACAGCATCAGTAACATTGTTTGGCTGTATTGGCATGTCATATCTTCAAAAACTATCAATTCACTTGCATTACTGTAAAGAAATTGCAGAGCTTAGTAATTCCTGCTGCTAAGTGAATAGGTGCCATATCATTTTGTGACCCTCAGGTAGCTTATTTGATTAAATGAACAACATTTGGAGCCAGTGCAAGAACCTCCCTTGTCTAAGGATCAGCCAAACCAGCCTTCTGAATAACACAGGTTTCGTCTGGATAGATGAACTCCAATGCTGCTGTCTGATATGCTGTTTATAGTGTCTCATAAAAATAAACTAATAAAATGCCTTGATCTGCAACCCTTGCATACATTTCTAATTTCCATAGTAATTATTAAATTGTATTGGATTTTCCCTTGGCCTCTGTAACGGTATTGACCCATTTATGTACTGAAATTTTAAACTGAAAGTGTTCAGATGATCTCTTCAGTCCTTTCTTGTTTTCTCAGGACATAGGAGAAAGTATTGGTCTGTTACAAATCAGATGCTGTCCAGCATATCTCTCTCACTGACATAGTTCCTTTTGTACTGAGACCAAAATACATTCTGCAGTTTACCAAAGCATAGGAAAGCAGTGTGTGGTTCTACACATATCAGAAGCATGACTGCCTTGACCAGGTGTTTAAATAAGGCAATCACCTTGTTAGAACAATCTCCTCTTGCAGTGGAACACTTAACTTCTTGTCACCACTGTTAACCTTAACTGTTCCTCTGTGGTAACACAAGAACATACATTCAATCAAATCTGAATGAGTACAGTATTTCTGTCTGAGATGGCCAAACAAATTCACATGCAGAGGGAGCTGGCCTCTTCCATAGAGTACTAGTTAGGGGACTTGACATTTTGGAGCACCAAAGTATTTGATTTGGAATTCGCCTTCTGATCATTGAGGACCAGTGAACGGAGGAGAAAGCAGCACTCCCTAGGTTAGTCAGCATTAATGAGACTCTTCACATCTGCATTGTTTTGGAAGTTTCATGCCAGGAGAGTTAATTTGAAGAGCTCCTTATACAGGTGAGCTGACTTTGTTTCTTCTCATTCCAGTCCTTACTAGGGCAAATTAATTAAACAGCACTTCATAGGCAGTATGCAAATGCTGCATTTTTTTCATCATCCACTTGTTTATTTTTCTGCCTCCAGAGCATTAAAAAAATGCAGCATTGTTTAGGAAAAAAAACATGAAAAGCTGTTTGATTTAAGAAGTTATACAATTAATGTATATAGAAAGCATTTTGAAGAAGGTTTTCATTCTTGGATTTGTTTCTCCTTTTGAAGTGTTTGCCATAGTCAGTATCCTTGTAGGCATGAGAGAAGGATTCTGTGCAAAGCCCAGGGGAATGTGGGTAAGGACTGTCTCCTGTTCCACTGTTGAGCATGGAGATGCAGTGTAGCTCAGGCTGCGTGTCGTGATTTGCACCTCAGACTGCCAGTCAGGTGAGCTCTGCTGCTTTCCTGAGCAATAGGATGAGATTAGAGAAGTTGACTGCTTTGGCCAAAACATAGCCTGGATTGATTGTTACTAGCTTAGCGCTTCACCGTGGTAATGATGACCATATTTTCTTCATGAGAAGCCTCACTTGCCCAGGTCTTCTCCATGTGCTGAATGAGGTCAGAAGAGAAGTGTTTTACGCCATGTCTCAAGTGGATGGAGGGTCTCTGCCATCTTCTCCTAATTCCTAACACATTCCTGTCACATCCAACTCATACACAGCCTCACATACACACCTCAGATCTCAACAGCAAAAAAAACCAACCCTTCTCTTCTCTCCTACTTCATCTCTGCCCCCAGGAGGACTCCTTCTGTCTCAGGCCAGCAATCAGCAGAGCTCCAACTAGGGTAATGTTTTTGTGGATGTTGTCTTGGAACCCCAAGTGTGAAAATCACTTTGAAAGAGATCTAGAGATCTGTGTGAGAAAGGAGGTGAAACAAGACCAGCTTTTCAGGACAGGGGACAGTTTGGCCATTTCTTCAGCAAGCTCTCAGTCCAGCGTATGAGTGTTCAGTTTCTCCTTTTCAGTTAAACTCTCTTAAATGAACAAATCATCCCTGTTTACCCCCATCATCCTTATGTGTTGCAGCAAGGTAACCCATCCCTGAAATCTGATTTAGGGTAGTAACAGTGAAGTACATCTAGTAAGTGTAGAAAAAATAAGCTCATAAACATGTGCTGATCCCTTGCTGTATTCACTCACTGACTCTCACTGAATAAATGGCAGTAGTCATAGTTTCTTACTAAATCTGATACTGAATCCTAATATTTAAAAAAAAAAACAAAAAACCATTAAGAGAAGGTAAAAATAAGACTCTTTTAAGCCCGGGAGTACAGCATGACACTGACACTTGTAGTTAAATGGAATTTTCCCAATTCTTATTTAGGCAACCCAGGGTGTGCACACTTCTCACTGCCACACCAAGTGACTTAGAGTAGTCCTAATATCCTTCTGTAACTGAACTGCAGCTTCTACACCGTGTCAGATGTCACACCTGCACTTGCGCATCAGAATTCTGTTTGGTGGCCTACTGTTTCTTTTGAGTCAGTCGAATGGTTGTCCTGAAACTGTTGTGTTTGTCAGAAGAGCAATAAGCAATACAAGGCCCAGAACGAATTGGGGCACAGCTTCGCAGCGCTGCTCTTACGTACCTCTGCAAACAGCACCCAACTATATAAACAAAGCATCTTGGATAATTGTAATGTGTTTGTGGCTGAACAGGCTATGTTTGTTAGGATTGACAGACTGTGGTTTGGACTGGTAAATATCTCTTTCTCATCACTGAAGTCAATAAGATTTGGGATCAGCCTTCTCTCTGGGAATGAGTTTTTAAATGAATATTTAGTTGAAATGGTCAATATGAAAGAGAAGCCAAAGACGGAGATTACTCTGGTGCTTGGAGACCATAGCTTAGTTCATAGCTTAACTACAATGTTAGATGAATAAAATCTACCCTTGACTTCCTTACAGGCAGGCCTGGATATGAATTTGTAAGAGTATCGGAGCAAAAGGTCTTGTCCCTGTGGTATAATGATTTCAGCATGTTGGAAGAAAGGAAATTTCCTATTAATCAGCTTTATTGCAGTGTGCAAGGTCACAAAGCATGAACTTGGAACCCCATTCTGCATTTCACAACTGCCTAAACCAAACCCAGGCTGCAGCCATGACTGTACTTTTTATTTGCCAGAGTAACTCCGACATCATAGCTATCTTCTCAAATCAATGCCTTCAGCTGCAGTGTTAGCCCACTTCTGTGTCAAAAGTAATAGCTCCTCCCTTGAACATCCAGCCATCAAGAGCTCTGTCAGCCTCCAGGTAAAGTAGTTGTGTTTCTTGTGTGATACATGAGATGTTCATATTACTGCTATAAAATCTACCTCTTGACTGTCAGTACATGTGTTCAATGAATACTTTATGTGGCTTTGGTTAAAAGCATTAGATTATTCTCTTTGGTTTGGCAGAACCTTGCCAATGACTTGCTGACCAGGCAAAGGTGCTATGGATCACTTTCATAATGTTTTCTCCTTGCTTTTCTCTTTTCTTCTTATATTTCTCCAATATTGGAAAGCTGGTTCTTTTACCAGTCTGGGAACACAGTGCTGTGGTAAACCTCTTATATAAGTGTTTAGGGGCCATGACCATGAGGAAAACTCTGCTGCACCAACCTCTTAACAACACTTTGTCTTCAAGGAAGATATCGATTGGAGAAAAAAACCCCAAAAAAGTTAGAAATTTTTCTCCAGAGACCTAGATTAATTGATTAGAAATAGGATAATCTTTAAGCCATCGGATCCTATGAGCATGTTCTCACAGTTTGCCCTACACTCTAAAGCTGTAATTTTATTGCTGTTTTCTTTCCCTGTTTGTAACATATGTACCCTGGCTACTTTTCAAAAGAAGTATCAGGAGATGCCATTTTTCTGTCACGAGTCCTCTACTGGTGTGCACTTTTGACCGACTCAGTATGGATCTTACAGTCAGTAAAACACCATTCGCACATGGATTACAATGTGTAAAACTGCAGTTCATCTTGGTGACACCCACAGTCAGTCCTGCTGGTACAAGACTAACAAAACCAGCTAAACTACAGAGAAGACTAGGAGACAGTAGTATACCAAAAAAACTGTTAGAAAAGATCCCAAAAGCTTTATGGATACATGGAACACATTTCTTATCCTCCTTTATTGGAAGAGGAAACAAATATTTCCATCGCTTCCTTAAGTGTTCACATGCATGTCTTCCTTAGAGAGTTGGTACTGCATTGTCAAAAAAGTCTTTCTTTTAGCTAGTCTGTTTATTTGGGTATTAGTATCATTTTGGGTCTCATAGAATCATAGAATCACTATGGATTGGAAGGGACCTGGAAAGATCATCTAGTCCAATCCGCCTGCAACAGCAGGATCACCTAAACCAATCACACAGGAACACATCCAGTCGGGTCTTGAATATCTCCAGTGAGGGAGACTCCACAACCACCCTGGGCAGCCTGTTCCAGTGCTCCGTCACCCTCACTGGGAAGAAGTTCCTTCTCAGGTTGATGTGGAACCTCCTATGTTCCAGCTTACAACCATTGCCCCTTGTCCTATCACTAGATGACACTGAGAAGAGCCCAGCTCCATCTTCCCGACACCCACCCCTCAAATATTTGTAGACATTAATGAGGTCACCCCTCAGTCTCCTCTTCTCCAAGATAAAGAGACCCAGCTCCCTCAGCCTCTCCTCAGAAGGGAGGTGCTCCACTTCCTTTATCATCTTTGTTGCCGTACACTGAACTCTCTCCAGAAGCTCCACATCCCTCTTGAACTGAGGAGCCCAGAACTGGACACAATACTCCAGGTGTGGTCTCACCAGGGCAGAGTAGAGGGGGAGAAGAACCTCTCTTGATCTGCTAACCACCCCTCTTCTAATCCACCCCAGGATGCTGTTGGCCTTCTTGGCCACAAGAGCACATTGCTGGCTCATAGTCATCTTGTTGTCCACCAGGACCCCCAAGTCCCTTTCCCCTACACTACACTCCAACTGGTCAGTCCCCAGCCTATACTGGTACCTAGGGTTGTTCTTGCCCAGATGCAAGACTCTGCACTTACTCTTGTTATAGCTCATTAGATTTTTCTCTGCCCAGCTCTCCAGCCTGTCCAGATCTCGCTGAATGGCAGCACAGTCTGCAGGGGTGTCGGCGACACCACCCAGCTTTGTGTCATCAGCAAACTTGCTGACAGTGCATGCCAATCCCTCATCCAAGTCATCAATGAATAGATTGAACAGGACTGGTCCCAGCACCAACCCCTGGGGCACTCCAGTAGATACAGGCCTCCAAGTAGACTCTGTCCCACTGACCACCACTCTCTGACTTCTACCCTGTAGCCAGTTTACAATCCACCTCACTACCCGAAAATCGAGGCCACACTGCCTCAGCTTAGCTGCAAGGTTAGGGTGAGAGACAGTGTCAAACGCTTTACTTAAGTAAAGATAGATGACATCCACTGCTCTGCCCTCATCCATCCACCTGGTTACGCCCTCATAAAAGGTATTCCTAGTTTTCAGTCACCTAATAGAATGGCTCAGACTGGAAAGGACCTTAAAGACTGTGTAGTTGCAAACCCCTTCCATGGGCAGGTACACCTCTTCACAGGATCACAGAATCACAGAACATTAGGGATTGGAAGGGACCTCTAAAGATCATCTAGTCGAAACTCCCTGCAGAGCAGGATCACCTAGACCAAATCACACAGGAACATATCCAGGCAGGTTTTAAATGTCTCCACAGAAGGAGACTCCGCAACCTCAAGTTGCTCAGAGCCCCATCCAGCCTAGCTTTGAAGACTTCCATGGAGGGGCCATTTGCAGCTCGTCTGGGAAACCTGTTCCAGTGCTTCACCACCCTCATACTGAGGAATTTCTTCAGTGTAAATCTGACCTTTTTTAGGTTTAGAAACCATTCCCTCTTGTCCTATCACTAGAGTCCCTCATATTAAGTCTCTCTTCAGCTTTCCTGTAGCCTCCTGCAGGTACTGGAAGCCTGCTTGTAAGGTTCCCCCAGTGCCTTGTCTTCTCCAGACTGAACAGCCCCAATTTCCTCAGCCTGTTTTTAGAGAGATGATCCAGCCCTCTGATCATCCTTGTGGCCCTTCTCTGGATTTTCTTCAACAGTTCCATGTCCCTCTTGTACTCCAAAACTGGATGCAGTATTCAAGTGAGGTGTCACAAGAGCAGAGTAGAGGGTGATAATCACCCTCCTCTTTTTGTCCAGCCCAGGATGCATTTGGCTCTCTGGCCTGCACTCATGCATTGCTGGCTCATCTTGAGCGTCTCATCTACTAGCATCCCCAAGTCCTTCTCCTCAGGACTGCTCTCAATCCATTTACCACCCAGCAGGTGGTACTTGGGATTACCGCAACTCGTATGTAGGACTTTGCACTTGCATTTGATGAACCTCATGCAATTTACACAGGCTTAGTTCTCAAGCCTGTCAAGGTCCCTCTGGATGGCCTCTCTTCCCTCCAGCTTGTCAGTCACACCACATAGCCTGGTGTCAGCGGCAAATACACTGACGGTGCACTCAGTGCCACTGTCTGTGCCACTGACAAAGATGTTAAACAGTACTGAAACCAAACCAGACCCATGAGGAACACCACTTGTAACTGATGTCCACTTGGACATCAAGGTGTTGGTCACAATCCTTTGAGTGTGATCATCCAGCCTGTTCCTTACCCACCAAGTTGTCCATCTGTTAAACCCACGTCTTCTGATTTTAGAGACAAGAATGTCATGTGGACAGTGTGGAACACCTTGCATGGGTCCAGGGAAGTGATATCAGTGGCTCTACCTTATCCACCAATGCTGTAACCTTACTGTAGAAGGCCACAAGGTTTGTCAGGCATGATCTGCCCTTGGTGAAGCCATGCTGGCTGTCACTAATCACCTTATTTTCCATGTATCCTA
Source organism: Rhinopomastus cyanomelas (assembly GCA_013400115.1). NCBI lineage: Eukaryota > Metazoa > Chordata > Aves > Bucerotiformes > Rhinopomastidae > Rhinopomastus > Rhinopomastus cyanomelas. Next base: position 5,993 of record VXBP01006143.1, on the reverse strand, counting down.
GTACGGTTTCCAGGAGGATCTGCTCCATTATCTTACCAGGGACAGAGACAAGACTGGTTGCTCTGTAGTTCCCTAGGTCATCTTTTTTACCCTTTTTAAAAATAAAGATTGTGTTTCCCCTTTTCCAGTCAGCAGCAACTACACTGGACTGCCAGAAATTCTCAGATGTGATGGATAATGGCTTAGCAACTTCATCTACCACTTCCCTCAGAACCCTTATGTGAATTCCTTCAGATCGTATGGACTTGTGAACTTGCAGGTTCTTAGTATAGTCACAAACCTGATCTGCCCCTACTGTGGGTGGTTCTTGCTTCTCCTAGTCTCAACCCTTAACCTCTGTGGCTTGTGTAGCATGGTTTGAGTTTTTGCCCATAAAGTTTGAGGGAAAAATATCATTGAGTACCTCCAATATCCCAGCTAACCAGGTTGCCTTTCACCTCATTGAGAAGAAAATAGTTCTGAGCTTATCCTAGAGGATACTGGTCAGCCCGATATATTAATTTCACCATCGTTAAGAACTGAAAGAATCACTATGTTCAAAGAAACAGATTCAAAGAATCAGAGAATAGTAGGAGTTGAAAGGGACATAAAAAGATCTAGTTCAACTCCACTGCCTTAGCAAGATCACTTAGAGTAGGTTGCACAGGAACATATCCAGGCAAATGTTTTGTTTCCAGTGAAATAGACTCCATGACCTGTCTTGACAGCCTGTTCCAGTGCTCTGCCCTCAATGTGAGGTTTTCCCTCATGTTCAGGTGGAGCTTTCTGTGTTCCTGGTTATGCTGATTGCTTCTGTCCTGAACACCACTGTCTGGTCCTACCCAGTGGGTCCTGTCACTGGATCCACCTGTCTGGGTCTGTCCTTTTGACACCCACGCTTCTCTAAGTGATACAGACCCAGATCTCAGCCCTTCCTCATAACTGAGATACTGCAGTCACCTGAGTATCTTTCTAGCCTTCTGCTGGACTCTCTCCAGTGATTCCTTTTCTCTTTGGCACTGAGGAACCCAGAACTGGACATAGTACTCCAGATGTGACCTCACCAGGTCAGAGGATAAACTCCCTCAACTTGCTGGCAGCACTTTTTTTAAAGGAACAGAATGGCCTTCGTAGAGTAATAGAATCATAGAAAGTATTGGGTTAGAAGGGACCTCTAAAGGTCATCTAGTCCAACTCCCCTGCAATGAACATCTTGAGCATGTTACCAGAGTCTCATCCAACCTGAGCTTGAATGTCTCCAGGGATGAAACCTCCAGCACTTCTAAGAAATATGTTCCAGTGTTTCACCACCCTCTTTATAAAACCTTTCTTCGTATTGTCTAGTCTAAATCTACCCTTTTATAGTTTAAAACCATTATGCCTTTTTCTGTCACGACAATCCTTGCTAAAAAGTGTGTCCCAATCTGTCTGATAGGCTCCCTTTATGTACTGAAAAGCTGCAATAAGGTCTCCCCACAGAATTGCCTAGGTTGTAAAAGACCTTCAGGACCATCTACTACAACCATTAATCCCTAGAGTCTTATTTTCTCCAAGCTGAACAACCCCAGCTTTTGTAGTCTGTCCTCATAGGAGGAGATACATAGTTCTGGCCCAGGCACTTTTGCAGTGCTGAAAAGGCAAACAGAAGGTAATGGAAAACAATTGCAAGCCATTCTGTTACTTCAGAGTTAAATCCTCTGAGGAGACTTCGGCAGCACTTTTAATTGATGTATTTTATAAGCATGGATTTCATACTATTTCACAAGAGAGTTTAATTTCCTGCTAAAAGACATTGTGCATGATCAAAACTGAGATATCATAAATACTATCTGCTGAGCTTGCAAGACAGCAAGTTATAAGAACATAGAGCATCTTCAGTTTTGTGGAACAAATAATTGTGTACTACCACTAATGTGCAGAACAGAGATTACACGTAGATTACAGAGTAGCTTCTGCCCATATTCCAGAGGATCTGTGTGTGCTCCCAGTTTAAAAGCAGAAATTATTTGTGACACACTGATCGACGGGCTTTTAGTCCTTTGATGTCTAGCATCATGCAGTATGAAGCTAGTTCAGGTGAACATATACTTCAGGTATGCATGGTTTTAAGCCTCTGTCTCAGCTTGCCATTTTTCTGGTGCTTCTTACTGAACGCAAATTAGCCTAACACAGAACCTGAAGAGAGAAACAGAACATATAAAGATGAGAAACCAGCAAACTTCAGTGCTTCAGGTATCACAACTCAGCTGTGTAGTGTTCTGTGACACAACTTCTGACTCCATATTGCTGACATATGGCCTTTTTAAAGAATAAGCTTTTAATTTGAGAGTTTCCACGATGTACCATGTTCACCAGGCTCAGAAGCAGCAGAGACTGATGGTCTCCCGAAGAATTTGTTGTGAGCATCTCCAGATGAGCATCTTCTTTGTATCCCCAGACAAGTGGATCTCAGGTTCTTCTCTACTATACTGTGTTGCTCTGTGTGGCTCAGGTTCGTTCTACTGCTTCTGGTACAAGTCTTTCTTCAAATATTGATGTAAATTTCTTTGTGCCCTATTGTGCAGTTGCTAGTACATAGCATTCACAGTATCACAGTGTCACAGTAATGATAAGGTTGGAAAAGACCTTAAAGATCATCCAGTCCAACCTAAATCCAAATAAACCAAGTAAACCTAACATCTAACATCTAGATCATGCCACTCAGCACCTCATCCAGCCTAGCCTTGAACACCTTCAGGGACAGAGAGTCAACCACCTCTGTGGGTAGCCCATTCCAAAACTGAATCACTCTTTCAGTGAAAAATCTTTTCCTAATGACAAGTCTAATCCTCCCCTGATGGAGCTTAAGACTATGACCTCTTGTCCTGTCTCCAGTGGCCAGGGAGAAAAGACCGACCCCTGTCTGACTACAGCCACCTTTCAGATAGTTATAGAGACCTATAAGACAACTNTCCCTTCCAACCCCTAACATCCTATGATCCTATGATCCTATGATCCTATGATAAGGTCACCCTTGAGCCTCCTCTTTTCCAGGCTAAACAAATCCAGCTCCCTCAGCCTCTCCTCATAGGGCTTATCTTCCAACCCCAAGGGCATTTGAGTTGCCCTTCTCTGGACCCATTCCAGCACCTCAACATCCCTCTTAAACTGAGCAGTCCAGAGCTGAATGCAATACTCCAGGTGCAATCTAACCAGTGCTGAATTCAAGAGGCAAGGGGCTTCACGTCATTCTTTTTCAGCATCAAGACAACATTTCTAACACACTACAAAAAAGATGAGTTGAAAAATAGAGGTTCTTCAAAAAGCTAAGCCAAATAAAACTGTCTAAGGCCCAAATCTTTATCCCCATGCTGGCAAACAACATTGAACACTGTTTTGGCTCTGGTCTATGTACTAACATAATAGTGTAACTTTATGCTCACAACAAAGTTACCTTGATGCATATGGCTGGACATGCCAGTATGGAAGCTTAATACCGTATTTCTTCCCATTTATCTTCAGTTTCTAATGGGAAGTATGCTCTAGCTTCACCAAAGAATGCTTTACCATCACTCCCAGCACTTCAGTAATAAAACTTTTCTGTTCAGACCTCTGATTCCAGTTTGATATGGTAGGTTAGCCCAGCTCTTTTATTCCCTTCCTTGGATTCAGAAAGTCATTGATGGAATCAGCTTCTCTCAAGGATGGTAGCTGAGCTGAGGTTTTTGCCAGTGTTACTGAGCCTTGTTGTGTGGGTGTAGTGCAGTGCAGCGTTTTGCAGGAGCTACCACAAACCTTGTCATCAGGATGTCAAATCTCAGCTTACATTCAGCCCGTTTTCTTGCTCAGAAAGGCAGAGCTTTGTTCATATCAAAAGGATTTTTGATGTATTAAGCATAGTTATATTACTCTAAGTTTACAAAACCACTTTCCTGCCACTGAAATCTGAAAGCAAATGTTTTCCTTGGGACTCTGAATGTCACACAGAGTCTGTTCATTCCTTATCCAGCCCTGTTTTATCAGTATCAGAGATGAGTTGAACTCAGGGGGATGGATGTCTGCAGATGCATCCTGGTGCTTTGTCCTACCCCAGTGGCATCCTTCTGTATTGAACTAACCATTAGCAGAACCACATTTATGGTTGGTTTGCTGCTAGAGGAAGATTAGAAAAGCTCAGTGAACTTACTGTTTACCTGAGAGTGAACTGCTTTTTAGATACAGTAATTTTTGGCATCTGGAAATAGATGAGTCATTTAATGACAAATTTTTAAAACCACTTTGGGATCTTGTTCTCTACTTAATCAGCTCCAACTTTATTGTTCTTTCCATCTTCACCCACTCTGCTCCTCAAAGTTCATCTTTCCTTCCGTCTCTTTTTCCAGAGTTCGCACTATATGTAACTGTTTCCATATTCATCCCATAGGAACCTGTAACCAAGGAAGGGTTATTTGGGCTTCAAAGAATAAATGCTACACCATTCTGCGTGGCAGATGATCTAGTTGCTGGTACTTCAGGAGTTGGACATAGGACTTAGCTGACCTGAAAAAGAGGTAGCCAAGCAAATGAGAGAGATCTTGACTCCTTCCTGCATCATTCTGTTGTGTGACTGGACTGCTGTACTGTGGTTCCTGCATAAACTCCTAGTTAAAAACATCTGTTTACCTGGTAGGGAAATTCATTTTCCAAATCACTATTTCTTACATTGTTTTCTGACACTTGGTAGTTCTTCATCCTCATGGAAAGCTGCTGACTCTTCATTTGTCTCAGTCAAGAGAGTACATGTAATACATATGGTACTCCAGGCCTGAATGTATTGTGTCTTCACCTTGTCTTGTTCTCACATTACTCTTTTACATTGGGAGTTCTTATTTTCTACCAGAATTAGTTTTCAACTAAGCGCAGCACAAGAGACTTCTGGAGGTAAAGATTCTAGATAGTCTTCTAAGCCTTCCTGGGTATCCAGTAAATAAGCAACAACAGCCCCATTGGGATACAGACATTTTTCCAAGGTCCATGTTATAGTCAGCTCTTGGACAAGGATTTCTTGCATAGTCTAGAGTGTGAGAGAGGGAAAGTATTTCTTCCTTTGCTCATCCAGCTTCTTCTTGCATCAGCTGTTATTAGCATCCAGGAAGCATAACCGGAAGCTTTTTTCTACCTTACATTCTGTCATGTATTTTTGCTTCGTTTGCTTGCTTTTGTTGTGTGTTGATTTTTTTGCCTGCTCTTGTTTTTTTTACCAGCTTTCAATGTTAGTACTTATACAACATTTATTCTTACATTTCAACCTAATTAGTAGGAAGGTTGTTCTATTTTTGCAGGATCCCAAGTACTGGGTGTTAGAGTGTAGTTCTTCCTCTAGTACCTCTCCATTGTATCACAGAATCATTAGGGACTGGAAGGGACCTCGAAAGATCATCTAGTCCAATCCCCCGCCACAGCAGGATCATCTAGACCAAGTCACACAGAAACACATCCAGGCAGGCCTTGAACATCTCCAGTGACGGAGACTCTACAACCACCCTGGGCAGCCTGTTCCAGTGTTCTGTCACCCTCACCAGGAAAAAGTTCCTTCTCAGGTTGATGTGGAACCTCCTCTGTTCCAGCTTACAACCACTGCAGCTCATTCTATCACTAGATGACACTGAGAAGAGCCCAGCTCCATCTTCCCGACACCCACCCCTCAAATATTTATAGACATTAATGAGGTCACCCCTCAGTCTCCTCTTGTCCAAGCTCAAGAGACCCAGCTCCCTCAGCCT
>VXBP01006142.1:27955-38916 GCA_013400115.1 Rhinopomastus cyanomelas | reverse complement strand
ATAGCCAGGATCCTCTTACGTATCTCATTATTCACTTCAGCTGTTATAGGGATTGAGGAAAAAACTATCTGCAAACCTACTCCATCAATAAGTTCCCCAAGTTCCCTGAATTCCCTTTTAATAGTCTTAACTCCCCTCTCACTAGCCTCATCGCCACCAGCTTGTACAACCAACAACGGATAATAATCTGTAGCTTTAATGAGTTCAGGTATCCTCTTGGTGATATCCTGAACCCTGGTCCCTGGAAGGCAGCAGACCTCCCTGTGGGAAGGGTCTGGTCTACCATCTATGAGAGATGATTATTAATGCAATACAGCAACAGAAAGCATTGTACTATTAATATATGTGTACATAGGCAATATGCACATTTCTTTATTTTGAAAGTGGCCTTTCAATTCTTAAAACTGCATTTTGTCCTTGACAAAGCATCATTTCTTTGTAATTTTACACTCATCAACTCTCATGTCAACTACAAATATGAGGAGAGAAGAAAGTTCTGTTCTTTGTCACTACCTTATAACTAATTTGCTAAGTGATCATCATTGTACATTTCTTTCATCTCTAGTAGAATATGTTCTTTGAAAACCAAAAATTTTAAATTTTCTGTTTCTTGGTTCCTGCAGCTTGTTACCTTCTGCACCAGACTGTGTTTCTTAAGATCTCATTCATTCTCACCTTTCATTTTCTCAGTCTGATATCTAAACATGGACTACTTTATTTGCATTTCACATGGTGTGCAGCTTTGCTACTTCTGCATAAATCTTTGTGGTTGGTTCTTCTATTACTTGCTCTTCCAACACATTTTTATAGTTATCCTAAAACCAAAATAATATATATACATTGAAATATCAATTTTTCTATCAAATTTCATTTACCTTTGTCAGTCCTCTTTTAAAGAATTAAGAGGAACTGATAGTGAGTAAATGAAAAGCCTACATTCAGGCTTTATCTTTACTAGGTAAATAGGAATTCTATTATTACAATCCATAATGGCAGACTAGTCAGACTTGAGTACTCCTGTGTTTTTGCCCTTAATTTACAGCGTAAACTTCTCAAGTCAGAATCCTGTCATTGCTGAGGAACTACAATATCCAGCAGCCTAATTGTATGAATTTAATTATTGTTATATGAAACAGAAATATTAAAGATTAACAATGAGGTGAATTTATACCCTTTCTGGTCCTTACCTATTTTTACTAATTCTCCAGGAATTCCTGGAAAATCTGTTATTCTTACGTTATAAATATCAGTGATTCAGCTGCTGTGAAAATTAACAAAGTGAAATTAAATATTTTTTTTCTGTGTCCCTTTACTCTGTGTTCTTTGGCACAAGAACACAGAGGCAGAAAGAAACTTAGGCAAAGTTTCAATGTCAAAATTAAGCCTTCACTCAGATTTTTCATTCACAGATCTTCCTAAGACTGTACCAATACATATGCAAGTAGTCACTCTCTGACTATTTAAACACTATTAGATGAGTATTCATGGAACTAATGTTCTCATATATATTAGCATGTTTTGGAAAATTTGCTTAGACTTATTTAATATGAACAAAGTTACTAAGTAGGAATAAGGTTATTTGCATTGTTACCATTTCAGGTAAAATATACTCTCACTGAACACACATGGAGTTTTAGGTGCTTGGCATTTCCTAGTTGATTAATTTGATTAATTTGAAAGTAGGTTTCAGAAGTCCAGAAACAACTGATGATTTCAGAAATTAATGACAGAATTAAAGTTATTATGCTACATTTCTATACATATGAGGAAAAAAAGGCTTTATGTTAATCAACCAAAACATCCAACTTAAATCCAGTATTACGGACTTCTTAAATTTTTTTTTAGTCATAGACTATTCAGTTTTATTCTGTAGATTAATAATTCATAAATCTTTAGCTATAAAAGGAAACATCTGCAATACATTACAGAAAATGCTGCAGTTGTTTAATTTTCCTTTGATGGAAAGGGACTATATTTTTAATTTGCTTCTTGGTTTCTCTGATTTTGGATACAGTATTAATGAAATAAACACAGGAATTAATTTGAAATCTTTAAAAGTCTGTGACTTGCAATGAGACTTGAGAGATTACTAATGTTAATGATGAGAAAAGAATGACAGTAGGGAAAAATAATAGAACTAAATAAGAACAGAAGACAACAGGCATTTTGTCATGTACCACAGTTGTATGCTGCCATACGTCTGATGAAAAGTGGAGAACAAATAAACAGCATGCCATTTATGTATTCTGAAAAGATTTCCTGGTATAAGATTAGCCTTAAAAGAAATATCTTGATACGGGTTCTAACAAGCTGGCCTCTCTGAATTAGGAAAATTCCTTTCCATCTCTTATCTAAATCTGACTCATCAACTGAAGCAAAGGGATAACCCAGCCGTTTCAGTCAGATTTCATTGTGAATTAAATAGTGAAAGCCATACTAATCAGTTAGAATTTCTAAACTGAGTAGTGTGAAATACATTGCTAACTTCTCAAAGACTTTACTGAAAGAGCAGTAAAGTCTTGTAAAACTGTTCTAAATAAGGGTTCTTCTTAAAATAGAAAAACACTTAATTGTTAAATGGTGTCATTTACGAACAAAAACATATACAACTGACTCTGAATCAGTAGAGAGAGATCCTGCTGTGGCAAGAGGATTGGACTAGATGGTCTTTCAAGGTCCTTTCCAATCTATCACGGTTTAGCACCAGGTTAGCCCACAAAATCATAATCTGCTCAACTGTGCAGACAGAAGTGTCCTCCAGCCCCACTGTGGGGGAGAGAAAAGGTAAAGAAAACACACGTCCAGAAACTGGAATTAGAAATATTCAACTTTATTAAACTGCATTAAAGATTTTATTAAGTACGAAAAAAAAAGGAAAGGAAAAGGGGAAAAGTGGAAAAAAAAGGGTTTGTTCTTCTTCAATTCAAGTCCACTCCTCCTTTCTCCCAGACCTGATAACCCCTGATTCATAAGAGATGCTAAAAGCCACGGACAAGAGGGTAGTAAAAAGGAAAGACTGGGAAATCTCCTAAGCAAAACTTAAATATTCAATTTAAGTAGTTTCCTAGGCAGCACTCCAAACATTTGTGGAAGAGAACAGAGATAAGAGGAAGATAAAAAGAGAAGGGAGGGGGGGCAGTGAAGGAGGAAAGGGACAGGGCGCCACAGAAGTACAGACAGGCCGCAGTGTGCTACCAGCCAAAAAAAACTAAAACCACACTCCCAAGACACATAAACAGGGAGAGGGTATCAAGAAGAGGGGAAAAGGAATACCCTGTCCCCAATTAAGGACCCCATAATCTGTCTGGCCTACTCCACATACTCAACCTGTCCCCTGCAGCAGCTGCCTCTCCCTTTCACTTCCACACCCTACCAACCTCCACACCCCCGTCCAACAGGGTGCTGGAGGGAAAAGTAAATATCCCTGAAGCCAAGACGATTTAACTCCTTGTATGCTGGAAGAGAGTTTGATTCAGGAATATCATAAGCAAACACTATTTCACCAAATCCAGAACACAATCCCTAATGCTCTGTCATACTAGAAACTGGTATCTTAACAAGAGTATTCACATTTTTCACCATTTTAAATCAACTTTCAACCTTTTCCCAATGTGTGTGTCATTAGCCACCATGTTGTCCACTGGTCCCTTACAGCTTGGAGTCATCTGCAGAGGATGAAGAAGAGGCCTTCATCCCTTTCTCTGTGTTATTGACAGAGATGTTGTGCAGGTCAAGTGCCAGGATAGACCATGCAGCAACTTGATATTATATCTCCAGAGCATGACCCGTTTACCTACCACTACACTCTGAGCTTGATCAGCTAGACAGCTTTTATTCACTTAGTGTCTACACAACCAGACTAACATCCTAACTACAAGAATATTATTGTAGACATTATTGAAATCCCTTGTCCACAAATCCAGCCCTTTTATAACTGAATGCAATGAATTTGATAGACATAATTCACCCTTGGTCAATCCAACTTCGCCTTTATGTGACCAAAATTTTCCCTGGACTAAAGTAACACTGACCAACCTCTAAATATTTTGATTTGTTCTTTGGGTTTTCTTGGAAGATGGCTGCAATACGTGTCTTTCTCCAGTTGTTGGAGACAAAGCACTTGAAATTATCAATTGGCACTGTCAAGCATTTGTAGTAAATGTATTAAATTTTACTCAATAGATTCATTTATTCACCCCTTTAATAGTCACTGTAATAGTGTTTCAGAAATGGAAATTTATTTCTGTAAGAATATTCAATTTTTCAAAGAACCATAGAATGGTTTGTGTAGGAAGGGACCTCAGAGATCATCTAACTAAAACCCCTTGCCCCAGTCTGGGACACCTCTCAGTAGACCAGGTTGCTCAAAGCCTCATCCAACCTGAACACTTCCAGGGAGGAGGCATCCACCACTTCCCTGGGCAACCTGTTTCAGTGCCTCATCACCTTCATAGTGAGGGATTCCTTCCTGAGATCCAGTCTGAATCTACCTTCTTTTAAGCTTGAAACCGTTATTCCTTGTCCTATCACTAGAGTCCCTTATATCAGTTAATTCCTTTTGAACATTTTTTCCTTTATTACTTTTGTCTTTGATTTTTTTTTTCTTGATCCAGATTGTAAATTCTAGAATTTTTGATGTTACTGTAGGCCAGAATTGGATTTGCTGAAGGGCAGATTCCATAGTCAAAGCCTTCCATCTGTGTGGACAGAAGGGGCAGATAAGAAGTTGAATTAATTCACAGCAGTGCACTGTGTGGACTGTATAGGCATTTATATTTGGTTGCAAAATGGCTTGGAAAATATAAAAGCATTCAACATGATGTAAATCTCTCTTAGAGGCTATTAGTGTCAACCGGTAGTATGAAAATAATAATTTTCTCTTTGTAGTCCTGGAAACCTTTTAACTTACAAGATATTTCTGAGATGCTGCACTTAGGACAAAATTTTATTCCATAGGTGCATTTTGCTGTGTGATGAACAGTTTGATTAATAGCTGCATTAGCTTCAAGGAGTATTAGGTATTTTGTTTTATTTGGAATTTAATTTGTTTAATTGGAAACTATTATCTCCATTTCCACATTCAAACAATGTCCATAATCATTGTAATTTTTTTTTAGTAAAGTTCAACTTCATTTGAATTTTAGTTTTCTTCACTTTCTTTCCATTCATTTGTTTTCTCTTATATTTCCCTTTGTCTTTTTCCCGATCTATAATCTTCCAGTATATATGTATATGAGTCTTATTTTCATAAATTTTTGATCACTTTTTCTTCCTTCAGTTCCCTCCATTCTTCTAGTTATTTGTCTCTTTTAACCTTTGTTCTTTTTTCCTTTCCCAGACTTTGTCTCACAGTCTGTCCTTTATTTATTTGCGTGCTCTAAACCTGTTTTGTTTAATGCACTTTCTGCTTCTTTTTGCAAATCTTCAGCATAATTCTCACTCCTATTCTCCTACTCCATCATTCTCCATCATTCTCAATTTCCACCCTTTATGTACGTGCAATCTCCATTTTCTTCCTTCATTTGAAATGTATTTTTGTATTTTCTTCATCTCTACACATTTGTGTAAATTCCTAAGAGGTCAGGCAAGGGTCGTCATTTAGTCTAGTAGGTTTGGATAAGGCCTTACGTCTCTCAGAAAATTCTTGCCTTTGAAGGACTCATTTATGTGCTAAAAGTGGAGAAGAGAGATCATTCAGTTTAGAATTTAGGCAGACAGGCATACCATGATGTGATCTCTGCCTTTGACTCCAATGTTGTCTGTATTTTCTTGTGTTGAAAAGACCTCTTAACAGCTCTTGGTTTGCTCCTCATCTTAGAACAAAGTTCACTTGTAGAAGGCAAAGTTTCAGAGTAAAAACACATTAGATTTGAAAAGTCAAATAAGAAATTTCATTATTATTTCAGTCTCAATAGGCCTACAATTTCTTGCAAGTCATGAAAACAGCACCTGAGGTATGAGTAATATTAGAACAATTTGCTGTGGCTGTCACAATTTTTCTCCAGATAGCTGTTCTAAATTAGGCAAAATCTACAAAAACTGTATGTCATATAGGTTTCCTGTAGCCAGGAAATCATCTCAAAAGGACTTAAAGAATAAAGTTATATGAGCAATTACTGAAGTAGCAAACTTTCTTTTGTGTAGTATAGGTTATGTAGTGTTGTGAAGGTAGGTGTAGATTTTCAGAGTTATGAGGCCGTCACAAGGAAAGCAAGACTGCCAACCTGGATACCAAATTTTCAGTATGTCCAGATTTAGAACATAAACACTTTCACTAACCAATGGATTTAGACAGTGATCTTCTCTAAAGGCAAACGCTTCCTTGACATTTTGCCTATGTTTTCTCTTGAAACTGAGAAAAAAAATGCCTGTTGGTGTCAGCTGTGAATCTATAGTGTTAAAAACATTGCATATGAAGCTATAGTAAGATCATCGAGTGATTTTATGGTGAAAAAAAGAAAAAAATATATGAGGTAGCAGTTGCTGTTAGTCATTCTGACATGTTTGAAATTGGCAACCTAGTACCTATTCCATATTTTATCACTAACCCCAGTACATTCCATGCTTTCTTCAGTTCTCCAGAGAGAGAAATTCAAGGCAAGATGGTTTGTTTTGTTATCAGGATGATACACATATCCCAGCTACAGTATTTAATGCCATGTTGAGAAGTTAATCAAGCCTTTGTTTGCGATATATTCCCCTTATAACATAATTGCCATGTGACTGTTGATTTGAGTTCTAATTGACTGATAAATTGAGTGTAAAATCTTATTGTAGGAGAGAAAACAAGAGAAAAAGAGGATGGTTGTCTGGCAATACAATGTAAAAGCATTTTTTTCCTTGCAAGAATAAACATTTACATAGATCTCAGCACAAAATGTAGTTGTAGACGGTACTGGTTTAAAAAACCAAAAGAGGGGAAATTTGCCCATCTAATTTCTCCTGTTGTGGCTTTACATCATGATGGTTGTTTTGTCTATGCTTATGTAGATTACTAGAAAAAATCAGTTACTGTTTATGTCTTCACTGTGACTCTGCCCATTGTATAATATTCTACTAGAAAATATTTACAGTTGTTCCTGGTTTCACTGAGGACCAGCTCTGTGATTTAAAGTCAAATACAATAGATACAGTGTAAACAAAGCTTTGCTTTGAAAGTCAGTAATTTCTGAGACATCAACTTTAAGTTATATATATATATATATATGCACACGTAATATCTCAAAACAATGTTCATCCAACTTCAAGCTCTGCAGTAATGGTTGCTGATCAATGTGAAAGTAAACTCCCAGCACATCTCCTTAAAGAAAGATTCCTCTGCCACTGCTTTCTGGAGGCCATATTATTTAATATGAATATTTATTTCTAATTATATATGCATACATTAATGAGCTTCTACTAAAATATTTTAAATACTTCCATTCTAGGTTTTGAATATACAACCATGTTTTAAAAGACTAAAAATATGAAAGGCTCATGCATGGTATGTGGTGTATTTCCCATTAAAAATAAAGGCAGAATATATTAATTAATCTGTGTTCATTCAAGTTTGAGGTTTTTTCATTTCTCAGCATGACCTCTGTTTCATGCATAACAGAATAATCAAAAACGTATTAGCTTATAGACTGAAAATACTCAGAGTTATATCTTTCCATGGAAAGCTTATGTAGCCTAAGTCAATTTGTTTGTTGATTGATGGAAACCATAATTTCTTTTACTAGAGTCAAACACTCTGACAAATACTTCAGTGCAACACTTTTTGTTGTTTTCACAGCTTTCTGACCACGTACATTTTATTTTCACTTTTTTAATTCACATAACAGTTTCCAGGAACCAACATCTTGCACGCAGAGGCTGAAGAAATCAACACAAAGACAGTGCATCCATAGGATTACAGAAAAGGCTGAGAAAGAAAATTTCTGCAGAGTTTTATAAGCTTAGTGAGGCAGAAAATAGATTGGGGTGCAGAGTAGAAATAGTGTGTCAGTCAAAACTAAGCATAAAGACATAAGATTCCACAACACAAAAGTAGTCATGTTTTGTCATAGCTTTCAACTGTTACTTCTGAGTTTGGGTAGAACAGCAGACAGGTGTTTACTAGAGATCATACTTTTAAGTGACTCATTACATGTCTCACATAAAGCTGGCAAAAGAAAAAACAACGATGCCTTGGAAGACATAAGACATGGTAAAGTGCCTTCAAATTAGGCTCCTAATGACAAACTTTGCAGCTGAACACTGTAAGTTGGCCATTCAGTCCCTTGGTGTAAATTAATTTTCGTCATATTTATAATTTCATCTTGATACAAGTAATTTTTCTGTAGCATTGTGTAGGTAAATGTGTAGTACTCAAAACCAATAGCAAGAATTATGTTCTGTTAGTGTATTTTAATAGTTTTAGCAAGTCAGAATATTACAACCATCTTTCAAGACCCTCTCTGTGTATATTTTGATAATGGTTTCTACTGTTCCTTTTTCTCTGTTTTATTTATAATCAAGGAGCTGCTCCCTGAGATGACTAAAATTGACAATATTTTATGAGGAAGATTAGACTATGAAATATTGTTGGCAATGCTATGAAAATTGATGGAAAGTCTTCAGACTGTACTTTAACTGGCACCTAAGAAGTCTGTTACATATGCGACACATAAGAATACGTTCATTTGCATTCCAGGTATCTAATTATTTTACAGTAAGCATATTATTTGTTGTTTTTGAGATAATGTTACTCAGATTTCATAATACTGCAAATACAAAAAAAAATCTTTTTGAAGAGCAAGGGCCAATGTTCTTCCATCTTTGCTAGTCTGAACTACATATAGGGCTATCAGCTGACATCAGTAATATCCACTCAGTAACAGTTTGATAGGTTCTACTAAATATCTGATTAATATGTACATTCAATAGAAAGCTGTGTTCATTTAACAGTACTTTTGTTAGTAAGTCAGGCACTTCATTGATATTTTAATGGGTTAGAGCTTGTGTGCACAAAGAGTAAACAAAGTCACTTCACTGTTACATGGTGGATAAGAAATAATAGATCATCCCATTTTCTAAGACATGTTTCTTCTATCTCTTAACTGCACTTCTATCAAGATATTTAGATATTTGTGACAGGTTAATATGGGCAACAGCATCACCCCTTAGCAACAGTACCCATGTATCCAGACCACTACTAAAAACTGTTCCAAAATGTACGATCAGAATACAGACAGATTTGGACAACATATGACATGAATTTTCAGGTATTATTTCACCTTAGCAACAGTCTCATTTCATTGCCTAGCAACTTTGAATATAAGCTCGGTTTTGTTTTCCTGTTCAAAATCATCTTTTGGAATAACTAAGAGGATTTTCTTGTTAATTTTAATGAAACTATAAGTTTCTTACATTTCTAGTCTAAATGGTAGAACTCAGTATTGCACAGCAGTGCTCTAGATCTGTACAGTATGTAATGGCTTGACAGTTATGAAAATTATTATTGTAGAGCTGTATTTTACTGTTATTCTGCTACTACTTTACACATACTTGTATATGGCTGCTAGTTCACAATTTTACCTTAGTATTATAAATCCACAAAAATTATTGCTTCTTGAATCCTGCTTGAAAAAGCTTTTGTGTTGCTTGATAACAAAGGCCTCTGTATTTCTGAAATCTTTGAGGAGAAAATATTTTGTCCCTGAAGGGCATAGTAAGCCTCAGCTACTATTCTATTTTTCATTGCAATAATACAGCACACACATACCCACAAATATATATATATATATGTACATAAAGGGATAGACATGATGGTCTGCATTGGATATAATATGTGTCTTTCCTGCAGATTTCAATGCTGAACCTTGCAGCCTTGACAGTATTCATACAGATATTTTAAACAATAAAACAGTTCTACACAGAATATGTGGGCTTGCAAGAAGGGAAAAGAATGTGTCACTTCCAAGTGACTTGAAAGAAACAAGTTTGATCCACAAACACAGCAACTTATAAGAGCATTTTATAATTCAGTCTTAATTCTGTGGTTTATGACTTGTCCACACACTAGTGTAACATCATTCCTCTTAGTTCATCATGCAGCACTGATATGTTTTCATATAACTATAAATGCTCTTTTATACACTATATGTGCTGTAAATATGCACAATTCTTTTTTGCGGATGCAGTTGTTTCTATATATACTTTCTACATCATCAGCCCAACACACAGCGTATTGCTTATAGTTATCATGGTCATGTTTTGAAATTGATCCATTTCCCACAGACACTTCCACTTAACTAGACAAAATTTCACTAATTAAAAATAATATACTCCTGATCATAAAACAGACTCATAGCTACACTAAGGCACAGCACAGAAAAATAACTTCAAATACTTTCTTAATAAAAAAATCACACTTCTGTTTGAATAAGAAAACATGACAAAATGCGTTGAAATATGTTACCAGTATTATTTAGCTTTGGTCACTTATGTTCTCTTTGTGGTGTGGAATCATGCCTCAAATCTTGTTAGTGTATCAGAAAATAATGCTATTTGTTCTGTGACTGTTCTACATACAACTTATGTTCATGTCATCACATGAAGTTACGTTTATCACAGAATCATAGAATCACAGAAAATTAGGGATTGGAAGGGACCTTGAAAGATCATCTAGTGNGAAATCTGACCTTGAGGAAAATCCTCATGAAGAAAAAGAAGTCACAGTCTATATCTTTTTATTAAAAAATCACATTTAGTTTGTATTCAGAATACCAAAACAAATTTTGCATACCAAATTTTAATAAAACTCAAGCAAAGGATATCATATGATCCCTTCTCTGGCTATAAAGGCAGGCAGGACACACTTAAGTGGCAGTTTGTGAGAAGAAACAAACAAAGGTCAAAGTGCTACTAAATGGCAAAGCTATTCTACCATCACTTACAGAAATAAGTGAGATGCCACATTACATTTTATTCTAATTAAT
>VXBP01006142.1:0-27779 GCA_013400115.1 Rhinopomastus cyanomelas | reverse complement strand
ATAGAATCACAGAAAATTAGGGATTGGAAGGGACCTTGAAAGATCATCTAGTGCAATCCCCCTGCCAGAGCATGATCACCTAGATGAAGTTGCTCAGGAACATATCCAGCCAAGTTTTAAACGTCTCCAGAGGAAGAGACTCCACAACCCTCCTGAGCAGCCCATTCCAGTGCTCTGTCACCTGCACTGTGAAGTTCCTTCTCATATTTATANATTTTATTCTAATTAATCTTTGAACAAAGTA
This sequence comes from Rhinopomastus cyanomelas, assembly GCA_013400115.1. Lineage (NCBI taxonomy): Eukaryota > Metazoa > Chordata > Aves > Bucerotiformes > Rhinopomastidae > Rhinopomastus > Rhinopomastus cyanomelas. The sequence goes on along the minus strand of VXBP01006142.1, from coordinate 27,535 downwards.
TTAGAAATTTTATTATTGGGAGATTAATTTAATGCTTTGGGAAAAGTAAGTACAATGGGTTTAGACTTTAATAATGGAATAATTGGAAAACTGGACAGACATTTCTGGCATGGCTATGAGAGAGAAATCTGTCCTAGAATTAGATAGAAAAAGTGACACAATAAGAAGACGAAGAAGTGTCTGGGAACATTTTAAAATGGAAATATGGGCAATTTTTCTAGGAAATTAAACAAAATAGTAATCTTTCATGAAGTGGAAAATCCTTGTAGTATTCTACAGATCAGGAAAACCTGATACTGTAAATACTTACATATACTATTCTATAATGCAATATATGCCAGGAGATGGAAGCTGATTTACTAATCAACTAAGATGAGCTAAATCATGTTTTCCAGAGTGGACACACTTGCCCACAGTGCATATTACTGTTGTCAATAATTTTACAGACAGAGGTTTACCGCTATGCAGAGGACAAGTCCAACACCCATGGAGAGAAATTAAAACATGTAAACACTTAAGCATCTGCTTATTTTTACTTGAGTAAGGAGACCTTTTCTATTTTTGCAAGTTTGCTGCTGTGTACAGACTTCATTTTTCATACATGCTTTATAATATTTCTGAACATAAATGTATAGAAATACTGTCCTAAATATACCATATGATAAATGTATCTTGTACTGGCCTTCAGTGTAATGGTGAATTTACACCAATGCCATGGTTTTGAATATTTTGTGATGTTTTTCTTGAAAAATGCAAACCAAATAGCAAGCCATATTTCTGCACCTCTACAAAGAAAGAAAAGGTTCATCAAACAGAAGGAGTTTGGAGTCTCAGGTTTCCAGGTCATTCTCCTCCTTCACCTTCACTTCTGGCCTGTGATTTGGAGAGAGAGAACATGTTGCCAGGTGCTGAACATGGCAGTCATCTGGCACATGGTGTACAGAGGACAAGAGTAGTGTCTAAAGCAGGGGTCCTCAAACCTCGGCCCGCAGGTGTGCTGGGACTCTCCACTCCACCCCCCTCCCCCCCAATAGAGTGGCCGCAGTTCACCGCTTCCTGCCTACTGCGGAGCCAGGCTCCGGCCCCCGACGCTGCCCCATGTTTAAAAAGTTTGAGGACCCTTGGTCTAAAGGATCAGTAGAACAGTTTTCATCTTAGTTCCACGGTCTGGTTCATGGCCATAGAAATCAGTATTTTTTATCAGAAATAGAAAACTGGCAGGGAAGCACATGGAGCAGAGGACTGGGCTTTCAAATGGCCACTGATGCTGAAGGATGTGTGCATGGACTTGATGGACACTACGCTTCCACAGAAGCAGAAATATCTGAAAGTCTCTAAATGTTGGCAGATAGTCCCGGTTATTTAAGGGATTAATCTCTGTATGTCTGTGTGGGGTTTTTATGTGGGGTGAATATGTCAGGGGTTCTCAAACCGTGACCCGCAGGCTGGATACAGGCATCCAATCCGCCCTGCCGGTATGGTGGTATTTCCCCCCTCACCCCAGTCCCCTCCCCGCTGAGCAGCGGCAGTTCACTGTTTCCTGCCGAGTGCGCAGCCAGGCTGAGAACCCCTGCTCTATGTTGTTTTTCTCATGAGAGATGATTAAATGTCTTATTGGGCTTTTTTCACCCAAATTGAGCTAGCTTTGGCTTTGTCTGCAATTTGTTAGTGGTTTCTGAACCCACTTTGTTTTATTTTCATTTCAACCCAGTAGCACTTCAACTAAATTAGTTGGCTAATTTTGTCTTGAGTTTTAACCCTTGACAATTAAATAAATATTATGCAAAAATATTAAAGTAGCTTGATTCTATAGTTATTGTTTATTATGAAATCTAAGGCCATATTCCTCTAGTCCTTGCTTTTCATCCAGAGGAAATATTTTACTGAGAGTAAGTGGCCCATATCAGGGTACAGTACCATTGGAATTCCTGCAGTTGTAACTAGTACAATTAGTACTAGACTACAACAGTGCTTTTACTGCTTGAAGAGAAACAGCATCTTCAGATTTTTCCAATAATAAAAATAATAATGACTACAGGTAAATTTTGGAGTATTACCTTTTATGTGCAACATAGCCATTGAAACCCTACAAGAGTAAAATTATTTAGAAGGCCTTCTAAAGAGGACAGGTACCTTGATGCTGAAGACAGAATCTGTTCTTTTGGTTTTTTAAAGGAAAGGTATTTGAGAGAAATAAAAATAATACAAAGACCAAGTTGCTCCAAAGCCAGATAAGGAATACAAAAGAACTGCCCAAAGCCAGTTAGTGTCTTTTTGAATGTTCGTTGTCATGACTAAAGAGAGAATGAGAAAATTATTGAAATATGAGATGGAGAGAGCAAAGAGTGATGAATGAAAAGAGAACACATTACATCATTTTTACTGGAAAATATTTATAAGAAGTAAACATCCAAAGGGCAAATTCTGAACAAACCTTTACAGCGGTAGAGCTTTCCAAGAAGAGTTGAACTGGTGCTTCGAAAATATCTGACAAGCAGAACAGTAAATTTTCTGAGAGCAGGGAGAGTTCTTCCTTTGTCTTAATTACATATTAGCTCCCAGGTATAATAAAAGTATTACCCACTGACTGCTGAAGTGATGTTTTATTTATGCAATGCCAGCATATTTTATTTTCTTTTCTATAAATATACATTCCACTGAACTGTTTTCTAAATACATTTGTATTATTTATTTGTATGGTCACCTTAGAGCATAGTGATATGTATATATATGTGTGTACATATATATAGAGAGATATGTATATACATGTGTATACATATAGATATATAGATATATAGATATAGATATATATACTAAACATACCTAACACTCACTTGGTCACTTATACTGAATGCTTACTGAAGAAGCTACATCACTTACAATTCATGTTTCTTACACTGTCAGTAGAGCTTCACTTCAACTATTCACAGGTGAAAAATTCCTCATTCATCTAAGTATTTTCAAAAACTTCATGTTACGACAAAGGACATATTTTGGGGGTTGATTTCTTTTTCTCTCTTTTCTTGAGCTTACTGATGAAAACATACTTCTTTGTCTTTAAGTGGAAACTACTATTTACTGCACATTTCACTAAGGAATCTGGAAGCATGTTGTGAATGTATGGAAACTCCAGTGAAAACAATGGGCATACTAGCATGCTTTACTTACTTACTTAAGAAGTTACTTACTCCTGCTGTTAACTTTTAAGCTCTTTTCTTTTGTAATAATCCAATATAACACTGTTCCTGAGAGACATTTTTCCTATGAGATGCATCACTGCAATATCTCTTTGACGAGCAACTTTCACATATTCTGTCTTTAAAGATTACATGCACTTTCTAACACCATTTCTTAAAAAATCATATAAGACTACTGGCAAAATTTATTACTCTAAGTATTTAATATTAGTTTAGAATATTCTTCCCTTGCATGTCCTCAATTTTTATGTAAAAGTTCTAGGAAGTTATGAACTAGGATTCCTGTCAGGATGCTATGAACCACAGTTAGATTCAGGGCCAGGTTAAGATGAACAGGGAAACTGTTTGTTTAGGCTTGGCCTTACACAGAAACTTCGATCAAAAATAAAACTGCAAAAAACAGACAAAATGTTGATGGTTGCCGTTTCTTCTCTTGAGCTTGTAGCATTTACTCCACAGAGAAGAGATGCTTGGAATTTCTGCTTTTGATTATCTTCCATGTTTGTGTCTGCTGCTGAAGTCCCATAAACAGAAGGAAAATTTGCTTTAGCCAGATCTCTTCAGTTCATTCATCTCTTTTGTACACCAATATGGTCAGAATATGGGAGAGGGCAATATAGTTCACATAGCATGTGTCTGTGGTTTCCCAGCTGCAGGCCATGTTCCAAACAAAGCTTCAGCAGGATGAGATACAGCTAAGCCAGTCCACCCTCTGCTTCTGTATGATGAGAGTGAAAGAAAATCAGTAGCTGCAGCTCCTGACACTATCTGTAGTAAGTCTTGGCAGTAAGGATTCCCAAATTTGCTTCCCAAGGAGCGAAGTGGTGAAGGGATCGAGGGTGTTGTTACACTCCTGCAGAACTCTCCAGCTGTGCAAGAGATTTATGAAGCTTCAATGTGCAAGACATTTTAAAAGGCTGTAACCAGAACCTGCAGCCTATGGCAACCCCATAACCCTGCTCCAATTATAGTTGTTACTGAAGGCAGTGGCACAGAGCAGGGTCCTGAGATCCTTCAGTGAGAAGGCATTGAGGGCACTGCTTTGGTCACTCTGAGAAGGTGCTCAGGGGAGCAAAGCTGCTTCACAGGAGGAGAGCAGCTTCATTGCAAGTAAGTCTGCACTTGGAAAGGGAGAGGGGGTAATGAAACATTTTTGTAAGTCTACAGCTGTGAGTAGGGGCTCTACCAAAATGCCTCATAACTAAAACCACTTGCTTCAGTACTTGCCTCAAGGCTAAAATCACTGTCCTCTCTGAGAAGCCCCCAGTGATGTCTGATGTATCCATCCAGATAGAACTGGTAGCAACAGGAAACCATGAAACAAGCAATAGGTTGTTCTGTCTGCCCAGACCCCATGACAGCAAGTTGTTGACCAAAGCATACATAGGTTCATAATTGGTTGCAATGTTAACTGAAACATAGATGCTTGGTTTTGTAAGCATGTTCCTGTCAAGGGCACTGCTATGAACAAATCGCCTTGGACAGCGGTGATCAATAAAAGCAGGACTTTCAGTCTTCTTCTTCCACGGTGACAACCACAAACAGATACGATATTTTAGCTATCACAGACACTGAAGAGTGAGAGTTGCAGGAAATAATTGCAATAGAAACACATGCACCATAAAAAGCAAAGATGGGTACTTGCAGTGTGAAACTGATCTGCTGACCCAATAAACAGTCTTGAGAGGTATGCTGTCTCTTGGGACCTAAGATCAGAGACATTACCAAGGGAATGCCATGGACTATCAAAGCCACAGACCACTCTTCCTTGTTGCTCTGTCCAGTTCTGGGCTACNTCCCTTCCAATCCCTAATGATTCTGTGATTATATGAATGATCCAGAAAAGCAGATGCTGAGGACAGTCAAGGAGGACTATAAAGACCCAGGAGTGCAAGTAAAAAAATTTTCCAAGTTATCTTTTCCTCCATCTCATAGTTGGAAGAAATGAGGTAGCCAGAAACAGACGTACAACACACACCAACTCCTGGCTATGAGGTTGGTGTTATGAGTTTTGCTTTTGATTACAATGGGATGTTTTTTAGTAATTATAAGCTATTGGGGAGGGATAGAATAAACTTTCCTGGAAAAGTTAAACAAATCTTTGGGAACAAGCCTCCCAACTTGGAGAAATTAGAAAGTGAAGAATTTGGAGAGCGGGATCCAAAGTGGAAATTCCCAGGTCATCATGCCCACATGGGAAATATACCTAGGAAAGAACAAGAAATAAAGACCCTACAGGGTGTTATGCAACTACACTACTATGCTACTTCCTCCCACTCCCTTCAGGAAAACCTGTATGTTCATTAGCAGTTTGTGTTAGCACACAAACATACACGGTACGGGGAATGATCAGGAAGAGATAATCTCTGTGCAGTCCAGGGCCATGGTCTCATTGTGATTACTGAGAAAAGATGGGATAGCTTGAAAAATTGGAAAAGCTGTCATGGATGGCTAAGCATTAGTCAGGAAACACAGGCCAACAAGTCAGGGTGATGGGGTGGCTTTTTATGTGAAAGAACATCTGTAATGAATTAAGCTCAGCCTAGGAGAGGATGAAGAACCAGCTAAGACTTTATGAGTTAGGATCAAGGACTAGGCTACCGTTGTTGGGGTTTATTACAAGCCACCTGACCAAGATAAGGACATGGATGAGGTCTTCTACAGACAGCTGAAAGCAGCCTCATGATCACAGGCCCTGGTCATCATGACAGAATTTAACTACCCCAATATTTGCTGGAAAGGTAACAAGGCAAAGCACACTAGGTGGTTTCTGCAGTGCATTGAAAATAACATTGTAGTACAAGTGATGGAGGAACCTTTAAGTAGATGTGCATAGCTATACTTATTGTATATTAACAAATAAACAAGGACTTGTTGGCTATATGAAGGTTGAGGGCAACCTTTGCTTCAGTGACCATGATTCAGTATTTTGCCAGGAAGAAGTAAAGAAACAAGCAAGATTTCAACCTTGGACTTCAGAAAAGCTAAATTTGACCTCTTCAAAGATATGCTTGATGGAATATCATAGATCAGGGCTTTAGATAGCAAGGATGTTCATCAGAGCTGGACAACATTCAAACACTACTTCCTCCAACCTCCAGATAGATGCATCTCTATTAAGAAAACAAGCAAAGGAAGCAGAGCACCTGCATGAATAAGCAAGAACCTTCTGGAAAAGCTTGTAAGGAAGAAAGAAATTTACAGAAGTAAGAATCTTCTGGAAAAGATCGTAAGGAAGAAAGAAATTTACAGAATCTGGAACCCAAGACTGACTCCTTGATAGGAAAATAGGAATGCCGTCAGGTAATGGAGGGAAGCAATGAGAATAGCTAAGGCTGATCTGGAATCAAGTTTGGCAAGGGCTATCAAAGACAGTAAGAATGGCTTCTTCCAGTATACCAACAGAAAAGAGAAGACTAGGGAAAACATGTTCCTAGGGACATCCTAGTGGTGGAAGACACAGAGGAGGTGGAGTTATTTAATGCGTTCTTTGCTTAGGTCTTCACTACTAAAGCCATCCCTCATTAAGTCTGAGCCATCAAGACAAGAGACAAGGTCTGCATCTTGGTAGAAGACCCCCCTTGGTAAAGGATGATGGAGAACGGTAGAGAGCTATTAGCTAAACTGGACGTTTATAAACCAGTGAACCCAGTGAGAATGTAGCTACAATTGCTGACAGAGCTGGCAGAAGTTATTGGCAGGCCGTCTTTGAGATGTCATGGAGAACAGGAGAGGTGCCTAAGGACTGGATGAGAGCCAATGTCACATCCGTTTTCCAGAAGGGTGAGAAGTTTAATCTGTAAAAGTATAGGCTAGTTAGTCTCACATCTGTCCCTGAAAAGATAATAGGACCATTTTATTTTTTTTTTTATGACATCTTTAGTCATCTGGAAGAGAAGAAAGTTATTGGAAGTAGTCATCATGGATTCATCAAGGGGAAATCATGCTTGACTAATCTGAGAACTTCTTATGATATCATATCTAGCTGGGTAGATGAAGGCAGAGCAGTGGATGTTGTCTCCCTCAACTTCAGCAAAGCTTTTGACACCATGTCCCATAACATCCTCATTAGAAAAATCATGCAGTGTGGGCTGGATGAGTAGAAGCTGAGGTATGTCAAGAGCTGGTTGTGTGACACAGCTCAGAGACTCTATAAATATTGCACGGTCAAGTTGGAGACCTGTGATTAGCACTGTTCCATAGGTGCCAGTTCTGAGTGTGGTCTTGTTCAACAAATTCATCAACCACCTAGAAAAGGGAACAGAGTGTATCCTCAGCAAATCTGCTGATGATACAAAGCTGGAAGGAGTGTGTGACACATTAAAGGGCTGTGGTGACACCCAGAGTGATCAGGACAGGCTGGAGAGTTGGGTAAAGAGGAAGCTGATGAGGTTCAACAGGAGCAAGTGTAGAACCACAGGCATCACTATAGGTTAACGGTAGTGCTGAAGAGAAAGAACTTGGATTCCCGGTAGAGGGTAAGCTGGCTTTGTGCTAACAGTGTACACTTGCTGCCAAGAAGGCCAAAGGTATTCTAGGGTGCATTAAGAACTCTGTGTCCTGTAAAGAGATCATCCTACCCATCTACTCTGCCCTGGTGAGGTCACATTTGTATCCAGTTCTGAGCTCCCCAGTTCAAGAGAAACATAAAACTACTGAAGACCTTCCAGTGGAGGGCAACAAAGATGGTTGGGAGCCTGGAGCATCTCACTTATGAGGAAAAGTTGAAAGAGCTGGGACTGTTCAGCCTTGAGAAGAATGAGAGGATACCTGATGCACACCTACAAAGTTCTGAAGTGTGGTTGTAGGGAGAATGGTGCCAGTCTATTTCCAGTTGCGCCCAGTGACAGGACAAGGAACAATGAGCATAAGCTGGAACACAAGAAGTTTAATTCAGAAATAATGAAAAACCTTTTTACAGTGTAAGTCAGAACACTGGAACAGGCTGGCCAGAGGTTCAGAGTTTCCTTCTGTGGAGATATTCAAAACTCACCTGTATGCAGCACTTTGCAAAGTGCTTTAGGCAGTCCTGCTTTGGCAGAGGGTTGGACTTGATTATGTCCTGAGGTGTTTTCCACCCTGGTGTTTCTGTGATGCCATGAATATAGCCAGAAAAGGCAGGAAGACCTGATTGCCTTTTTTACCTAATTCTGCAAGTATTAGATGCAAAAAGTAAAGCATGCCAGTTCTACTTCTCTTCAGAAGCTTTTAACCTTCACTGGCCATGTTACCATAAAATAACTTTAATTTAAAAAATTAAAATATGTTGATGATACTGAAAGCAGTATCTATGTGCTGGTTTCTTTGCAAAACAGATTTAGAAGAGCTGTTCAAACAATGAATTTGTTGGCTCCAGAATAGTGTTCAGCAACAGCATTAACATCAAAGAAACATCTTTTATTTCTACCTGGGTTCTTCTAAGACTAGGAAAACAGTAATAGCTTTGTTTAAAAACTGAGTAAATCTTGTGCTGTGGAAATTACAGTGAAGAAAAGATGTCTATACAACATGAATCCTTGTGCTATTTATAAAGGTACCCAAAAGTTTCTTCTCTGTTTCTCCATGATGGAGAATATTTAGTAATCGTTTTGAATTTGAATATGCAAAGGGATACTGATTTTAAAACATTCAGCTGCAGTTCATAATATCAAACTTCAGTTTAAATGGGAGATTTTCTGCCTCTGTGTCTTGAACCTGATAAATCATATGTGATTTCTAAATCCTTTGGAAGTGAATAGAGAGATTAATAAGCTTTGGAAGCTTAATTAAAAGGTGCAAAACCTTGTTAGAGTAACCTCCCAAACCCTGTTTAGAGTGGTCTCCAGACCACACTGAGAAAGTCTCCTGGAGATCTTTCGCTACATTAGCGAAGTACTAGATTGTGTTCTTTATAAATATCCATTTTGATACAGTGGAAAACATTTATTTTACTTTTTTATAAGTAATAATTTGAATTATTTTTTCTAGTAACCTTTTTTTTTATCATGGTACATAGATCAAAACCAGAAACAGTTCATAGTTCTAAATTCCATAGAAATCTTTGCTGTTAGATGTTTAGTACTCAATATATAATATTCTCTCTATTCAGAATTATAAAGCAATGTCTTCCTTATGACAATTCTTAACCTAATTTCTCCAGGATAATAACACATTATACTTCTCACAAATTTTTCTTTTGTCCCTTTCTTTTTCCTTAGGTGAAAAATTCAGCAAACAGCTGCAAAATCTACAGAGATTCAAAGTAAGATTTCATATGTACTCCCTTTCTAAATGTTCACTGTTGTATATTTTTACAATGTAAGATTTTTTTTTTTACTTGGTAATATTTAGTAGGTCTTGGAAAGTGTATCCCTTTTGGAATTTCAAGATGATCTTCTAGTCAGGAAACAGAGCATAATGCTTTGATCAGTAGATAGTGTAATAAACTTTAGTATGTATTTCCTAGGGAGCAGGAGTTAGACCATAGTTCTGATTTTGCAGTGTTGTAATGAAAGAAAGACTTACTATATGAGTCTTAAGGTGTACTATGAATTAAATGAAAAATTATGGCACATATTGAATAAGAAACAGCAGTAACAACAAAGAGTATGGAGCATTTCCAGTCTCTGTGTTTCATATGACATCTCCCACTAGCTTTTGTATAGTGAATAATACTAATATACAAAGGCAAACTAAGACTGGAAAGCATTTCATGAAGTATCATAGAAACTATAGCTTTATGAAAAAGATATGTCAAACCTTTATACTCTTTCTACCTATCTTGGATAAGATAATATTTTGGTTAGGCACACATTACTTGACCTTTCTCTTTTGATGAATAAGGCAAAATATTAATTGATGATTCTATGATTCTATGATTTGGCTAAGAAGTAGATCAGTCTCTGGTTAGGAAACATTTTATGACTAGCAAAGCATGCCAGCAAATTTGTGATAATTTTAAGTGTGCAGATTTTGTCAATACATGCATATAATATTATATTATCCCATATATTTATGGTATAGGACATCTGGAGTTGCTGAATATATTATGAAACAGCTAAATTATTTCTATACTCAAGGGAAGTGGCAGGGGGATTGGACTAGATGATCTTTCAAGGTCCCTTCCAATCCCTAACGATTCTGTGATTCTATGAAGTCTTCAAGTTTCATACACTAACCCATTATATTTAACACTTTGATAGCAGAGCTAACAATACAGATATAGCTGGAGCTTTAAAGAAATTACTAGTCACTCACATTATCCTTTTTATAGCCTCCTAGTTTAGATGTAATTTTTATTTTAAGTCACTCTCAAGTTGTGTTAAAAAGCAGTGGTAATACCAGAAGTCCAGGAAAGGCTTACTGTTCAGTATCATGTTCCAGCAAAACTCTTCCTTGCTGAGTTAAACTGTTGTGTATTGACAGAAAACACAAACTGTGTTTTGCACAAGCCTCAGATAAAGAAGCTATTCTAAACCATAAGAGACTTAATAAAATGTATTTTTTCTCAGGTGTTCCTCACTGAGATGTCTAAACACAATAATACAGTAAGAAAACTGTTACAGACAACACAAAAAGCTGAATACCCCAAATAAGTTAATGGGACTTGTGAGCATGAGAGAAACAAAATAAAAGTCATGCATTTAAGAACAAGAATACACTGCCTAAATAAGATATCCCTCTGTAATTAAAATTCAACTGATATTTAAGCTTTTAATAGAAAACAACATTCTGTAGAGTCTTCTCTTCGAAATGTGTGTAATGACAGGACTTCTTTTACAGGAAAACAATTTTTACTTGTTTATCTGTGAAAGGAGTATTAAAAATCATATTTTGAAAACACTGAACGACATGGGGTGAAATATTCTTCTCACAACCACCAGTACCTCTCTTGGTTTTTTATTTTGTATTTTCCATCCCAACACTAGCTAGATAAGTGTCTGGTCTTTTTGGCTTATATGTAAAGGATTGATGAGCACTCACATCACTGCACTCTTGGACAGGGGCTATCCGACAGCTGTGTTTATCTGCAAGAGGTGCTACCTAATGGCCTCAGCCTTCATTAGCACACTCTTTTAAAATTTCCTCTGTCTCTGTATTTCAAGTCAGAAAGAAATATTACAGGCAAACACTGAAAGACTGTATCTAGAGCTAATTGACTAGCATATTTAAAGTGGGTTGTGGTTGCTTAGAAATATTTATAGCCTTTAACAGAAGTTTGATTATTAAATAGTCTGCAGGGCAATATGGGACATATTTTTACAAGAGCAAGAATCACAGTGAAAGATGGTCTCTGACTTAATATTAAGGGAAAAATATTTACAAATAATACTTTACTATTTTAGCCAAATTGAACAATATTACTGAAACAAATTGTGTACAACATGTATGCCAGTGCAATAAACTGAAACTTTGCATTGTGATGACTGTGGGCTGATTTGTTGTTTATTCCATAAGACCCTCTTTAATTCCAACAATAGTTATTTCTTCTCTGTGTCTGATCTTGAGATCTTGCAATATACTTATTTGAATAAAGTATGAAGAAGATGATTATGGAGAACAAAAGGCAGCAGAAATCAAAGTGTAGCGGCTTTGATTATATCACAGCCTTATAACAAAAAATCTTAGACTGAGATTTTGAGATATTCTCAAAGTCTGAATTCTATAGATGATAGAGCATACAATCATCCTATAAAGTTACTGTTATTTCCAATACAAATGATTTATTAAAATTAATTGAAATCATCTATATGGTTCTACAGCTATGGTTGAAATGTCATGTGTGTAGTTGAAAATGCAAGTAACACCTGTGATATTATTTGTTTTGGGATCCTGCATACCAAAAATATACGTCTTGAACTTATTCACAAAGCACTATTGACATCTCAGGAAACTTTGAATCTATAAATAATGTGTTTCCAAACACGAAAACATTCACATTGTTGTTGCAGCAATGAAGTTACTTAAAACATTGAACTTTCATGAAAAACAAAGAATTTATAAAAACTTAAAGTTTTAAGGTATACTTTTTTTTCCTTGTACGAAGTGTTTGAGAAGAATTTTCTCCTGTCTGGTTGAGAATTGGATTTAGGCTTAAATACCTAAGTTTTGTCAAGAAAAAGTACAAATCATAGGAGCATTATAGGAAGTCTGGCCTGTACATGAATTAGTAGAGAAGGACAGTGATTTTAACAGGGACTTTTTCACTATGCAAATTATTTTGAGTTATAAAAATTTTGTTTCAGACCAAATTAATATCTACTATTACATACGGGGGAAAAAAAGGTAAATAGAGTGAGAGGAACACAACCAACATAAACAATTAATGAGTCAGAAACTTCAGTGTCAGTCAAAACAGAAACTGTCAGGGTTTCAAAGTAAATGTAATCATAAAACTTGATTCTTCTAGCGTTTTGGGTTACTTATCTAGTGAAGGCATATAGATGTCAATATTTGTGCAGAAGCTTACTCATGAAGACTAAACTTCTCTGATTATTTCTTGAATTAAGGATTTGTAGAAATCCTTAATATAGACTTCTACTGTAAACTTTCCTCTGTCACCACTAACTGGGACTAAATCTGTAACTTAAACAAGAAAAAAATTTAACCATAAAATAAGTAATAACAGCTTCACATAAAACTCAATCACATACATAAAATACTGTTGTATATATAAAGCAAACCACCTAAAAACTGGAATGGAAAACACCATCCATACTGTCTAGCAATCCAAATAGTTATTTGCTGCCATACTATATCAGTAGAAAACTACTCAGTAGAAAGCTGTTATTCAATACAATACTATGTCTTTAACGAACAATATTAATAGTACAAAAAACAAAGTAACATTGATCTTTTTTCCTCTAGATTAAATTATTTTTATTTTATAATTTCATGGAAGGCCATTACATTAAACTATTATTGGAAAAGATATACTTGGGATCTTTATCTAGGAGAACTGGAGTTAAAAGCATATTACACCTCTGGACAGCAATAAAGGAAATGGACATGATTTCTTCAACCTCAATGAGTCCTATGCCCTTTCTGTCTTGAAAAATTTATCGTGTTTCACAAAAGGTTAATAGTTGTCATAAGATAACTTACAGAGACATATATTTATCACAAGGTATTTCAGAAAATAGAACCAATCTTATAATTTGATATTATTTACTTAGTATATTCACAACAAGAACTTAATTAACCAAGTAACAGATGTAATTGCTGATTTCTATTAGACAAGTTATTAGGCTCCCAGGATTACAGCATTGTGTTACCTGGCAGTTACAAGGAGGGAAAAATTCTTCACACTTTTTTTTTTTTTAATGTAATACAATATGTTCCTGGATTTGCAAGAGTTCAGTCAATAGGATATTTTTTGCTTTGTAAGAATGGCATATTTGAAGGTGACCTGAAAATCTGTGGGATGATACTTAATGATTATGTCCCACATTTAAAAAATTAATATTCTAATTCTACTGAAGTAGTGAACAAATTATTTTTTGTGTTGTAAATAAAAAGTAGTATGGAAAGTCAAGCGACATTTGGTCAATGAATGCTTTAGTCTTTTCCTAATGTGCAAGTTTCTAAGTGAATTAACTTCACAAGTAAAAACAGTACGAATATTTTAGTAGTAAATGTTGGCTTTTCAAATATTAATCTTTTGGAAATACTCTTATATTTCTGTTTCTAGTAGTATAAACTGCTTTGAGTATCCTGGAATGAACTGCCAAAAATGTTTCTTTAGTGAGTGTCGTAATAATCAGAATCTACTTATTTAAAATAGCAGAGTTAAATTTTATAGACTTTAAAAAGTACTTTAGTTTATTCCCTCTGTCTTCAGCTAGACAGTTAATGGAAATCAAGTATTGAAAAAGACTGTAGACTCTAGTATCATCCTACAGAAGAGATGTTTACTCTCTCTTCTTATTTTATCTCTTGGAAATTAAGAAGGAAAAGACTTTGGATTGATTTAATTAAAAGGCACGTTAAATGTCATGTTAAAAATTAGTTTCAAAAGACCATTAAATCAAGTAAAATAAGAATAAATACACAAGAATGAAAACAAATGGCAGATTATGCCCTCTCCCATGTTATTGATTAACTCATTACCCTACACTGTCTATCATGCATGATCATTTGTGTAATTAGAATCTCTTAATGTCTAAATTTGTACAAAAGCACTAAGAGCCCACTTCTCCAGTCATTTAAGCTCTCACTGCTGAGCTTTTCATATCACATTTTAATATCAATATTTAATACATGATCTTACAGTCATGGAAGAGATTGCCCTCCTTATTACATTCTGTATGAACTCTTTCCATTTGTACAGAAGTAGAAAGAATCCCTAGTGAGATGAGAATTGCTCTAATTTTCCTTCATATACGAATGTATAACTTTTATTACGGTAACTATCTTGATTTTATTTCTATTCTTTTTTAACTGGATCAGAGTACTAAAGTAGATACCAGTAGATATTTGGAAATAATTTAAATGGTTACCATTTGAGCATTTCCTACATTTACAGACTGTATCAGCACTGACTGTACAATTACCAGAAGGATTCCACAGGTTCCAGTGATTCTGAATTAAACTGACATGCTCCTTTTGTATTTACAAGACAGGAAATCAACTGAAGCTGTTAATCTGAACATGTTTGGGACTAATTCCATGTCTGTTTTATTAAACCTTTCATTAAAATGCTATTTTCTCTTTTGGATGGATTAAACTTGTGGGGACTGAAAAAACAAAACCAGCAATTAATGTTGCAAGTCCTGTTCTCTTGCTGTGGGCACCATGTATCTTAATAACATGTTTAAAGTTTTAGCTTATTGTTTCTTTTGGTTGAATGCTGCTATGGATCTACACTTTAATATAAACTACTTCAATCACAGATATTAGTTCATCTGACTTCCTCTCAGCAATCAAAATAATTTTTATCAGAATGCTTAATAAATTATTTTATAAGAGCAAAATATTTTACTATTTGTTCATTGAGAGACACATTATTTTTTTCCTGTAATTATTTTGTCCCTGCTTCATGCAAAATAAAATGTCCACTGAAGCAAGCTATCTATGGTTTAAGAGCAGTATATCACTACATATTCCTTTATAAACATCTAATGATGTCTGTTTGATACCAGAGAGCAAGGCTGTCAACTTAGCAACAATAAAAGAAAGTATGTTCCCTCTTTTTAAGGTCTTGTATTTGTTCTGGACAAAAAGGCTTGACATCTAATTAACAGAAGGGAGGAATTTGTTTGATCACAGTGTGCATTCTGAAGCATTAACAAGTTGCTAGTATGGATCAAGTGAAGTGTTTTCAGAAGAAGCACAGAAGTATGTAAAACATTAATATGCCTTGCAGAGACTCTAGCTGGACTGCTGTGCAACTCTGAACATGAGAAAAATTGTGTTAAATACTCCTATGGGGCAACAGTGAATTTCTACCGAAAATGTTTCACTACTAGGATTCAGCACTTGTCATTCCAATGTCATCTTTCTTCTCACTAATGTTTACTCTTTACTCCATTCCTAAACATGTTTGAAGTACATTTTACTGTGATATATAACAATCATGTCCCTTCATTTGGAGTAGGATTAGTTATCCAAGAAAGATGATGTAACTCAGACAGAATAGCATTTCTCTCAAGCTGCAATTTTCTGCCAATATTTTATGTCCATTAAGACACAGATATGAAGACTAAAAACATAAATAAATACAGGTGTCAAAGAGTCTCTAAAACAACTAGAAAATTGACAATTGAGAGTTTTGCTTCAGTACACACCAAAAAGTACTGGCTTATTAAACTTACTACAATAAAGGCTAAATGGTGAGGCCAAATAAATCGTTACAATACATTGGTAAATGTACTTGTTAAAATGCATCTTGGGTATTAAGTGCCAGGTAGAAAAAACTAACTTAGAGGCTATAATCCTGATACAAAATGAAGCATGTGTTAACAGCTCAAATAAACATTCGTACATTTAGGGTTAGTGTGTGTGTTTTTAACTGTCAGGTGTGTGAAGTCCCACAATGAACAAGATCATAATAAGAGGGAGAAACCAAAGCAGTTTCAAGACAGATTTCAGTAAATCTTTGAGTGACTGGCAAACAGAAGAGACAGATTGTTGGTCAGAAACTGGTTTTACTGGGATCATCAAGGGGGAAAGGGAAAACAATTGATTGTGTCATGTCTTCATTACTTGAGAAATAACTAAATAGAACTCTGAGGCGCTGTGTGGTATTACTCTCATGTTCCTTGATTTTACCACTTGCAGAGAGATGTTGACCTCTCTACCCCTTGAGTTGCACAGCTTGGCTTTGAGGTCCATAGATACTAGTGGTTTCATAATGTCAGAATGGTTGTTCTCCTTGTGCTACTCAGAACCATCTTCTGTTTGGAGTTATTGTGGGGAAAGCTGGCATTACAAAAAGCAAGGAAATGTGTGGATTATGTTTAAAAAAATTTGCAGAAATTTTATTCCATCATTGTTCACTACTGTTCTTTCTTTTCTGCTATCTTTTTATTACCTACAAACACTATTCCAGAATATACAGACATCCTCATGACTGACAAAATGTATTGATTCCTTAAATGGCAGTAACACTAATATTCTGCCTCTGATGCACGCTGATATTTTTAAAATATTCCTTTATATTAGTCATTATAAAATCTAAGTCTCTGTAAAGAAGTAGTTAGGCATTCCATTTCATAGAATCATAGAGTCATTAGGAAATGGAAGGGACCCAGCTCCCTCAGCCTGTCCTCATAAGGGAGGTGTTCCACCTCTCTTATCATCTTTGTTGCCCTAGGCTAGACTCCCTCCAGCACCCCCACATCCCTCTTGAACTGAGGGGCCCAGAACTGGATACAATATTTCAGATGTGGTCTCACCAGGGCAGAGTAGAGGGGGAGAAGAACCTCTCTCGATCTGCTAACCACCCCTCTTCTGATCCACCCCAGGATGCTGTTGGCTCTCTTGGCCACAAGAGCACACTGCTGGCTCATGCTCATCCTGCTGTCCGCCATGACCCCCAGGTCCCTTTCTCCTACACTCTTCTCTAATAGGTCAGTCCCATCTTATACTAGTACCTGGGATTGTTCTTGCCCGGATGCAAGACTCTACACTTACTCTTGTTGTACTTCGTTAAATTTCTCCCTGCCCAGCTCTCCAGCCTGTCCAGGTCTTGCNGCTCTCCAGCCTGTCCAGATCTCGCTGAAGGGCAGCACAGTCTGCAGGGGTGTCGGGTACACCACCCAGCTTTGTGTTGTCAGCAAACTTGCTGACAGTGCATGCCAATCCCTCATCCAAGTCATCAATTGAACAGCACTAGTCCCAGCACCGACCCCTGGGGCACTTCACTAGATACCAGCCTCTGTCCCATTGACCAGGCTACCTCAGTTTGGCTGGAATGATGCTATGTGAGACTGTGTCAAATGCCTTACTCAAGACAGACCAAATCCACTGCTTTTCAATCATCTGTCCACCAGCTTATGCCCTCATAAAAGGCTATCATGTTGATCAAGCATGACTTTCCCTTTGTNAGGAGGCCTTGGCCTTTCCACTTGCATCCCTACATTCTCTCAATAGATCCTTATAATCACCCCAAGTGGCCATCTCCTCCTTCCATGACCTATAGGCTTTCTTATTCCTCTTGCGTTTTCTCAGCAGCTCCCTGTTTAACCACACAGGTCTTCTGGCTCCCTTCCTTGACTTATTTCTTGTTGGAATGCTCTCTCCCTGTGCTTCAAGATAGTGATCTTTGAATGTTAACCAGCTACCTGATCTCCTTTACCTGCCAGTACCCTGTCCCATGGGTTTTTCCCTAGCAATTGCTTGAAAAGGACAAAGGTGGCCCTAATGAAGTCCAGAGTTGTGATTCCGCTAGCTATTTTGTTCCTAGCACAAGAGACCCTGAACTCCACCATCACATGCTCACTACACCCAAGGCTGACATCAACCTTCACTGCTTCAACCATACCTGCCTTGTTGGTGAGTACAAGATCCAAGTACTCCTTTCCTAGTGGGATCCTCCACCATTTGTATCAGAAAATTGTCACCAATGCACTGGAGGAACCTCATGGACTGTGGGTGGCTGGGTCTTCCAGTAAATACCTGGGTAGTTAAAATCCACCATGACAGCCAGGGCCTGTAGCTATGAGGCTGCAGTCAGCTGCCTGTAGAAGACTTCATCACCTTCCTCATCCTGATCTGGTGATCTGTAATAGACAACCACAACAGTGTCACCTATGCCAGCCTGCCCCTTGATCCGCACCCAAAAATTCTCAATTCTCTCTTCATCTGCCCCTGGACAGAACTCAATATATTCCTGTTGCTCTTTCTCACAAAGAGCTACTCCACCACCCTGCCTTGCTGACCTGTCCCTCCTAAAAAGGACATAGCCATCCATGAACACATTCCAGACATGTGAGCTGTCCCATCAGGTCTCCGTAATTGCCACCAAATCATAATCGCCTGACTGGACACAGATTTCTAACTCCTCCTGCTTATTCCCCATGCTCCGTGCGTTGGTGTACCGGCATTTCGGGGAGCGAATGTTCCGATTTCACCCTAGGACAGCAAGAGGCCACGTGGTTTTCATTAAGACCACAGTTCTGTCCCACTGGTGCTCACCCATCAAGTATCCCATCCCATCCCACCTCAATGTATAAAATGTGTTTTATATATCTCAAGCTATTTTGTTTTCGGCTTAAAAATAGCAAAATCACATCACTGTCAAGTCTGATGTCTGAGTCTCATAATTTTGCAATTCTACCTGCAGGAAAGTGAATACGTATTGCAAAAGAGCATTTTACAGTTATGATTAGAAGAAAGATGAGTAAAGGTATAACACAGATTCCCAAATAAACATAATAATGATACTAGCAATAAGAAATTAACATGGTATTAATCCAAACAGAGTTTTGAGTCCATACAGACCATAATTTAGGGTAGTAGTACCCAATAAAGCATCCATGTCTTCCTGTCACATGGAATACATCCTGTGCTCTCACCTTCCGTAATTACTGATGCTTAGGATGTCAGAAAGACTTTATTAAAATTAAAAGTTCTGTATTGTTTAATTATTTATTCAATCATAGACTAAAGTATATCTGAAAGCAATGCATATTTAATTTAATTATATAAATAATTGATAAAATCCATGCATCAGACTCTTTAACTTTTTTTTAATTATCACAAAGGGTGTGCATCAAATTCAACTTTGATCCTAAGCATACATTTGGTTAAATATTTTTCATATTAACTTCTAGGTGTTCAATACTTCAAAGGTTTTTTTCTCATACGTTCATTATTTCAGAAAGTGTTTATCAATAGGAAGTATATATATTTGTTAACTCAGTCCTTCACAGATACAATTATTTAACCATACGAGATCTTAATTTTAAGGATTTTGTTATACCCATAGGTATTGGACCTCAAATGCACACATTGTTTTAGAAAAGAGGATAGAAGATGATGGTAAAAAATAATATTTTTATCTTAATTATAATAGCTGAACATTAGTTATCTGCCAGTGTTTATATAAATAAGCTTCAGATGTAAAAGCACATCTCTGTCTTCAAAGAAGTCAAGTAAGTCCTCTTCAAATATATGGGCAAGTATTTCACATCGAAAACACACAGAAAAAAGAAGTAGTTGTGTTTACAACACCCAGTGGTTCACAGAGCTAGAAATGCCTGCACTGGCAGAAATGTCACCAGGAACTCCATGGGGCATGGTGAAGAGACAGAAGGAGGAACTTGTTTGATTCTACAAAGCAGAATAGTTTGTTCATGCAGTGTTGCCCCTGAGCTATGGAGCTCTCAAAAGTGCCAAGGCTTGTTAGCTTACAGACTGTGCCTTACTAGCAGAGGCTTCTAGATCTGAGTTGGCTTTTGTTCATCTCCTATGCTCCCTGATGCTGCTACAGATTAGGATGGGTGAAGTAGATGCAGGTGTCTTGATTGCTGTGGTGTTACAAAATGACTCTTTGTGCTAGTTCTCATTAAATATTGTATCACGGTAAAAATTATATCTCAACATTGCAGTAAAATGGTCTTTGGCATTTGGTACAGGTACCAAATTAAATAATCACTGAATTTGGAGTAGTTTTAACTGATGTATAACTAATGGGCTTCTTATTAGTACTACTAAACTTAATGAAACATAAACTTCGTGTATTTTGAAGACTAAAGTTAAAAGAATTCCCAAAATATATTTTACTAAACTAACATTTGTCAGAAATTTTGCTTTGAAGTAGTTTCTTAATCAAGCAGAAGACCAAAATTTGATGGAAGTCTGTTAAGCTCTAGGAATGAAACGGTCATCCTCAAAACCATTCTTGTGTTTCCATAATAGTTTAGCTCACAGATACCTGTATTTGGTAGACTATAGATAAAGAACTTATAAGTTTTAAAGTTTTCTAGGTTTTCCACTACCATTCCTCAACTAATCGAAACTACCAGCTTTTAAAAACAATATTATTTATGTTATTCCATAATTTGTTCTTTCATTTTCCTTAGTGGACTTCAGAAAGTAGTAAGAAGCTGAGATTCTACATTTACTGCCTATCAAATAATATATATATATGTGTGTGCATCTACGTGTCTGTGTGTGTCTCTCTTTCTTTGTATTGGGAATAGGTACAGATGATATTTTTGTTGTTGCTTCCTAATTTTTTCTAGTTCAAAATCAATGTGAAGGAAAAAGGGTGTTCATATTGGATACGGAGATTTTATTTTCAGTATGAACTTTAGCTCCACTCACTAGCTGGCCTTTAAAGGGCAAGATGAATACCCATAAGTGAAAAATGATACATTTGTATTCTTTTTAAACAAACAGAGTTACATGTTCTTAGAATCAAAGGTCACCTTTCTTTCTGGCAGTTTCAGCTTTTCTAGTTCTGCTTCGATCAAAAACCATTTCATTACTTCCTTTTCGTTTGATCCAAAGTGAAATACTTGCAGCAGAAATTGGTTTATATCTGTTAAAAAAAATTAATGCCTTAGAAACAGTAGGAAATAATGGTTTTTTTCAACCAATATTTTTTCCAGTGGATAACATTTTCTTCTCACATTTTTCATTCCACTTCTTTTGGGGGGGGGGGGTGAAAAAAGGAAGAAACAAAAATAAATTAAACAAAACAAAAAAACCCCAAACAGCAAACNAAAAAAAACCAAGCAAACAAAAAAATCCCCAAACAAAAAATACCAACCAAAAAAAAACACCTAAAAAAAAATAATAATCAGCACTTATTGCAAGGACGCATTTATTCCTAGTATTCATTTAGCTCCTCACATATGAAAAAAGTACCCTGCCTTTCTGCATATGCTCACACATGCTCAGTACATCCAGTAAGACTATTCTTCACTGAAACAAAATGCAAGGAATGTGCTGCAGACAATGAAAGCTCTAAATTGTCTAAGTAAATAGCTGGAATAAAAATTGACGTTTTGGAGTCTAAATTTTCAGCTGATGCTGTGCTTACAGACCATAGCAGAAGCTGTCTTTGGATAATAACAACAATCATCACCTTTAATCCTTTCGTTCCACTGCTTTTTACATACGTGAGCAACTACCTTTGTGGAAAATCTTAATGTTCCCTGCTGCACAAGTTCTCATTTGTTTTCAGCTCTTTCCTCCCGTTTTCCATTGGTTGCATAACTTGAGGGAGTTTATTTGAATAATTCTAATCCAGAAATCATTGTGTTAGAAACCATCTGTGAAAGGTGTGTATGTGAGTTCTTATTTTAACAAACTAAATTGATAGTTTTCTACCTTTAATGCAGGAATTCGAGATGTTTCAGACCCAATTGGTCCTATTCATGCTTTTTAAGCATAGAGTCTTTGATTTATGTTTTCAAAAGTCCTGTCTAACTAGGTCTCCATCTGTAGCATAGGTATTCTGGTCCAAGAAATCTTTTCCACTTTTGATAAAGTGGAAATCCCTGAAGAAGGGAGAAATAGAAAGAACACTGAAACAGTGACAGGAAAACATTAGTATTTGATTCCTTTTTGCAAAACTTTGGAAAGTAAGAGAGAATGTGCAACACGGAATTGAAATATTTTGTGCCTTGTTCTACTCTCCTAAACACTAACACAGACAATATTCCTTAAAATATTTTTTCAGCAGAGGTTTGTATAGCAGATTTGTACCTGTCTGTATGTACACTTTACACAAAAGATACTATATGTGTAAAATTTTTCAGAATGAAGAGAACAAGAAAAAAATCTATTATACATCTTACTTCTCTCAGTAATTATAAGTGTTTATATTAAAACTGAGATCTGTAGAACACATTTCATTGTAGTATTGTTGATTCCAAATCTTTTAAAAAGGAAGAAAGGATATAAAGTGTCTCCACTCCTCATGAATTTCCTATTTACAGACATATTACAATACAAGAATAACATGATGATAATGGTTCTTTTTTTTCCCTTTTGGTAAATACCATTGAAACATGTCTGCAGATAAAATATGCATATCTAAGAGTAGAAGAAAAAATTTATGCTGTTTCATGATGCTAATAAAACTGTTATGAGGATTCTGCTTCACAAGATTCCATTTAATTGTGATAGGAAGAAGTGCTGGAATAATCAGAGATATACAGTCACATTTTCAAGAACAATTTGAATTTAGACATAATACTTACTCTTTTTTATTTGTTATCACGCCAAACTTAAATATCAAAGAAAGATGTGCTAAACCAAAATGGTGTTCACTATGAAATAATTTAATTTCTTGATATGCATTATGATCAACAGCATCCTGGGGTCTATCAGAAGGGGGGTGGTTANTCACGGTGAGGGTGACGGAGCACTGGAACAGGTTACCCAGGGTGGTTGTGGAGTCTTTTTCACGGGAGATGTTCGAGGCCCGCCTGGATGTGTTCCTGTGTGACTTGGTCTAGGTGATCCTGCTGCATCAGGCGAATTGGACTAGATGATCTTTCAAGGTCCCTTCCAATCCATAATGATTCTATGATTGCTGAACAAATATTTAATTTCCTTTTGTATTTTTAATCAATATACACAAATAACATAGAGAATTTTCAGTGTTCCTTGTCATCATTAATTGTACTCAACAATTTAAATTGTATTGGTGAATTGTTAGGAAATTTGAGATACTGAAATAGGCATTTGCTGGCCCAAATTTGAGCAGGTTTCTGTCCCATCACTGACCTTTATAGGCCATTGTGAAAGGTCCCTTCCAGAGTCTTGCATTTATCAAGCTACTTTTTTAGAAGTAAAGGGCATTCTGTGAAAGAAAATCTCAGAAAATTATCAACGGAGTACCATCATATTAATTGTGCTGTCGTACAAAATACTAGTGACTAGACAATACAACAAGATTGTTAAAATAAACAATGAAAAATACAGGTTTAAATTAAGACTAGGAGATTAAATGACATTCTGAGGAAAAAATCTCATCCGGTAGATTAATTCTTCAAATCGACTTTTAATGTTTCAAAACATTGCCTCTTTTGAAATTCTGTATTAATGGTGTTTTAATCACAAGCCTCAGAGTTACTAGTCTGGCATTCTAACATGGTGAAGAGCAAAAAAAGTAGAATAATGTTCACAATACCACAGATTCACAGTACATTAGGGATTGGAAGAGACCTTGAAAGATCATCAAGTCCAAGCCCCCTGCCACAGCAGGATCACCTAGATCAAGATGCACAAGAACATATCCAAATGGGTTTTAAATGTCTCCAGAGAAAGAGATTCCATATCTCTCTGGGGAGCCTGTTCCAGTCCTCTGTCATCATCACCTTGAAGCAGTTCCTTCTCATATTTATGTGGAACCTCACATGTTCCAGCTAACACCAATTGCTCCTTGACCTTTCACTAGATGACATTGAGAACAGTCTGGCTCCATTCTCCTGACACCCACTCTTCACATATTTATAGACATTAACTTGGTCACCCCAGCTAAAGTGACCCAGCTCCCTCAGCTTTTCCTCATAAGAGAGATGTTCCACTCCCTATATCATCTTCATGTCTCTGCACTGAACTCTCTCAAGCAGTTCTGTGTCCTTCTTGAACTGAGGGGCCCAGAACTGGACACAGTACTCCAGACATGGCCTCACGAGGACAGAGTAGAGGGGGACAATAATAATTTTTGATCGGCTAACCACATCCCTGTTGATCCACCCTCTTCTTGGCCACAAAGGCACATTTCTGGCTCATGGTCATCCTGCTGTCCACCACAATGCCCACATCTCTTTGTGCTACACTGTTCTCCAACAGGTCAGTCTCCAGCCTATACTGGTACCTGGGGTTGTTCTTGCCAAGATGCAGGACTCTACAATTGCCCTTGTCATTAAATTTCTCTCCAGATCCTGCTGAATGCACAGCCCGCTGGGTTGTCGGTCACTCCTCCCAGCTTTGTGTCATCAGCAAACTTTCTGACAGTGCACTCTAATCCCTCACTCAAATCTTGAATTGAATCCACTCAATGAATAGATTGAACAGGACTGCTCCCAGGACTGACCCTTGGGGGACTCCACCACATACAGACCTCCAACTAGACTCTGTCCCATTGACCACTATTCTCTGCCTTCTGTCCTGCAGCCAATTCACCATCCACCTCAATGGATGCTGTGTGAGACGATGTCAAATTCTTTACTTGTCAAGATAGACCACATCCACTACTTTTCAATCATCTGTCCACCTGGTTACATCCTCATAAAAGGCTACCAGGTTGGTCAAGTATCACAGTATGACTTTCCCTTTGTGAAGGCATGCTGACTGTCCCTAATGACCCTCCTGTCTGTGACTTGCCCAGAGACAGTGTCAAGGACAAATTGTTTCATTACCTTTGCTGGGATGGAGGTGAGGCTAGTCAGTGTATAGTTACCTGGGTCCTCCTTCTTTCCCTTTTTTTGAAGATTGGAGAGACATTTGCTATCCTCCAGTCCCCAGGCACCCCTCCTGATCTCCATGACTTAGAAAAGATGATGGAGAGTGACCTAGCAATGTCTTCCAATGTCTCCCTTAGTATGTGTGGATGCATCCCATCAGGGCCCACAGATTTACGTACATCCCGTTTGCTCAATTGATCGCTAACCCACTCATCAACCAGGGCAAACTCCTCTCTTGTCCAAGCTTCCTCTGGGTCCTCAGAAGTCTGAGCCTGATATCAAGACAGCCCCCAGAAGTATATATAGAGGCAAAGAAGGGGGGGTCTTCTTTCTCTGTATCCTCTTTCTTCAGGGCACCCACCTCATTCAGCAGGGGGCCTACATTGCCTCTGGGTTTAGTTTTACTTGCAGTGTATTTGAAGAAGCCCTTTCTGTTGACCTTGACCTCTCTTGCAAGGTTTAATTCCAAGGAGCCCTTGGCTTTCCTAGTTGTTTGCCTAAATTTTTTGACTAGAACCTTATAATCACGGCATGTGGTCATCTCCTCCTTCCATGACCTATCGATTTTCTTCTTCTTCAGTTTGCCTAGCAGCTCCCTGTTTAACCACACAGGTCTTCTGGCTCCCTTCCTTGACATCTTTCCTGTTGGAATGCTCTGATCTTAGGCTTGAAAGGAGTGGTGTTTGAATATTAACCAAGTATCTAGGGCCCCTTTACCTGCCAGTATCCTGTCCCATGGGACTTCCCCTAGCAATTGCTTGAAAAGGACAAAGATGGCTCTCCTGAAGCCCAGGGTTGTGATTCTGCTAGGTATTCAGTTCCTACCACATGAGACCCTCATGTTCACCATCTTGAGGTCACTGCACCCAAGGCTGTCCTCAGCCTTCACTGCTTCAACCAGATCTGCCTTGTTGGTGAGTACAAGATCCAGCAGCGCTCCTCTCCTAGTGGGCTCCTCCAACACTTGCATTAGGAAGTTGTCAGCAATGCACTGGAAGAACCTCATGGACTGTGGGTGGCTGGGTCTTCCAGTAAATACCTGGGTAGTTAAAATCCACCATGACAGCCAGGGCCTGTAGCTATGAAGCTGCAGTCAGCTGCCTGTAGAAGACTTCATCAACTTCCTCATCCTGATCTGGTGATCTGTAATAGACAACCACAACAGTGTCACCTATGCCAGCCTGCCCCTTGATCCGCACCCAAAAATTCTCAATTCTCTCTTCATCTGCCCCTGGACAGAACTCAATATATTCCTGTTGCTCTTTCTCACAAAGAGCTACTCCACCACCCTGCCTTGCTGACCTGTCCCTCCTAAAAAGGACATAGCCATCCGTGACCACATTCCAGTCATGTGAGCTGTCCCACTAGATCTCTGTAAAGTATTTGCCACCAGAACATAATCGCCTGACTGGACACAGATTTCTAACTGCACCTGGACACTCAGATGCACTATCAGAGGGCACTCAAAGTACACTCACTGATGATCATTTCACAAGCTTAAATTCTCTTTCATTCTTTCCCTCTCCATCATTCCAAACTCAGGGCTTTCCTCATGTTTAATTGCTAGATAGTTTATTGACAGTCCTATGCTTGAGTACTGAATTAGATCAAGTGCTAGGTAGTATTTTGTCACTTTGCTTTCAGCTCCCTGAGCATTTATACTTTCACTTGACTGTCCCATATGACTTTTTCCAAGTATAAGCCTATGATTCTCCACCTTCACCGGAGGATGCACCTGTACGATCTTGTGAAATGTCTTGGGACATTGAAAGATCAAATAGTCCAACCTCCCACAGTTAGCAGGGACATCTTTAACTAGATCAGGTTGCTCAGAACCCCATAAAGCCTGATCTTGAATGCCTTCAGGGGTGGAGATTCTACCAGCATTCTGGGCAACTAGTTTCTGTCTTTCACCACATTCACTGTAAAGAATTTTTTTCTAACATCCAGTCTAAATCTACCCTACTTTAGATTAAAACCATTGCTCTATTCCTGTCACTTACACACCCTTCAGAATAGTCCCTCACTAACTTTCTTGTAGGTCGCCTGCTGTAAGATCTCCCTGGAGCCTTTTCTACTCCAGGCTTAACAACCCAACTCTTTCAGCCTGTCCTCATATGAGATGTGCTCAAGCTCTTTGTTCATTTTCATGGCCCTCCTCTGCTCCAACAAGTCCACATCCCTCTTGAGGATGCAGAAGTGCAGGTTAGATCGCATCAGAGCAGAGTAGAGGAGCAGAATCTCTCTTGTTGTGCTGGCCATGCTTCTTTTGGTGCAGCCCAGGATACAAAAGGCCTTCAATCTGCACATATGCATTGGTGGCTCATGTCCAGCTTTTTGTCCACCAATACCCAAAAGTGTCTCTCTGATCGGCTGCTCTCTAGCACATCATCCCCCAGTCTGTACTGATAAGGAGGATTGCCTCAACCCAGATGCAGGACCTTACACTTGGCTGTGACCGCCTGGACAGTTGGGCAGAGTCCAACGGGA
>VXBP01006140.1:0-17204 GCA_013400115.1 Rhinopomastus cyanomelas | reverse complement strand
CATGCGAGCTGTCCCACCAGGTCTCTGTAATCGCTTCCAAATCATAACCANGGTCTCTGTAATCGCTTCCAAATCATAACCACCTGACTGTTCACAGATTTCTAACTCCTCCTGCTTATTCCCCATGCTGCGTGCATTGGTGTACAGGCATTTAAGGGAGCGAGCTGAGTGCTCTGATTTCACCCTAGGATAGCGATAGGTCATCTCTTCTTCCTTGAGATCAGAGCTCTGCCCCACTGGTGCTCGCCCATCAACTATCCCACCCCCCTCTAATCTACTTTAAAATCATCTGAGTAAGCCCTGCCAGCTCCTGCCCCAGAACACTTTTTCCCCTCTGAGTTAAACCCCTTCCATTTCTACCTACTAAGCCTGTGTCTAAAAGGACCCAGGTGTCTGAGATCCCGTGGCGGGGCAGCACAACAAGCCTAGAAGGCCAATAGCATCCTGGGATGGATCAGAAAGGGGTGGTTAGCATATTGAGAGAAGTTCTCCTTCCATTCTGCTCTGCTGTGGGGAGACCACATCTCTAGTATTGTGTCCAGTTATGGGCCTCTCAGTTCAAGAAGAACACAGAGCTGCTGGAGAGAGTCCAACACATAGCCACAAAGATGATTAAGAAAGTAGAACACATTCCTTATGAGGAAAGACTGAGGGAGTTTGGTTTCTTTAGCTTGGAGAAGAGGATACTGATGGGTAACCTCATTAATGCTAATAGATATGTGAAGGGTGGGTATCAGGAGGATGTAGCAGTGGATGTGGTCTATCTTGACTTAAGTAAGGCTTTTGACACGGTCACTCACAACATCCTTGCAGCCAAACTGAGGCAGTGTGGTCTAGATTTTCGGGTAGTGAGGTGGATCATGAACTGGCTACAGGGTGGAGGTCAGAGAGTAGTGGTCAAAGGGACAGAATCTAGTTGGAGACCTGTATCTAGTGGAGTGTGCCAGGGATTGGTGCTGGGACCAGTCCTCTTCAATCTATTCATTGATGACTTGGATGAGGGATTGGCATGCACTGTCAGCAAGTTTGCTGATGACACAAAGTTGAGTGATGTCGCCGACACCCCTGCAGACTGTGCTGCCATTCAGCGAGATCTGGNAGAAGGATCTTCTTCCCAGTGAAGGTGACAGAGCACTGGAACAGGTTGCCCAGGTTTGTTGTGGAGTCTCCTTCTCTGGATATGTTTAAGACCCTCCTGGATGTGTTCCTGTATGAGTTGGTCTGATCCTGCTGTGTCAGGGGGGTTGGACTAGATGATCTTTTGAGGTCCCTTCCAATCCCTAATGGTTCTATGATTCTATGATTTTTCACACCATCATCTAATGATAGTACAAGGGTCAAGAGGTGTAAACTGGAACATAGGAGGTTATGTATACATATGACAAGGAATTTTTTCCCAGTCAGTGTGGAAGAGTATTGGAAGAGGCTGCCCAGGGTCGTTGTGGAGTCTCCTTCTCTGAAGATGTTTAAAACCCAGCTGGCCATGTTCCTCTGCAAATTGGTCTAAGTGATCCTGCTGTGGCAGGGGGATTGGAATAGATGATCTTTCGAGGTCACTCCCAATCCCTAATGTTCTATGAGTCTGTGAATCTGTGGACAATTTAGTGATGTTTGAGTATCAAAGAGGTGAGTAACTCTATTTTTGTTGTGAACTTGAAAGACAAACATCTTTGTACCTTAATGGTAACATCCCTTGTAGATTGTAGGCTTGAAAGTTCTTGTTTTGTTGGGATCAGGTATCTGATAAAAGTTTTGACATAGTTGCAAGGAAAAAGAAACAAAAAGCAAATATGCATCTGATGCTGAAATAATAACACTGAAGCCATGGCAACTGAGGGTAATGAATGATGGCTGTACTGAATCAGTGGCTGAAAGTACAAGACTATACTATGAAGCGTATGATTTGTCTTCATGATTTTCCTGGAACTTCTTCACGGTGAGGGTGACGGAGCACTGGAACAGGCTGCCCAGGGGGGTTGTGGAGTCTCCCTCACTGGAGATATTCAAGACCCGACTGGATGGGTTCCTGTGTGACTTGGTTTAGGTGATCCTGCTGTTGCAGGCGGATTGGACTAGATGATGTTTCGAGGTCCCTTCCGATCCATAATGATTCTATGATTCTATAATAATTCTTTATAGTAATTTTACTGATGTATAGCCCTGAGTTTAAGCCACTACATGTTCCTCAAAGTCAGGCAAATCAGCAACATTAGAAATACCTTTAAGTATCTAATTGTAAAGAAAGTTAGTGTCATTGGTGAAAGTGGTGTAAATCAAGATGTTTCTTTGCTTGAAGCGCTGGTTGTTACCTTCCCTGACGTTTGGGGTCAGGCTGCTGTAAAGAAAAGTCTCAGAATATTTTAGTCATCAATTTATTTTTTTAATGTTCCTGTGAAATATTTTTCTCCAACAGATGCAGATGCTACCAACATATCTTTCACGCTATTCCTTGAGGAGTCTCCTTTAAGAAGGAGAGAATGCTTCCAGCTGCTCCTGACATCTGATGAACCCAGCCTTCAGAAAAGGATTTTCTAATTCCTGCAAAGAACTTGTGGCAACAAACTACAAAAAACCCTTTCACAGTGAAAACAAATACACTTTTAAGTATAAATAAATATAACATTTTATACTCATGCCAACATTTTCAGACTTGTAAGCTTTTTCATCTCCTTTTTAAAGTCAATTTTCCTAAGGGATTTCATAGGATGCAAATCAAAAGTTATGGCTTTGTAGTGAAATAAAAGTACTTCAAAATCTTAAATGTCAGAAAATATCTGCATAATTTAGTAGCACCATTAACCTCAGCGGGTAAACTATGACTGCACTGAAGCAAAAAGGAGGTTTGCCATTCAGCTCTTTTAAAAATCAATATAAATAAATGGGAGTTAGTGGACAAAACATTTCCAGGGGATGAATAAGTTGTGTCTGAACCTGAGTCTCAGGTACTGATGCTTACACCCTTTGGAAAACCAAAATAAACTGGTGGGTATTTAGACCAGTCACATGCACTTTTTGGCAGATAGGGAAAGAACTCAAGTGTGTGAAATGATGTGTAAAGTAGTAATACTAACAGGTTACATGGTGGCAATGGAGAAAAATAAAGAGTTTGTGACTGGAAAGTATTTTTTCTGGTCTTTATGTGTGTAATGTTGTCAATAATACAGACTTAGTCTTTGCTAATTAAGGATCAGAAAATGAAACAAAATGAAATTAACAATTTTTACCAAAAAAAAATGTACTGAAAAAAGTCACCGAAGTTTCTAGTCAGGGTAACAGAGGAGGGTGAGCAGGGTAATCATCCATCCTGTTTAACCTGCTAGTTTTTTTAAAACAAGTTGACTTATCACTGAGCATGACCTTTGAATGACATCTTAAACGATCATATAGGATTTTGGTTGTGTAAAGGAGGAAATACCTCTCCAAGGTAATCAATACCAGGAACAGCAGATACTCCAAGGGAATGAAAAATCAAACCACCTCCTTAGAGGCTGTACTGGCAGTGTGAGAGTTTCTCGCTTGCTTCTGAGAGCATGGACCAAAGTCTAATACCCTTGTGGGATTTAACAGCTCGCAACCTTGGAGGCAGAAGAGATACCAAAAGAGAGATTTGGCCAGGTATTTGACTAAATGTAAGCAGTGACACTGGTCATTATGAAGTGATTTGTTTTCTTAAGTGTTCCTTGTGTGGGGTTAAACAATGCAGAGCCAATCACCTTAGACAAAAAGTTTTTAAGAAATGTATTCTTTGATTTAGAAATGTTTAATTTCAATTATCTTTATTGATAGCTCAAGGAGGTTGTATTATTTCTACAGGTTATTTCTTTTCTACATAGCATATGTTCACTAAGATTTTACAGTCAGTGAAAGTGAAGGGCAGAGAGTACAGGGTCCAGCTGAACACCGTTGAGGGAAATAAGATGCACAGTAAATGATGTGCATAATTCCCTGCACATCTATGCTAGTGACAGGAATCTCAGGTGCGAAAACATACAACACTCCATCTGTTCCAACTGAAGTCCTTTCCTCAAGACAAGGGAACAGAAAAGTAAACAGCCTTTTAACTTTCAGTTCAACACAGTTCATTACAGTGACATTTCCATTGTAAGGTTTTCTTAATTTGTTATAGGAATAGGTAAGAAAGAGATGAAGAATAAGTTCAGGATGCAAACTGACTCCAGAATGGTGTTCTGTGCACTGCATTTCTTGAAAATTTCTGTTAGATAGAATTTATAAGTTGTTCTTAATCACAGACTCACAGAATCACAGAACATTAGGGATCATAAGGGACCTCAAAAGATCATCTATTCCAATCCCCCTTACACAGCAGAATCACCTAGACCAAGTCACACAGGAACACATACAGGTGGGTTTTAAACTTCTCCAGAGAAGGAGTCCCTACAACCTGCTCCAGGCAGCCTGTTCCAGTGCTCCATCACCCTCATTGTGAAGAAGTTTCTTCTCACATTTATTTGGAACCTCCTATGTTCCAGCTTACACCCATTGCCCCATGTCCTATCACTAGATGACACTGAAAAGAGCCTGGCTTCAACATCCTGACACCCACCCTTCACATATTTATAGATATTAATAGGGTCACCCCTCAGTCTTCTCTTCTGCAAGCTAAAGAGACCCATTCTCCTCATAAGGGAGGTGCTCCACTTCCTTAATCATCCTCGTTGCCCTGTGCTGGACTCCCTCCAGCAGCTCTGTGTTCCGCTTGAACTGATGGGCTCAGAACTGGACACAATACTGCAGTTGAATAAGGGAATCTGCGTGTGTCTCTTTTGGAAAGGTTGGTGTTTGTCACTTGTGAAAAATCTGGCCACATTGCTCTGGGCATTTACTTAGTATCACTTTTCTTATGAAGTCTATGTTTAAAAGAGAAAAATTCTTCCAAACTTCAGTCACATATCAGCAACAAAGAAGACCATTGGAAGCAAATTGAACATGCTTTTCTTGTCCATTTTGAATTAAGAAGCCAGGTCTTATCTGAGAAATAACCATGTCTGAATGTATCATTCATCTTACTTACAAATTCATACTCCATACTAAGGACTCAGAACTGTTTGTGATGCCATGAGATATATAAATTGCTCATCACAAAAACTTTGGTTCAATTAAGTAGAATGCACTGATATTCTACACAAAAATCTCTCTAAAATATTAAAATTTTGCCTTAGCACAAGACTAAATTTCAGTTGTACAGTTTCATTTATAGAGCTGTGCTTTGGGATGGAGAAATATATATATATATTTTAGAATATTTAAATATATTTGTTTTAGCTGAGTTTTCTCTTTTGGCCAAATGTTTGAGTACAAAAGATCTCTTGTGTTTCAGAGCTCAAGGAAACAATCAGACACATTTTCTAGATGTTTTACTTGCTAAAGTAATATCTGCTTGCTAAAGTATACCTGACAATGATGCTGAAGGAGGTGGAACACCTCCCTTATGAGGACAGGCTGAGGCATCTGGGTCTCTTTAGCTGGGAGAGGAAGAGACTGAGGGGTGACCTCATTAATGTCTGTAAATATGTGAAAGGTGGGTGTCAGGAGGATGGAGCCAGGCTCTTCTCAGTGTCATCTAATGATAGGACAAGGGGCAATGTGTGTGAGTTGGAACATTGGAGGTTCTATATAAACATCAGAAAGAACTTCTTCACGGTGAGGGTGACAGAGCACTGGAACAGGCTGCCCAGGGGGGTTGTGAAGTCTCCTTCTCTGAAGACATTTAAAACCCACCTGGATAGGTTCCTGTGCACATTGGTCTAGGTGACCCTGCTGTGGCAGGGAGATTGGACTAGAGGGACTAGATGTGAGGAGGAAGTTCTTCGCCGTGAGAGTGGTGAGAGCCTGTAATGGTTTGCCCAGGAAGGTGGTGAAAGCCCCATCTTTGGAGGTGTTTGAGGTCGGGCTGGATGAGGTTATGCTCAGCCTGATCTAGGGTGGGGTGTCCCTGTCCATGGTAGGGGAGTTGGAACTGGATGATCCTGTGGTCCCTTCTAACCTTAACTGACTGTATGACTTGGTCTGGGTGATCCTGCTGTGTCAGGGGGATTGGACTAGATGATCTTTCGAGGTCCCTGTCAATCCCTAATGATTCTATGATTCTATGAAGAGGTGGGGTTTTTTTGCTGGTGCCTAACTCCAGTCTGGGTTAGTTCTTAGATCATCCTTGAAGATTCCTTTTATATCCAAGTTCTATTATTTCCAAGTTTAGCAGCAATTAATATATTTAACAGCAATAGTAGAGTTGAGAATCTGCAATGTGATGAATATTTTATTGGTAATTTAGCTTCTATTTTAGGATCTGTTTCAACACCACAATCAAATTTCAATGGCAGCCTCCAACCTCTCATCACATTTTTTTTTAGTATGTTTGCTTATCTTGGGTCTTTCAATAACAAAGAAAATTTTAAGCATAAACTATGTGGGAAAGGTAGTAGTTCAAGTGCACGCTTACTCCTAAATAATGGTTTTATTTTGCTGCAAAACGCTAGACCAGAATAATGTTACTTTATTTAGTGCCACGAAGGGCTTTCTTTTGGTATTTTTAAAAACATCAACAGGAATCTGGCTGCTTCATCTATTCTGTGCATTTAGAGAGATGTTTACTTTATCTTCTTTTAAAGATGTGTTACTATTATTTCTACAATTCTGCTTTGTGATTTTCTCAAAGGCATTTTAGGAGGTTTGTAAGAGGAAAGTAGGATATCATTTCATATTCGCTATTTTAGGAAAAGAGGAGTAATAGGATATATATTATACATAAACACTCGGGAGAAAACTATCCCTAGTCAGAATTAAAGGTGTCATAACATACAACTGGAGACTCAGAGGCAAATATCTTTTAAGTACTTGAGATACAATTGTTTTACAATTTGTAGCTTGGCTGGGAGTCTGTCAGATCCGGGAAAAGAGCCCATCTATCATATACTGTAATCCAGGGTTTAAACATAAACGTTCCTCTCTCCCCCATTTATCTTGTTCATCCCCCTCTTGCACATGAATAAAGCAGGAGTCCTAGGAAACAAAAATATGTCATCAAGTAAGAAACGGCTATCTGCCAAGCTGGATTAAAAATGACAAGCAGATTTCATTCTAGGATCTGAGGTCTTGCTGAATAACAGGAATCATGAACCATAGAAAATTAACACCAGTGTCTAATATATTCCCTTACCAAGCTGTATTTTGGGCCTGACCACTTTTTACCAGCTGTTTTCTTGGATAAGGTTCACAATCGTCTATGAACATACGCTCTCCAAAGGTCATTGTAGAATATTTAGACACAAGAGAATGCAAAAACATTTTTAATTGTACAGTCAAAACCAACTAAATATTTTAAGATTATGACAATAATAAGCTTTATCAATTTGAAGACCTAAGGTGTTACATTTAAGTTAATGAACATACCCAAAAAATATTTCAAATGACCAGTAGTTTAAGCAGCTTTTCCTGTTTGTTTGTTTAATATTTATATTCTTTTCCCCAGAAATATCTACATGGCATTGTCCCAGAAAAAAAATAAAAGCAAAATTTTTAAATCTAGGCTTCATAAGATAGAACAAATTAGTTAACACAAGACAAGATAGAAGAAAATAGATGAAACTTTCCCCAAAACACTAGCAAATTTCCAATAAACAAGTCTCTGATGCTCTTAAAGAGGGAAGAAAACACTTGAATGTGCTACAGCTTATTGATTGTATGCCTGACAATGGCTTATTGCTGTGTACTTAGCTCACTACATTCTACACAAGAGAATCTGATAATAGGGGTGAAATTAAGTGTGCTCTCTACACCTGTCTGACTGCCTCAACACCTCTCTCGAGCCACTATTACAACTTCAAACTATTACAAAAAAATTTGCTGAGAATTGTTTCTAGAACAGGAAATCATCCAGCAGCTTTGGATGCAGCAATCTGTGTGAAGGAAAGGTATAGAAAATGTAGACATTGTATGGTCTTTTAGAGTTTCCACATGAGTCCCAAGGCAATAAAAACAAATGTTTCTGAAGATGCTTCTTACAAACACGAGCCATTTCTCACATGCACGTTTAACTACTTAAAATAAAAATACACATCTTTCACCGTTAGTGGTGGGCTTTGTACAATTAAGGCAAGTGCAAGGCTCTGCACCAGGGACGAGGCAATCCCATGCACAAATACAGATTGAGAAGAGAATAGATTGAACACAGCCCTGAGCAGAAGGATTTGGGGGTCGTAGTAGATCAAAAGTTTAACAGGAGTTCCCAGTGCGGGCTTGCAGCCCAGAAAACCAACTATGTCCTGGGCTGCATCAAAAGAAGCAGTGACAGTCGGTCAAGGGAGGGGATTGTCCCTCTATGCTCTGCACTGGTGACACCCCACCTGCAGTACTGGGTCCAATTCTGGAGTCCCTAACATAAGAAGATCATAGAGCTCCTGGAAGGTGCCCAGAGGAGAACAAAAATGGTCAGAAGGCTAGAGCACCTCTTAGGTGACCTTCTACTAGCTTTCCAGTCTCTGGAGGGGGCTACAAGAGGTTTAGGATAGGGCTTGTTACATGGGTGTGTAGAAAGAGGACAAGGGGAAAGACATACAGACTTGAAGAGGGAAGACTGAGGTTTGACATTAGGAAGAAGTTCTTTCCTGTGAGAGTGGTGGTGAGATGCTGGAACAGGTTGCCCAAGGAAGTTGTGGCTGCCTCACCCCTGGAAGTGTTGGCCAGGTTGGCTGGGGCCCTGAGTAATCTGCTCTACTGAAGCTCTCCCTGCCTCTGCAGGGGGGTTGGATCTAGGCAGGAACTAGGTCCCTTCCAACACTAATCATTCAATGATTGTATGATTCAATGATTTTGACTGTCCAACACACGTAAATATGCTGTCAGTACCTAAAAATAGTTTGATATACTAGTTTTGTGTTTATTTGATGGGAAATATTTAGTATTCCTAACTTTGGGGTTTTCAGCCACCTACTGTAAAAATGTCCTGCTTATTTTCAGCTTTTCTATGTACATTTGTGCATATGAAACTCTTCCTAAGAAGTAGCTGTTTCTCATACTGCCAGTTTATTCTGAAAACATGGCGAATAGACATTTTGTGATTTGAAAAAATTACTTGGCAGCATGTATTTCTTTAATAGCATTTCACTTTAAGACTCCACCATCTGTTCTGCCCTCTAATTACAAACTCAAATATAACATAATTCAGTACTTACAAGCAATTTAAATCCATGTTTGTTCCCTTCAATAAATAAAATGCATGTTTTTTTTATTTCAAAATTAGGAGACAATGGATTTCCAGTAATGTAGACAATATTTTAAAGTTATAATAATTCATATTTAGATAAAATAATTGCTTTTGAAAACATCTATGTTAAAAACACAAATATTCCAATCCTGTGTTCTCTTCTTTATTTAAATGGGTAAAATCATTACAAAGGTTCTATACTTTAAAGGACAAGAAGATCTAGAGGGAGGACTGGCAAAGTGTCCTTGTTGTAATTGAAAAGTTACTGTATGTTAACTATAAAGTCGCTATAGTGTTCAGCTAGTGGGTGATTATTTTTAAAAATACAAAAATATATCATAGCACCATCATGCCATCGTGTTCTATGGTGAATATAAGAAGGCAAGCAGAATTTATAGCCAACTGGAAGTATATTGCCACTCTTCTAAGCGAGGAGATCACTGGCTGTTCTATAAGCTGCCATGTCCTGGCTTGTTTCATCAGGTAGCAGTTGCTAACAGGACATTGCAAACTGGCAGCCTGAGGACCATTATTCAGATTCACCTGAAGTCCTTGAAGTGTTAGAATTTCCATCAGCCTGGTCCTGATGTACCTATCAACTCTAAATCCACATAACTACTGAAATGTATAAAATCTTCTTATATTTTTTCTGAGTTCCTCCTAGTTTCTGATTATTTTCATTAACATTAAAATTCACATGTTATTTAAGCAATGAAGCCTGTGGTAATGCTCACATCAACTGCTGTGCAGCCCAGTTTCCACATCATGTAATTACATAGATACAGGCATACAGGCTTCTCTGGCCATTTTTGACAGATGTCACTGGCATCTGGGCTTGAGTCAGTGCCTGCCAGATTCTGTAAGTTTTTCCCCATCCTTTAGAGGATGCTAGATGAAGCTTTCTGTTGACCTGACCAGAAATAACCAATATGAGCTGATTCCAGGCTACTTGATGCCGCTGTGACTAACCAAGTGACTCATGGCATGGCAGGCACCCGGGATTTATGCCTGGGGTAACTGAGCAGGATCAGACGCTTCCCTCCACGCCTGCCCCTGCCCTCAAGTTCTGCACAGGCGCAGAAGCAGGGAGGGGACCTCAAACCGCTGCTTGAGAGGGCTTTTGTAACCTACTTGGCTGCTGTTGGGGACAAAGCTGAGAAGTTGAAGAAGCCAGAATGGCAGAAAATGCTTCCTTGATCTGTTTATAAATATGTGAAAGGTGGGTGTCAGGAGGATGGAGCCAGGCTCTTCTCAGTGTCATGTACTGATAGAAAAAGTGGTAACGAGTGTAAGCTGGAACACAGGAGGTTCCACAGAAATATGAGAAGGAACTACTTCACAGTGAGGGTGACAGAGAAGTGGAAGGGCTGCCCAGGGGTGTTGTGGAGTCTCTTTCTCTAGAGATGTTTAAAACCTGCTTAGATGTGTTCCTGTGTGACTTGGTCTAGGTGATCCTGCTGTGGCAGAAGGATTGGACTAGATGATCTTTCGAGGTCCCTTCCAATCCTTCATGTTCAGTGATTCTGTGAATCTATGCACAATTAGTTTGGAGTTTGCACAGTACCTATATCTAGCACTGCACAGTGTCTTTCAGGTCAGTTAAGGATTAAGATCCCTTACAAGGATAATTAGCCTCCAGGAAAAATGCACATCAGCTGAGTGACAAATCTTAGTAATGCAGATTTCAATGCAATGCTGTTCTGTAAAGATTTATATCTTGCTTCAGCAAGAAGCAGGTTTAAGCTGTTAGAAAATGTTGGAAAATCAGTGGCCACTTCTTATGTTTCAAACAAAAAAACCTGGAACACTTCATAGAGTCATAGAATCATTACGGATTGGAAAGGTCCTCAAAAGATCATCTAGTCCAATGCCCCTGACACAGCAGGATTACCTAGACCAACTCACACAGGAACACATCCAGACGGGCCTTGAACAGCTCCAGTGAAGGAGACTCCACAACCCCCCTGGGCAGCCTGTTCCAGTGCTCTGTCACCCTCACAGGGAAGAAGATCCTTCTCATATTGACGTGGAACCTCCTATGTCCAGCTTACAGCTATTCGCCCTTGTTCTACCACTAGATGACATTGAGAAAATTCTGTCTCCATCCTCCTGATACCCACCCTTCAAATATTTATAGATATTAATGAGGTCTTCAAAGAGCAACAATTACACTAACTTGAAGGAAACAAATT
This sequence comes from Rhinopomastus cyanomelas, assembly GCA_013400115.1. Lineage (NCBI taxonomy): Eukaryota > Metazoa > Chordata > Aves > Bucerotiformes > Rhinopomastidae > Rhinopomastus > Rhinopomastus cyanomelas. Next base: position 5,789 of record VXBP01006140.1, on the reverse strand, counting down.
TAGGAATGAAATAATCTGATCTTAAAAAAAAAAAAAAACCAAAAACAAGATGCAGCAATTAATTTTGAAAACAAAAGTTCAAGGTAGTGTATACTTTTGGAGCCTTGGATCCATCAGCCTCTATATACAAACAGAAGGACACACCTGGATCAGCACAAAAGGGATATTGAAGGGAATAAAAAATGTCTTTTCCACAGAAAAGCTTCACAACTGAAATGAGTGTGTCTTTATCTATGTCTTGTTGCTACAATTAATTCTAAGATAATTGAGAAGTATTTTAATGAATGTTTTGTTCTGAAAGAAATTTGGTCTGTTTGAAATTATGAAGACAATTTTTTTAAACTTCCTGTCATTTTTACTCTAAAATGTTAATGTCTTCACTCTAATGTCTGTCAATGAGGAACTCGAGAAGTGATACCACAATAGGAACATTTTGAGGATTAAATTAATATTCGGGTAGGGAATGGAATGGAGTAAGAATAGGGAAAATAGAGGAGAGTAGTAATAACAGGGAGAACAGAGGCAAAGAAAGCCAGCTAATGGGAAAAATGTTTTTAAAAACATCAATAACCATCAAATTATCATAAGAAATTTGCTAAATGCTGCCAATTGTCCAGGTAAATTGTAAAGAAGTAATTAAATATTTAATTGTTTTATAGAATTTAACTATTTCAAATACAGAAAATTTAAGTTCATGTAAGTGATAAAAAACAAAACTAATGCTTCAGAAAGTAGAAGTAGCACCAATGGTCTGCCTGGGGAGGTTGTGAAGTCTTCTTGTCTGCAGCTGTTTAAAACCCGCCTGTACATGTTCTTGAGCGACTTGATCTAGGTGATCCTGCTGTGTCAGGGAGATTGGACTAGATGATCTTCCAAGGTCCCTTCCAATCCCTAATATTCTGTGATTCTGTGAAAGAAATTCCTGTGGATCTTATAGGTAATAATAAATAATACAGACAAAGTGAATACTGCATACACACTTTTGTTTCCTTAAAAACATATGAACACAGGGTTTTTTCTAGTCAGCTAATGTTAAATAAGTGTCTGTGTTATTATCCTTTATTGCGCTTGAATAAGGTTTATGGTATTTTTTTCTGAAAAAAAGCCAAATATTTGAAAGTAAACCCATAAAATACAGGAATATAAATTATTAAAATATTGAGAATTTAAATGTCTATACGTAAGACACATGTGTGAACCTTATCCAGCATCTTGATTCAGATCACTTATGTATCACATATCAATAGCAAATTTTCTATGGTGCCTTTAGCAAATGCTGTCATATTTGGGAAAAAACGTTTATTTTAGCCAAAAGATTATTGTGATTAAATGTATGTTCAATTTAGTTTTCTCATAATAAAATATAAACACAGAACAGAATATATTTGATCATTCAGCCATTTAATTCAATATAAGCTTTATAGGTGATCTTGTCTCCTGTAAACTATCCTTGTAAGCAAACAGAAAATATAAGGGAACATATGGTACAATGGCAAAAGCAATCTGGAGGAGGGATGGATGGATGCTGAAAGAGGCAGATGCTTAATCTGGTAAGCCTAATTTTTCCCCTCCTTATTTTGCTACAGTTGCTTTAGGTTGCCATATTAATGCACACATATTATTTTTAACTAAATACCGTACATAAGTAATTGCACCTACAAACATATGATCAGCTGAACTGATTCTCCAAATCTAAATTTAAGATAAAAACTCATTGGACAGCAGGAAATTTTTGCTAAGATAACTGAGGTGCAATAACAAAATCAGAGATTTAAAAGACTTAAAATATGTATCAGAGTGAAGATTGCTCTTTCTCTTGCAATGAGTGTTAGTGAAATACACCACTGAGTGCATGCAGAGCAGTATGAGATGCTGTCTGCATCTGTACTGTGATTTCTGCAGAGAGAAAGTATGAGAAAACCTTCCATAATCTTTAATTGCCTTTGACTTTGGACTTGTTTCTCAGCATAACTGAAAGTAAGTAAACATAAACTTACAGTGTCACAGTCAGTGGAGCATGCAATATTGTAGGTGACCTCTTTTGGGTGCACACACCGAGGGTGTGCTCACACATTTCTCTACGCACGCACATCTATCTGCCTCTTCACATTTACCAAATTGCAGCTCAAACCTAAGGCACAGAATCTTAGAATCATTAGGGATTGGAAGGGACCTTGAAAGATCCTCTAGTCCAATCCCCCTGAAACATATTCCCAAAGAAAATGCTGTCAAAGCGCGGGATGATGCTGTAAGCCAGCATTTTCTGCAGAGACTGTTTCATCACAAAATTCCATACTAACACTTATAAACAACCCTGTAACTGCTCATGGCATGTCAACGAGCAGAGGCTTTGATAATTTTATTTTGGCAGCAAACAATAGTGAGGAATTAAGTTCATAAAACTTGACTTAATTGTGGTTAAAACCCTGGCATACAATTCTGCTACATTTCAGAAGCCAATTAAAGTGTTTACAGATTAGTCAACATGTATCCATCCGATTCACATCATCAGTGTGCAGTCTGCAATGGAAATGCTAAATAGGAATAAACAAATGTCTGCAATTTATAGCTGTAGAAAGTTGTCATCTGCTTGTCTCGGCTTAGCGGTCTGTCAGGATTTCTTTTCTAAACTATCATACTCTAGAAAGTTTACACATCGCCTCAGAGTTTGTCTAATCAAATATTTATGTAAACATTATATCCTTCCAAAGGCTGGAATGTCATTATACAAAACAAAGACCATCTCACACTTGCACCGTATTTACAGTTCTAAATAGATCTGTTTTGAATCTTCCTTGGGATTCTGAAGTGATCTGATAAAAAACCTTTTCACCTGATCAATAATGAAGAGCATTCCAAAGGTCAGCTAGGGCTATATATTCATAACTGAAAACTAACATCCCTTCAGTCAACTTTGAAGTCCAGGAATACAAATTCATTAATGGGAAGGAAGGAACTTGTCTGGAGAAAAATACTAATCTTGCCATTAAACAGTAGTATTTGCTGGCCAAAATAATTTTAATGAATATTACAAGTATTTTAAATTTATTCAAATATATGGGACTATTTAAAATTTAATTTTCCAATATTTTAATTTAAAAATTCAGGTTTTAACTGAAATATTTTTTGTTGTACCAAGTGTTAGAGCAGCTGCCTTAAACAGTGATTATTTTCTATTTTTCAGAATTACGTTATTTCATTACAGGACATAAAGCAATTACTAGTGAAAAATTTCTGCAATGATCATATAATGATGTCCAAATTTCACTGTTGAAGATAGGACAATAGTGTGTCAGGAAATGCTGGGTTTGGCTTGACTTATCTTACCATGGTCCTGAAGCAATATTCTGTGAAAAACAAATTATGGCAAAGTGTTTTCACAGAATCACAGAACATTAAAGATTGTAAGGGGCCTCAAAACATCATCCAGTCTAATCCCTCTGACACAGCAGGATCACCTAGATCAGGTCACAGAGGAACATGTCCAGGTTGGTTTTAAACATCTCTAGAGAAGGAGACTCTACAACCTCTCTGGGCAGCCCCTTCCAGTGCTCTGTCGCCCTCACTTCTTCCTTCTCGTATTTATGAGGAAACTCCTGTGTTCCAGCTGACACCGATTGCCCCTTGTCCTCTCACCAGATAGCATGAGACACTGAGAACAGCCTGGCTCCATCCTCCTGACACCCACTCTTCACATATTTATAAACATTAATGAGGTCACATCTCAGTTTCCTTGTCTCCAAGCTAAAGAGACAAGTTCCCTCAGCCTTTCCTCATCAGGGAGGTGTTCTACTCCCCTCATCATTTTGCTCATGTTCGGGGGAAAAATACTTTTTCCTGCATAAGACAGAAATCAAAATTATTGCTTTTTCAGTTTCTTGACTTACACTTTAACCTTTAGCAACATATTAAAACATGATGGAAGATCCCAACCTGCACAGAGAGAAGACTTCAAGTTTCGCTTCTTTGAACAAAACAATACTTGTACATCACATGCTGCTGTTCATGGGGAGAAAATAAAGGGCAACTGAGTACTCCGATTTTTTTTACGACTAAGTATTTCCACAGAGTAGTCACTACACTCAGAGATCTGGCATGGCAGAAGACAACATCATCTGAGCTACACAAAGACATCATGGACGTGAAAGAGACACATGGGTATTATGCGAGCCCTCTTCTCTCACTTCAAAATGTCTCAGGTCCAGCATCACTAACAGCACAAGTTTCTGACTTTTCATCTTCACTGCTAAAGAGAACTGATGCTTCCTCTGAGCTGGAAATAAGGAGACTGGTACCATAATTGCCAGAGCTCAGAAGGAAGGTGGATGCTGAGGTTTTACCAGCCTGACATCAGAAACCCAGCTGTTTGCAGGGAATGATAATCAGACACCTGTTGGTTTGATCCAAATAAATATGTTTTTTATTGGCTCCCATGGAAAACTGGAACCAGTTTACAAATTAAGCTGAAAAATTATTTGGAAAAACAAAATGAATGGTGCTCAGTTTCAAGCCAGCTTTCTGCACAGAGCAGGAAATTTATCTTTACATTTCAGTACTCTATTATTTTCTAAATAGAGTTCATTTGCATTCTGAGATCCTCAGGGCAAAGGCTCTGTTGTACTCTGAGACTGTGGAGCATCATACATACAAAGGCTCATTCCTTCCTAGGGACTCTTGGTGTCACCAGGAAGAGAAATGCAGTAGGGATCAGGCAGTTGTTTTTGTGGATTCAATCAGCATTTGCATTCTGCCAGGACTGAAGGTCTCCTGGCATATCTGGGACCACGTGTTTTATTTCTACTGACTACCCGAAGCACGCAAGGCTTGTTAAGCTGGACATTAAGACAATAACTAGGCTTGCTTCAGCAGAGAGAGGCAGTGGAAAGAGAAACAAGAATAAATTGCTGGTAGTTTACAAAGTATAATAATTTAAGGGAGTCAATATATGGATTTTGGCACATAAACAAGGACTTAGTTGCCTTTCACATTGCTGCTTTGAAGGAACAATAAAATAAGATGATCACACAAAAAGCCATAGAGAATTTGTCTTCTATTTAGCTGTAGTTTACAACTGAGGAAGAAAAGGACTAAAATACAAAATGGGCTTAACCTTAAATAGTACTAAAAAAGATCACATGAAAACCTCTGGGCTGGTGATGACAAGATAATGCCGATCTACATGTTACTATTTATTAAAAAAAAAGTACAAGATGTATAATTCAAGAGTTTTAGTATATTTAAATACTAACCTTTGAATCAGATTTATCTTTTGGAACGTTGTTTTTCAGGTCTTCTAGCTTTTGAACATGTTATCTGGCTTTTGATATTGAACATAGAAATAACTGAAGCCACAAAACGTGAAAGTGCTTTGAAACATCTTATCAGGAGCACAATAAAATGGTCGTTATCTGCAAGAGAAATGGAGAAAAGCTGATAACAAATTGTAACTTCTAGATGAAAAGGAGACACTGGATAAGGTAATAATAAGTGCTTTGGATGTCCCAGGATTTCAGAAACTTTCAGAGCTAACATGGCCTTGATAAACCTCCATGCCATGCCTTGTAAGTACTAACAAAAAAATTTAAAAGTCAGATATTTAAATTGTATAAAGCTGGTTTTTTCTATATGAAGGGTTGGGGAGGAGGTTTTTTTTTTCTATTTTTGAATTTTGCAACAAAAAATAAAACATTTTATCATAAAAAATAATGTAATTTGTAACACAACTTTTATTAATAGTTTACAGGTTTTTTATTATCATAGAATCATACAATCATAGAATCATTACGGAT
>VXBP01006134.1:286-10823 GCA_013400115.1 Rhinopomastus cyanomelas | reverse complement strand
ACTTGATTGCTCACGCACTCATGTTCCCTTACACAATTCCTTTTCCTAGAGAAAGTATGATCATAATTTCCTCAAAGAAATATGAGAGGGTTAAATATGACAGCATATTAAAAGGAAGTAATTTCTACATTTGAAAAAGTATTTTAAAACTCAGGCAAATCTGTACAGATAATTTTCATTAGAGTCCCTGAGATAGAATCTCATTTTTAGTCTAGACACAATAAATTGCCACCTACAATGTATGGGAAGAAATTACTACACGAAAAATCTTTTGAAAATTTATCTTGCCTTTCTTTTCTGTTCTATAATAAGTAACGTTAAAATGCGACAGTAGGATTGCAGATTTTCTCTGAAAATTACCAAGCTGGAGTATTGTCTCCCGTTCTGGGCTCCTCAGTTCATGAGGGATGTGGAGCTGCTGGAGAGGGTCCAGCGTAGGGCAATGAAGAAGATGAAAGAGGTGGAGCACCTCCCTTATGAGGAGAGGCTGAGGGAGGTGGGTCTCTTGAGCTTGGAGAAGAGGAGACTGAGGGGTGACCTTATTAATGTCTATAAATATTTGAGGGGTGGGTGTCAGGAGGATGGAACTGGGCTATTCTCAGTGTCATGTAGTGATAGGACGAGGGGCAATGGTTGTAAGCTGGAACATAGGAGGTTCCACATCAACCTGAGAGAGAACTTCTTCACGGTGAGGGTGACAGAGCACTGGAACAGGCTGCCCAGGGGGGTTGTGGAGTCTCCTTCTCTGGAGATATTCAAGACCCGCTTGGATGTGTTCCTGTGTGACTTGGTTTAGGTGATCCTGCTGTGTCAGGGGGATTGGACTAGATGATCTTTCGAGGTCCCTTCCAATCCGTAATGATTCTATGATTCTATAAGCCTTTTCAAAGATTGGGGTGTAAAAGAAAGGTGATGTTTTACTAATAACTACATATTCTTTAGTCTACTCAACAAATCACTTGAAAGAAAGCGCTAGGTCATATTATATTACCACAGGAGGTCACACACTGCTAATAATCTTTAATAAGGAAAGTGTAAACATTTAAACTTTACAATTCCAAGTTTATGCCTTCACAGGCACATTACCAGCTAACAGTAGAGAAAGCAAAGTTACAAGATTCAAAGCTCTATGACATCATTTGAGCTAAGCATTTACATTTATGAAATTTGTTAAGCTGCTGTTCCCATATGTCATATTGTGTTCTGAAAACTATTATGTATAAAATTAGCATAGCAAAACTCTTTCTAAGCAAAATCAAAACTTGCTAAGCAAGGTAAAACGTGGTTGTACGGCTTACAAAGAATGTGACTGAACTGAGAAGCTGAGAGTGCACCCTACATTTTTTTTATGTGGTTTTAGAGAGTGCTGGTACATGCATGTCCGAGAACCATGCAAGCGGCCAGACTGGAAAAGACCTTCAAGATCATAAAGTGCAACCATTAACCCAACTGTCACAAGGCCATTGCTAAGCCGTGGCCCTAAGTTCCAGCTTTCCACTACTTTTAAATGCGGCAGAGGTAACAATTCAATTCCCTCCCTGGGCAGCCTGTTCCAAGGGCAAACGACCCTTCTCATAAAGAAGATTTTCCTGATGTCCAGCTAAACTTCCCTGGTGGAACCTGAGTTAATTTCCTTGTCTTATTGTTTGTTCTTTATGAGAAGATACCAACCCCCACCCTCTCTACACCCTCCTTTCAGGTTGCAGACAGCAATAAAGTCTGCCCTCAGCCTCCTTTTCTTCAAGCTAACATGTGTCAGCTCCCATCTCTTGGATGAATCTAGGCTACACACTTAGGGACAGAGCTGGACAGAGCAGGCAAGGGGTTTCTGCACCCATGGATAGCAGCTTCCAAAACCTGCTGTTGGGATCAGCTTTTCTTAGGAAAGTACAAACACAGGAAGTGTTTAATGGGTGTTTGCCAGCTGAGATTATGATCCCAAAGAGGGAGAGATGTTTTACCTCTGCAGAAACAGGAGTGTGTGTGGCAGCTATAGAAATATGTAAACTAATTACATAGTAGACATGTGAAGTGCAGTTGGAGAGAACTGAGCTTCAAATAAGTTACTTATACGAATCTCATTTACTGTTAATGGCAGTTGGGGCTCAGCTATATTTTCTACCCTTGGTACTTTCTCTAATTAAAGGAAATGAAAGAGTTTAAATTAGCAATGCATAATTGCTCTTTAGGTAAGGATTATTCATTGTCTTACTGAAGGATGTGGTAGGGAATGGAGCACTGCATGCCAAGAATTATTCTCAATCAAAAAACAACTGCATTAAGCATTTCTAAAGACCGTGCAAATGATTAATCCACCTCTGAACGGTAATATTCTTCATTTGCAGTATGGCATTAGTCAGTTTTAATAAAGCTCTTAAACTGCTAAAATTACCTGAAAGTTCATCTCTTTGCTAATCAAAACCTATGCAGCACATTAAACAAAAAGGTGATAGATACATTAAAAATGTGTGAGTGTGCATCCATTTGTGAACATCCTGAAGTAATAAATGAAGTAGAATGTAAAAGTAGTTTTTTCTCACTTTGGTTCAGCAGCTTAAGGGTAATTATAAATAATTCACAGTGCAATTAAAAGTGCCTCTTTGGGCACCACAAATATGCTTTTGTAATATGAAGGGTAAACTGGTACAGAAACAACAGCAGTATTTGGTGCTGTTTGTGTATTGCTGACTCTGAAGCAGAACCAGCCTTTTTCAGATGCATGGTATATATGAGCTTTGTGAAGTTGCTGGTATTGTCTGGGGAGGAGGATTAAGGCTTAGACTTTTTATGTTTGATCTGTCTATGTCCAGGAGGTATTTATTTATATGGCAAGGGATTTAGGACATGATTCACATTTCCAGAAGGAATAAAAACCAATTGTTTTCAGTAGGAATGTTCTGTCTGTGTAGAGGCAGATTATAAAATTTTGATACAGCTCTTTTGAAGGAAAAAAAAGTATATGTGAGAGCTTGCAGTTTAGACTTGACAAGCTAATTGAATGCTGTCCAACCCTTAATTACTAAGGCTGTGGTAGAAAACGAATGAACAAGTGTTTTGTAAACTGATATTTGACCAGGCAATTTTGTTTTTAAAACAAGTCATATGTGTGGTTTTGTTTTTACATTAGAAAGGCCTTAAAAGGTGAGCAAATTTTACAGAAATAATATATGAGACTGTAAAATTATGTGTTTTCTGATAAAATCTCTTCAAATACGCAAGGGTGGAAATACCTATTTAGAAGGTGAAATCCAAATTAAATGAGAGCAGGCTAAATGTGTTGAGTAGAGGAATCAGTATTGTGTAAAAAGCAAAAATCTGAAACATTTGGTCACATAGTGTCCTCCATGGACAACACTGGAAATTGTTCTTCAGTCATTGAGGGCCTGTTCATGTAAACCATCTGATTGACACGAGCTGGACATAGGCTGGGTTCTGTAGCAACGTCCATCGTTGCAAGCATATGGAAGTTGTTATCAACCACCATTTTTTGAATGGAGTGGGAGAGAAAAATCAGAGAAATTACTTGTCCTAGTGCCATGGAGTAAAAGACAATATTTTCTAGATTAGAACATGAACCCACCTTTGTGGTTTCATACCCACTAGGAATGGAGAGTGTTGCTTAGAGGGAAAAAGCCTTACAAATTAATATTCATCATGAAGTTGTGCTGATAAAGGAAATTAATGGGAAATTTTTGAAGCTGCTCCTGGTAGATATTTATTTTGCACGGGAACGATTATTCAGGAACTTGAAAGGAGGTTTTTTATTTGTGTTTATTTTTCATTAGTTTGTCCTATTTGTTGTGTGTGTGCATACACAGAGAACTGCTGAACCCAGAATAATTGAGAATATATGATTTTTCTTGGATAAATGTATGCCTCTACTACTAATGTAGTTATTGATTTGTAAATGTGATTTTGGAATATGCCGCAATATCCACCAGTATCCAGAATGACGTAAAACTGGTAATTTTGTGGGTAGTTTACATCTACATTACTGAAAAATGAAAGCTAGGAAAAGAATTCTAAAATAACAATTATTGTAGTGTTCACAAGAGAAGAACACTTTACAGTAATGAAATCAAAAGAGGTCAAATATTTGAAGCAAAGCAATATAATGAAGTATGACTTAGTTAATCTTGGTACTATTAAAAACTTACAATATTAGAAAAATTCTATAAAATGAAATTATAACCTTGCAGTAACATTCTTTTTACTCAGAACTACATCTCATTTATCAGGTTCCTGTTAATGGCCTTAGAGATTTAGAGAAAATAATCTGAGTGGTGTGCTTCCAAGGGAACTCAGTTAAGTCTGCATTTTGGATTATTGTTTTGGGAGCTGTATGATTTAAAATGAATAAAACCTCCCTGTATAGCAGTGGTAAAGATTATATGGCTAGTGCAGTATCTTTCAAAGTACAGCATTTAGGGGAATCTAAAAGGGCAAATTCCTCCAACAGTTGTCATGAAATAAAATAAGGATTTCAATCTGGTCATAATGGAAAAAAAATCAGCTTCTATGAATTTTTTAATAAAGAAAAAGCACTTTGTGCTCTTGCACACACCCTAAATGAGTTAGGCTGTATGTCAACATGACATGCTCACGTTTGTCCTAAGAAAATAAAATTGTCATTTTTCTTTTCCAAATGTCATTAAAAAACCTCTTTTTTTTTTTTTCAATACAGCTCTTAAATTACCAATTAGTGACAATTTCTGGTTGTAACTTGTTTGGTCATTAGTCTCCTGTTAACTAAATGAAACCCATGAGAACAGGCTGGCCAAAAGCAACTTGATCATATTGAAAATACAATAATCCACAGTTCTTCACTGATCAGGTAGACACACGACTATCTCAGTCTGATTCTTCTTGGGAATATGTAACATTTTTACTTGGCACTACCTCCTGCAGTGTCATCCTTGGCTTTGTCTTCCTCAGGTGCAGTTCCTGCAATAAGCTGTTCATTTGTTGTCCACAAACCAATGATCTTAGTGATGTATTTTATTGTCAACTGTTGTTAAACGTTCACCTACGATGGTAACTACTCTGAGGATAACGAGTACAAGGAATCAAGAAGATATTTTCTTGGTTGGTTGTTTGTTTCTTAGGTTATTCATCAGTGTAAATCATTAGGTTTGTGCAGTACAAAACTTATGTATTTCCAAATATTTAACAAGTCACATGTTTCCGGGGCTGAGACAATTGACTCATTTGTTTCAGTATATTAAGAGAACTAAAAGCAATAAAACACAAAATTCAGGAGTAGCTTTAATCAGCGAGGTGAACGTCATACAAGTCTGCTTTACAATGTCATCCCACTGTTGTGCTGTTTCTATCCACCGTAAGTATTGTAAACTCTTCCCAATAAATAACGTTTATTTCCTCAGGTAAGGTAAAGAACACTTTCTCCTTGAAGTGTTTAGAGTGCTATTGTTTATGATACAAAGTAATTTCTAAATCTACTTACAAACCACAAAGCAACTTGAAAGTTTGTTTTGATCTGTTTGAGGTTCTTACTCGAAACTGTGAAAATTACCATATATGATGGGTTCTTTGGCTCCAATGACAATATATTACAGAAAAGCTTGAAATGCTCTGAATGGCTGTCTCATCATGTTTTTGTACTACAAAAGGCTCTCATTTCAAGCTGAGTCTCTGAAAGTTTGCCTCATCCTGTGCTTCAAGAATTAAAGCCTACCTTTCTTCCCCTGCAATTGGTTTATAATTCTTTGGGTATAGAGCCTCCTGTAAAAGTATATAACTTAGTTTCAAGCCTAGTTTGCTTCTAATAATCTGTTTATCAGATATTCAGAAGTTTTTCTCTTCAGTCACAAATTTCAGGCTTTTGAAAGAAAGGAATATCTGGTGTGTTGAGAATGGCCTGAGTTGAATAGATATTCTCTTGTCTAATGTACAAGAACATTTAATTTTGACATATTTCAATAGTATGAACAATGTATTAAAATAATTTTCTTACTAATGTTCCATTTCTTTTTTAGAAGGTTGTGTCCCAAATGCATGGAAACTTTTAATGGTTTTTTCTGTATCCTAAATCAGTTTCTTCCTAGAAGCTGTGGCTAATTCCTTTCTTAGAAGCCAGTCTTCTTGATGCTTGTTCATAAACAACTTGATCTTCCTCATGGGCTACTTACAACGACAGTGTTGCTGGATTTAAGAGCTTTGGGTGTTTTACGTATCTGTGGTAGGCTCTTTGTGTGTGTGCCAAACCACAATAATCTTTTGTAAAATTTTCCAATTATATTGTAGAGTTGGAGAGCACCATCCCTTGGATTTTAGAGAATTTTTCCACTGAAACTGAGTTATTAAAGAGTTAAGTGATTGAATTTTATACACTTACAAATCCTGACATGACAAATCTGAAAATTATCATAATTTCTTTCTGACAGAAGAAAACAAGACCCAAAAGCTAATATCTGTTTTAACCTTTCCAGCTGTAAGACAAGCATATGAGATGATAGGTCACAAGCTGATGCACAATGGTCTTGGTTAGTAGGGTAAGTGAGTACAATTACCCGTCTCGGAAGAAATGTACAGTGTAATATGTTAAAAACAAAAGTCTACAAAGAAGAATTAAGAAAAACCCCAAACAGCTTGCTGGAGCAAGCTGAGTCTGTCATTCTGCATCCAAACACACTGCTGTGGCTAACAGGATTGTAAGGTGTTCCGGGCAAGGGTATGGAATAATATATAAGAGGAGACAGAGCAATTTCAGCTGTAAGACAAATTTCTGTACTGTAGGAGAGAAATAAAAGGACAAAAGGAAGTTTGCTGTTGTTTGTAGGACAAAACAAATAACAGGAGTTGGTATAAGTCCAGCTTTCTGTGGAAGGCAGAGTTCTTAAAAGCTGGTCAAAGTAATTTAAATGTCAATAGACCCTGCAGTGAGTGAATAATTTTCTAATATGAGACTAAAACACTTGTATTCAAAATTTCATTTAAAAAACTGCTTTTCTGAGATGCCTTTTTTTGTGACCAGAGTGTGTATAGAGTCCAGGACCCTAAGTGTCTTCATATTAAACTGAGAATGAGGAATATTTTTCTAGGAAAGACTGCTTAAACTTATGAAGACATAAACTTTGGGTAGCAGTGTAAATGAAAAACACGGGTTCATAGAGGAACTTTTTGTAACGATAAAAATATTTTTCCTGTCAAATCTTCATTATTAACTGTACTCTGGAGGAAGGGTGAAAAGTCTGTGCTCAAACTTTCCATTCTTTCTTAACCTTGGCAGCACTAAAGCAAATTACTTGATTTGTAACATTTCTGAGAAATCATGTTGAAATTCTACATGATTTTGGAAATTAAATTCAATGCCACATTCAAGAAGGCAAAAAGAAAATACTGTAAAGAATATTTAATGTACAATAGTGAAAATCATCTGTAGACAATCAGATCCTCAAAAGGAGTACGTCCCTTAAAATCAGTTCTACTGAGTTAAGAAAAACTTGCTTCTGAATTCTCTGACATTTCCAATCTTATCTCTTTAATTTAGATTTTTGTTAATGGCCACATGTAGAATTAAAATATCTTTTCTATTTGAGCATTACACTCAATTAAACAGAGAGACTTACAGTTCAACAAGCCAATGTTTAGACAAGGATTAGATGTCAATTAAAGCTACAGCCTCATTATCATAGATAGACTTCTTGGCCTTTCTGCCATTATTTCGTATATATTTTATAGTACTTTACACCAAATATTTCCACCAAGTTATTATTTTTATTTTAATAGAACCTAAAATGTTGGATTTTTTTTAATTTCTAAAGCATTAAAATAAGTTAACTCTTTAACAGCTCTACTGGACATTGTCAAAGTCCTGGAGATTGTTACCCCTCTGCCTTTGAAAAGCAAATCACAGACACTCAAAACTTACCTGAACAAATAATTATCACTTCCAGCAATGAATCCTTTCTGAAGAGCAGTCTGTTTCGTGGTCTGCATGAAACTTAATGATTCCAGACTGGAGAGAGGATGATGGAGGGGGCCAAAATTTGAATGCTACCAGAGTTGAAATATGCCAGGTGACTTCAGAAATGCGTTAGCAGGCAGAAATCAGATTAGAATTAAGGAGGCTCTATGTTAATGTGTTAAAAGGGATGTATAGAAAGACAAGGAACAAACAGAACCAGGCTGCAGGAGCAAAGCGGGTGTCACCAGTTGCAATTCTCTGTGCACTACTGAAATGTAATGTGCTTGTTCATATAGATGGAATATTAATGAGAATGAAAATGAGTAAATCAAGGAGCCATGCGAAGGCGAGATTTGGAGAGGTAGTTTTATGTCAGAGGAATCTTGGTTTCTGGCATGCAAAATGAAACTCCAGGGAACAAAGCAGTGAAATCTTTGTGAAGTAGAAAATAATGCGCAGGGAAAAAAAGCTGGATTTTCATTTACCTCTAACTGCTAATGCTGAAGGACACAGAAAATGAAATTAGATGAGGTGTCTCAGAATTCATGAAGTTATGGCTAGGACTGACCTTGTAAAAATAACTAAGATCAAAGGAGGTAATATACAGGAAAAAAAATTAATACTCATTTCTCAAAGTCCAGATTATGTGCATCCTTTGGGTATTAAGGAAATTAGCTGGAAATACTCTGCTGCACAACTGAGAATTTCTTTATGAAAAGTAATGTTTAACTCAGAAGGTAAGAAAATATTAGAACAAAGCAAATGGAGTGACAACGTTCAGAGGACAGAAGAGTGAACCTGGTAATTAAAGATAATTAATTTTAAAAGACCAAGGCTTAGTTCACAAAAGGCAGAACATGGGTATTTTACATCAGAAAGTGTAACTCTTCTAATTTCTGCCGAAATGTGAAGAGACAGCAATCAAGTAGAAGATTTATCTGAATCCTAGTCTCTTTTCATACAGAAGATTGTTGGTGTGATATCACAGGTTGGCCTTTGTTTCACATCTTGTCCTATGTGAGATCTTCTGTTTAGCTATTACAGGTTGCTGCTATCCAAAAGGAATGACCAGCAGTGCTCAGACCATGCCTAATACCCAGACTCGTTTGTCCCTTCATCAGGAAATACAGATCTCTGGATGACCGCAGTGTCATCATTCCTGAAACAGCACAACATCATCTGTACATAAGGAAAAAAACCCACATAGTCAGAAAATTGAACGGAAGATCCTGAGAAAGCATGTTGTTATTTTTCTCAGGGAAATGGGTCAGGCTGAAGGGTTTTAGATGATTCAGTGGTTTCAGAACAATTGAAACTGAATAATGGGATAAATTAAGACACATTTTACAGTAAAATTCAGGGCTGCTCGTGGTAACCAGATAGTGAGGTGAAAGGAAAACCATTATCAGCCAGACAGGTGAAGGCATATTCCCCTGAGGAGTCCAACCCAGCAGAGTGTAAACTGGGTAAAATACGCTCGGAATCACAGGCATCTGTCTCGGGTTGTCTCTGCATGCTTCTTAGTGATGATGAATGTGAATGCAAGAATGAAAGTTATGCACAGGCACTCGTGATTTTGACAGCAGCAGCTTCTACATGAACTGTTGATGGAAGTGACTGATTTTCCTTGTGAGGAAACTTGCCCATGTGACTGGGTTTCAGAGATGTCATGCAGGAGAGAGATATAGTCACTCCCTTGGCTATCAAAGGGTGATAGCCTGCCTCTACACCCAGTAGAGCCAGGATTCCTCACTTCCAAGGGCCTTCTGCACTCATTTGCAGAAAAATTATCATACTCTGCTTAACTGTGACTTCAAAACTTTGCACTTTATGGTGTCTGAACTTTGCATTTTCTGGTGTAATTTAATAATTCCTAAATTATTTAGGATAGTATAAAGTACTTTCTAGAAGAGCTTGAATGTAAAGTTAAATAGTATTTAATCTTGTATACGGCACCTTAATTTCGATTATAACACTTTTGTATAGAAAAAGATCATATTCAGTTTTTTAAGGTATATCAGCATGTTTATTCCTTCTAAATACAGAGATGGGCTGGTTACCTCTAAATATCTCTAAATACCGACATTCTAGTGCTGGTTATAAATTCTGAATCCTGACAGGCGACAAATTCTTGAAGACCTGAGCTTTTTGTGTAAGCCTGAAGAGCATGGATCTCCTTTTCTTCAAAATTCAGATACAACCATCTGTTGCAGTTTGAGCACTGCTAGAACCTGTAGAAGTGCTTTCATGAGGAAGAAAAGTTTTGTTGTGTTCTGGGGGACCTACTCCGGTTGCACAGGTCACAGGACCTCCACCCCCCCTGGAAGGGTCTGTCTTGTGACCTGACCCTGAAGGGTGGGCTGGGGAGCATATAAAAAACCGGAGCAGGGTCTTTGTTCGCTCTTTTCGCGCCTCTTTTCGCGGGCTGTGGCCCTGAAGGGAGCGCCCCCCCACCGCCCCGGAAACGGGCGGTGCGGGGAGGTGAGGACTGCGGCTCCGAGGGGGGTGAGGACAGCGACTCAGGGGGAACCGCGGCTCCGGGGAGCAGCGGCCCCCACCGAACCAGCCGCGGCCCCCACCGAACCAGCCACGGCCCCCACCGAACCAGCC
>VXBP01006129.1:4854-19217 GCA_013400115.1 Rhinopomastus cyanomelas | reverse complement strand
CCTTTCAGGGGCAGGTCACAGGACAGACGCTTCCGCGGAAGGGTCCTGAGACCTGTGCAACCGGGGACAGGTCTCCCAGAACACAATACAACTTTTCTTCCTCATGAAAGCACTTCTACAGGTTCTAGCAGTTTTCAAACTGCAACAGATATTTATAAAAAAACTTGAGATAAGCCTGAATTTTTATTCTTTTTTTCTTTATCTGTTTTATTTATTCATTTATTTGAAATAATGTATTTCTGTATATTTAGTTAGTTAAGAATTACTTTTTTTTCTAGCTTTAAGCATGCACAATAATGTGTGCACATCAGGGAACCTACCTTTGCAGTCTGTGAACAGAGCAACCTGCTTCACAGTTTGTTTTAGATCCATGCTTTTAAATGACAGGAATCACACCTTGGATGTGATTATTCTCTTCATTTACTATAGTGAGAGTACGAAGTGACTAGCTCAGCTGAAAACATCTCTGTATATATCTGTTTACAGTGCAGTGAATCACACCTGAAACTCTGAATTTACAGGACTCTAAGTCCTTTGATTTTTTCATATTGAAAAGTACAAACCACTGCCTTATTTCCATTTTTGTTGAGTGTGTTGTATAGGACAAATTGTTCTCCTGCTTAGTCAGTGGTCTCTTATCTTCCTGTTCTGAAGAAAAGAACGAAGAGGGAATTAATAAAATCTGTCAGCTACAAAGGGCAGTGTATCCTCCTTCCAGTGCAATAACTTAGGCTACCCTGTGTTAACCCAGATTAACATGTCCTGAGAACGGACAACATCATAAACCATGGAACAGTACGATTTGTTTGAAAGTTAGATAGAGACTTGTGTGAATATTTGTTTGAGCAGTAGTAAAATAGAATTATAGAAGGGTTTGAGTTGAAAGAAACCTCAAAGATCATGTAGTTGTAAACCCTTTGTCATGGGCGGGAACACCTCTCACTTGCTCAGGTTGCTCAAAGGAAGAAACTTGTCATACAACATTGCAAACTGTGTCATTAGTATTTCCTTTCATCAATCCCAAATCACAGACTCACAGAACATTAGAGATTGGAAGGGACCTTGAAAGATCATCCAGTCCCAAATCATCTAATAGACAACAGAATAGGTCTGTTGCCTGATTGTTTATTGTTAGGTAAGATTGTTTGGAAACTTGAAATAGACCATAAGAAACCATACCATACACCATCACAGCATGAAGCACACAACAGATGCTGGTGTATCAAGGGCAATTCTTGTCATTCATGGTCTTTTTAGTAGTTTGGGGATTTTTATAAATCTATGATAAAAGTTTTTGCCCTGGCTGGAAAATGTGCAAAACCTTATTCATATGTGCAGTATTTGGTACAGGAATTCCATGAAGCAAACAGGCTGAGACTTCTAAAGTACAACTTGTCTATTCTCTCTCTAGTAGTTTAGCTAATAGTTTGTTCTAATTCCTTATTTTTTTTAAAAAAAAAATACCTGCTTGAAAAGTGCAATATAAATGCAAATAGACTGACATTGAGAATCCCTTGATTAAATACTACAGAATAGTAGAAACAGAACATAAAGTCATATTTTTTGAAACAACATTTTTTAAGTCCATTAATACTACCCTGACTAAAGGACATGAAACAAATCCAAATTGTAATTCCAATAACCTTGATAACCCAACTCAGTGAAAAAACCAACAAACCACAAACCATGTGGAATAAACTTAAGCTCCCTAGAGCCAGAAAGAAAATTAACTACTGTGGATAAACAGAGGATGTCTATTTCCCAGTCAGTGCAGAACAGCAGACAGTGCTCTAAGCTGACCAAGCAAAAGGTAGTATTCAGCAGTGACTCTTGTTCATATTTAAAGGGTACAAGGTCACAGCTAAGATCTATGGTTTCAAGAGAAAAGATTTCAATTTTACAGAAAATGTTCCTGCTAAGAAATTAAAAAGGTAGGAGATAATGTTATCAAGATGGATTCTGAAGTCTTCGTGGGACTCAAAAGACAAAGTCCCTAAATCACAATTGTGTATAATCCTAGTGAGGATTTATGACTTTGGATGAACAGATCTATAGTCTGTCAGAAGGAAAGATATAAATGGAACAAAAGCCAAGTTTGTGCAAAAAAGAGAGAGTGAGTGAGAGACGTTATTAAAGCAGTCAGTAATGGAAATCTATGAGAAATCTGAACAATGTTACAGGTAAAATGTTTAAGTCCCTTTCCAGCCTGAAACTTAATTTTCTTCCTTTCTCTTACAAAGTGAAGTGTTCAGCAGATGGGACACGGACATTACGGTTACATCTTCTGAAAACACAGCTTCAAAAGAAGCTGAAGACTTAAGAGACAGCCTGAAAACCTTAAGTCCTGTAACAGCTTGATACCAGGTCAGTCTGGATTGCTTTTAGGGGAATCTGTCTCCTCAGTGATAATGGCGATAAGAAGTTTCACCTTCCAGAGTGTTCAAGGCTTGAAAAGTAGTGTTTCTCATCTCTAGTAAAATTATTCATCTCTTCTTTACCCAGTGTCAGCTTTATCCAACCAACCATTAGTTAGTGTGTTGCTATCCATATGTCCTTCTGCCCATCTCTGCTCATCTACACACCTCTACCTGAGATGAAAGAGTAAACAGACATCTGTGTGAAAGCAACAGTCAGCAGTTGGACCACTTCCAGATGTTTATGCAAACGTTCATCTCTTCTACAAGTATTTGAATATTTGATCAAACTGTGTGGTCATTGAATATTAATTTGCCTAGAATTCCAATGATGTTTCAGAGAGCTAGGATAACTGGAATAAACATATGTTATAGGCCTCTTGTCATACTTTTAACGTACAGCTAAAGCATTGTAAGAGGTAAAATAATGTGGAAAAATCTGGTTCTTAAATATTTTCCCCCAAACTTATAAGATTTTTTTTCTTTAAGGTAATATATTCACAGACTACTTGTTTTTGAGAGTGATTGTGGTTTCTGTGACCTACAGACCCAGTAGTTAGGATAGCAGTAACAAGATAAAAAGCAAGCTAATCCCAAGTTAATCACAACCAATGAGTTCTCAGACTTTTATCTATCCAATTCCCCTCCAGAGTTAAATCACAACATCTGTTCCAAAGTTGGAGAAGAGGGAATAGCGAAGTTAGAGACATTAGTTTTCTTGCCTCAAGGATTTACACAGTATCACAGAATCACAGAACATTAGGGATTGGAAAGGACCTCAAAAGATCATCTAGTCGAATCCTCCAGTCAAAGCAGGATTACCTAGACCAAGCTGCAGGAATATATCCAGGCGGGTTTTAAATATCTCCAGAGAAGGAGACTCCACAACCTCCCTGGACAGCCCACACTTCCCCAAACTTCTCTTTGGATTACCTGAAGTAAAACAATTTTGTTGCATAATAAAATATTAAAGAAAGTTTATACTGGTGAAGGCAGTGTGGCCTAGATTTTCGGGTTGTGAGGTGGATTGTAAACTGGCTACAGGGTAGAAGTCAGAGAGTGGTGGTCAATGGGACAGAGTCTAATTGGAGGCCTGTATCCAGTGGAGTGCCCCAGGGATCAGTGCTGGGACCGGTCCTGTTCAATCTATTCATTGATGACTTAGATGAGGGATTGGCATGCACTGTCAGCAAGTTTGCTGACGACACAAAGCTGGGTGGTGTCGCCGACACCCCTGCAGACTGTGCTGCCATTCAGCGAGATCTGGACAGGCTGGAAAGCTGGGCTGAGAAAAATCTAATGAGCAATAACNAATGGTTGTAAGCTGGAACATAGGAGGTTCCACATCAACCTGAGAAGGAACTTCTTCACGGTGAGGGTGACGGAGCACTGGAACAGTTTGCTCAAGGTGATTGTGGAGTGTCCTTCACTGGAGATGTTCAAGGCCTGCCTGGATGTGTTCCTGTGTGACTTGGTTTAGGTGATCCTGCTGTTGCAGGCGCATTGGACTAGATGATTCTATGATTCTATGATTCTATGATTCTGTGATTGATGCTCTAATAGTCCATTTTTCGCCTGCCAGATTATAAATACTTAGCAAGCACCAACAGGGTACAATTTAGAAACCAATGTACGTTCTTCTGATTTGGAGCTTGCACATCCAACAAAGGGGATCCAACAGAATGACTACAGCTGAAACCTGTCTAAACAATACCCCTACCAGAAGTACCCAAAGCTGAGCTCCTGATGCCTTTGTCAGCTATACAAACCCCTCATATCACTTTTAACCTTACTACTCTATGGAATAACTACTTAGTGTATTAAATCTGCTCAGCAGAGACTTTGCAATTCCAATCCAATATAAGTGAATAAATATCTGACTGCTAAATGAATAATCTCCCATACATTAAACCAGTAAGCCAAAAGAATGATTATAATGTATGCATTTAAATTATAATATACAAATATACAAAAGAGAAGATAGACATCCATTGAGACCAAAGAATTGATTACATGTGGAATATTTATAGGTCATTATTTCTATTAATACCAATACTTTTGTGCTGTTTCCTCCATTCTGTTGCGAGACACAATAAAGTCAGTGGCTTCATTTCCCTTCAATAACCCACCCTCTACCTCAAATTTACCCTTAAGTTCTCCATTCTACTTTCTCCTGAATAACCTTGCCTAATATAGTTTCAATTTAAAGAGTAAGTGTTAAGATGCAAAATGGATAAAAGAGGAAACCACTACACATGAGCATGAAAGTTCACTGTGCATTATTAACAGTAATAATAGTTCTTTGCATTTAATTCCCTTCCTGTAAGGGGATTAAAATATTTCTAATTATTAATCAGTATTAAACGGTTTATAATTACCTCTGCAAGAAGGTAATTATTAATATGCCTGTTTTGCAGGTAATCTACACCACAAAGTAGCTATATAACTTTGCCAAAACAGCACAAAAAAGATAATTGAGACTCAAAAGATGAAAGGTTATATTACCTGTCTCTTGTTTTTGTTCTGACTCATGTGGCAACACAACATTTGTGGGAAGAGAAATTTCACCTAAAAACCGCCAGCCATTAAACAAGAAATATCTGTTGCAAAAAGCATGTCATTTTAACTCTAAGTATGAAAATATGCTTTTATGTAGTACCTAGTTAACCAGACAAACACAACAATCACCACAGATTATACCTTTACCAATATACTTCTGCTTCCAATAGACCAAAAAAAAAAAAAAAAAAACAACCAAAAAACCCAAAGCTTATAAGCTAAAGACTTGCCCAAGTACTCAATATGTTTTTTCACATATTTTAATTAACATAATTCCTCCACTGAAGCTTCTTCCTGCTAAACATAATCACAGAATAATAGAATCGTATAATGGCTTAGAGACCATCACCTCATCCTCCCTGCTGTGGGAATCATCACTTCTCAGTAGACTTGGTTACTCTAGGCCTCATCCAACCTGGCCTTGAACACCTCCAGGGAAGGGCAGCCACAACATTTCTGGGCAATTTATCCCAGAATCTCCCACCTTTGTACTGAAGTACTTTTTTCTAAGATCTGTTCTGAACTTACATTCCTTCAGTTTCAAACAATTTCCCCTTGTCCTATCACTAGATACCCTTGTGAACAATCTCACTCCAGTCTTCCTGTAGGCATCTGTCAGGATCTGGAAGGCATCTATATGGTTTCCCCCGACTCTTCTCTAGGGTAAACTATCCCAGTTCCCTTAACCTATCCTTATAACAAAGGTGCTCTAGCCCTTGGACCATCTTTGTGGCCTCCTCTGGACTCACTCTAACAGTTCTATCTAAAAATTTTGGTTCTATGATTTTCATACACATATAGGGGCTACATTTGCAGTTTCTACAGATGCACTGTAGGTACAGATGCATCTTGTGTCTACTAATTCACCCCCGTCTCAAGGAAAACCTTTGTATTACTCGACCTTCCTTCCACCCAACAAAATATTTGGCATTTATTTCAAACAATGCTTATTCTTTTTTTCATTCCATGAATGATAGTTTGATTCATTAATTCATTACATCTTGGGAAAAAAAAAAAAGCTTCTGTGACCAAAATATTTTTTGCTAAAAATCCTGTCTTACAGAATTAAAAACTTTGTAAAGGTAAAAAGGCTGTTGTGGAGGGGTTTTATTGTATTTGTGCGTTTTTTTGTTTTCCCTGATATAACAGGATGATATATAGACTCATTCAAGAAGAAAATTAAGTCAACAAAACCATAAAAATAAGTAGAAGGAATACAGTGTAAGGTTAAATATACTGTATTCAGCTCCCTAACAGGAACTGAAATTGTTAGTACCTAATGAACCAGCCCTCCTACAGTAAGTGAGGGTGATCATTATCTAGCCAAACAAAAACAGATGTCTTTGAAGAGCTCCAGTTTGCAATGGAGTTTACAGAAATACCCATTCATGAATTAATTCCCCAGTCATTTTATCAAAAATGTGGTGAGATAATACATTTAAAATTATTTGCAATAAATTTTCGTCTGACTACCATCTGACTCGACACTGACACAACCTAAATAATGATCTAAGGACACTGCCAGACAGTGACAAACAGCGTGGAAGAGCACAGATCCTTTCTTGAAGGGACTGTGATGTTATCTCATAAACAGAACAAAATAAACAAACACGAGAAGTAGGACAGCAAAATCCATGTGCAGATACCTATTACTCCAAAATGCTTGGAGAAGGACGAATACAGAATTAATCTAAGGCAACTTGCAATCTCATTGATTTACCAAAGTACACTTTGGTCTTTATAACTCTTCTCTTCCCTTAAATAACAATAACTAGAAAAGTTTAATGCAGCCTTTAACTCAGCTGTCTTAGCATTTCTTTTTTTAGATTATACTCTGTCTAAGTTACGGAGAAAAGGAAAACCACTAAATACCTTAATCCTTCCACAACACCTAGTTTATTTCTATAGCAAAAAATGAATTTTAAAAATGGCTGATTTAAATCCATAAATGACTCTAGAGTGGGTTTTTTGTTGTTGTTGTCGCTTCTATTTATATAAAAAAGGTCTGCTATTGAGCTGTGCATAAAACAAGCAGTGTTAGAGTGTATTCTAGCATTTAGAATAACACTAAGTCGAAGTCTTCCTCACTTTCTGTCAGCACTTACTAACCATTTCTCAGAGCAGCATGTATGTTTATCAGCATGAAACACAGAGCTGTGAAACCAAGAACAAACTAACATGAAGGTTTTGGGTCTATGGTACATCATCAGTGATTCATGACAATTCTAAGACACATGACATTGGTTTCCCATCTCTGGCTAATAATCCGAAAACAGACTTTAAAGTGGTTCACATTTCCCTTTCTGAACTAAAAGGAAAAATATTATAATTTTCTTGAAAAAGAACAACACAGAGGTCATAAATTCACTGAAGATTTAGATCTGATGAAGTATGGTCCAGAATGCAACACTTTCAGGAAGACTAACTTGAAGACTTCATACCTGAATTTACATGTGTCTTTTCCATTTTGTGTCTCACACATGAGAGAAGGAAGGACAACCTCTGTAACTCCAATACCTTCATATCACCAGCATTCTTTTAATTCATGCTTGAGTGCCCACCAATAAATGAAGAAAAAAAAATGCAAATGTACAGTAGGAGGGGAAAGAAAAAACTCGTTAATAGAATACCAAAAACTTTGTCTACAGGAATTCTACACTTCTGTCCAAATATGTATTTTCAGCACTATGATAGATACCTCACTCTGCTGAGCCTCAGTTTCTTGCTGTGTGATGGGGGCTGACACTACTTTTTGTCATCTGGTTCTTGTGACCTTTAAATCCTACATTTTGTTATACTGATGGAGATCAGTTGAAGCAAGAAAATAAGTATGTGAGGAAAGGCTGAGAGAACTGAGAGAAAAGGAGGTTCAGGGGAGACTCAAAAACTTGGAAGGAGATTGAAGTGAAATAGATGTTTATTTCTTTTCCCAAGAAACATGTGGTAGGATGAAAGGAAATAGCTTTGTGTTGTACCAGGTGAAGTTTATGTTGAATTTTTGGAAAAGTTCCTTCTCTGAAAGGATTGTCAAGTGCTGGAATGTGGAAATGGGGGAGTCTTCATCCTTGGAGGCATTTAAATAATTACGTGTACAGACATCATTTAATGTTGACTTGGTAATGTTGGGTTAATGGTTGGACTCAGCAATATCAAGGATCACTTTAACCTAAATTATTTTACATTTCTAAGAAAGTGGCCTAAACATACACCTTATCCCCATGCTCAGTAACCAGCACATGTTGTTCTGAAAGAACACAATTCATGCTGCTCTTCTTTGTTAGCTTTATTATCAAGGCTGAATACTCTGTCAATAAACATCCAGTGCCTACAAACCTGAAATGTGGACAGAAAGAACTCTGAACATCCCGGGAAGTGCAGAAGGACATTTTGCAGTATGCCCGGTGAGCAAGGTTAATGATATCATCAAAATGTTAAGGGAAGTAATATGAATATTTTTTAGTGGACTCTCTCATATCTCATTAGCAATATCTTATCTGATTAGCACATTAGCAACATTCCTTTGCATTGCATTAGCATTCATATCATATCAGAATATATTGTGGCTAATACAATGTTACAGTCGTATCATATTAGTGACTTTCATATCAGATTACTGAGAGAGGATACTAATAAGACATTCCAATTCAATTAGTAAGGTACAGAATTCCCTTCTTTCCAAGTCACTTCCAGCTTTGCTCCTAAATATAAGCTGATGATATGCATCAGCGGAGCAATCCTTCTACCATCTCACAGAAACTTCTCCCTTCAGAAAACATGTCTGAAGAAAGAAAAAATGTAAGTTGAACCTGACCTTTCTGTTCTGCTAAACTCTGTGATCTTTCCATTTTAAGAAATGTTGAAAGGAGGAGAGAACTTTCTTATTATAAACAGGCTTAAGGTGGCAGATCACGCTATTTTCTGAGGTAAGCGTTAGGAAGGGAAAATGAGAACTTTGCAGACTCAAACTTCCAATTGATGTGTTATAGGTAACATAAAAATGCAGATTTATTTGTATGCAAAACCCACCTGGATGTGTTCCTGTGTGACTTGGTGTAGGCGATCCTGCTGTGACGGGGGTATGGGACTAGATGATCTTTTGAGGTCCCTTCCAATCCCTAATGATTCTATGATTCTATGATTCTATTTCCTGCTGTTTGGGGTTTTTCCCTCCACCTTGTATATTTCTAGTGAGAGGTGTCCCTGCCCATGGCATTGGAACTAGATGCTCTCTAATGTCCCTTCCAACCCAAAATGTTATATGATTCCTTCCCACTTGACAAATCCTTAGAAACTTGCACTGAAATATTTAACAAATGACCAAAACTTGAGAATTTTAAAATATTTTGCTTTTATAAGTACTGATAAAGAATCATCATTAATGCACAATATCCAGCAATTTGGACTCAAATTGTCAAATTTTCTCAAAATGCAGTTTGAAGAGGAATAATGCAATTTGGTAAAAAATATATGTACCCAGGATTCATGTGATGTAGGTTGAATTATTATCCCGATTCATCTGTGGGCACCACAGGCATTAATTTGTGGTGAATAAAGTTGGACTTTAAAAAACATTTCTTCATGTCCCCCCACTAGTGACCACTACAGTATTTGATCCTAGCTCTAACAGTTATAGATCTGTGTCTGTGCAACACTGTTCCCTTTCTCACCATGAGGAAGTCACAACTATATGGTGACTTTCACGTATACGTGGTATCCCAACTATAAATCATAGATAAACATGCTGACTTTCCTCCAGAAAATGAACTGTGATTTCCACAGACTGAGGTTAGGACGATGTGTTGAAATAACAATATTATCCACATTTTTTTTTCAATTCCTTTTGCTTTTACTATCTGGAATTTGTGGCCATGTGCTGTATTTTCTTTTCCTTGGGCTTTCATCAAGGGCTAAGTCTATAAACATAATCTGTGATATGTCTGGTAGTCAATAAGAAAATACTATAAACCGAGTTCATCTTTTATGTTATCTATAATGCAGCTGGTTATTTAAAACTTCTCCCTGTCTTGAAGCAATAATGAAACATAAGAATGAAACCTATGAATGAAATGTTAGCCTCCTTTATTTCAGTGTAAATATACCACCCATGCTGATTATTACCTCACAGAACTAATTAGACAGACCGCATATACTACTGAACTGAGTAGCATCTCTGCTTAGGTCTTCCCAAACTGAAGTGATACTCTTTGAAAAAGACCTATTCCTGGTGTAATATGGCATCATCATTGTCCTGGTAATTATGCTTCTGTTATTACTGTTGCTTCTATTATTTCTTCTTATAGATTCATTGTCTGTTTGTTCCTTTGGACTTCCTCTCTGGACAACTGGCCAAATTCCTGCAAAACAGACATCTTCCAGGTCCATCTTCTTTCAGCCAAGATTCTGGTGATTCAGCCAGGTGTTTGTTTTTTTTTTTCTTTCATTCCTTATATCTCCTAGAATACTGATTTCTTTTTTGCATAGTACTCAATGCCTGGACATGTTCCTGTGTGACTTCACCTAGATGATCCTGCTGTGGTAAGGGGATTAGACTAGCTGATCTTTCAAGGTCCCTTTCAATCCCTAATGTTCTGCCATGTAAACTGTTCCGTATATCCATTGCCTAAGTGTATTCCTTAGAGTGTGTTGGTAGTTATGTTAAAGTCTCACCTTGGAGAAGAGTCTTTTTACTTTTTTTTATATAATATGGGTGTTCAATTACTAAAAATACAGCATGAATGTCCCAAAAAAAATGGTTTAACTTGTTTGACTTGCAGATTCCTCTCCACAGACTGTACACTGTGGTAGCCTACATTTACATAAATATGAGAAGGAACTTTTTCACCATGAGGGTGATGGAGGACTGGAACAGGCTGCCCAGGGAAGTTGTGGTGTCACCTTCTCCGCACATGTTTAAAACCCTCCTGGATGTGTTCCTGTGTGACTTGGTCTAGATGATCCTGCTGTGTCAGGGGGATTGGACGAGGTGAGCTTTTGAGGTCCCTTCCAATCCCTAATGATCCTATGATTCTATGATTTTACTCAGCACATACGGAAGTACAGATTGGCCTCAGGATGGATCATTTGGCTCAGCTGACTTGCCCATAATTAGGCGCTCAAAGCCAACCTATTTAAAGACGTCAGCAATGATCTGGAGCATGACAAATAAACAAATCTGCAACAACATATTAAAAAAAAAATTACGAGGACCTGTCAGATAGACCTGATTGACAATAAAGGCACTGAACTCAAGCCTTTGCAATTTTTTAGCTAAATATTCTTTCAGTCTGCATTGACTAGATCTCCATTAACTATAATGTGTGCTTCAACACTGATATCTCCTATAATACATTTTACTTAATTTTAGGTGTCTATATCTGCCAACAGATGTCCTCCCAAAGGATGAAATAAAGAATATTTATATATCCGTTTCCCTTGGGTGAGTGTTATCAATGAGAAATAGGTATGAGTGCTTGAGAACTGGGATATGATTCCTGACTACTTGCATAAGTGTTCAGTGAAGAATAGAAGCCCACATTAGTCCAATAAATAAACCTTCTACAATATCATTTTATTTGGAAGTGTTAACGTAAGTAAAAGAAGAAGTCACAACTGTTTGTGATAAGAGATCGCAAAATAATCATAGAGATTGCTTTCTATTTAAATGAATATTCATTAAAAAAATTCCATTATTTGCATATCCCTAGTAATTATATTCTTCTAAAGTTAAATTTCTCCCAAAAGGTTTCTTGGAGGGTGGAGGATAATTTCCTTATAGTACAAAATTTTATATAGACTTAGGTTAGATAACTGCCCTAATTTTAGCTTTACATTGGTGACTATATTTCCATGGAGAACTTGGTAATGAGTAAATTTGTTAATTTCTTCAACAAAACAGACTCCATTTGCATTAAATGCTAAAGTCTGGAATCCATTTGCTCTAAAAATATATCAATGATTTTATTAGCTGCTGAGGGATGTAGACAACCAAATAAGCTAAAAATAATGTTTAAAATATGACTCAAAAGGCTAAAAGGAAATATTTTCCTCTCTGTCGTGTAAGATATGGAACATTTGAGAAGAAAGTCCTTACAAAATAGAAAAAGAATGGCAAAAAAAACCCCAACAAATAACTGGGTTTTTTTTAATTTTGAAAAATGTAACACTATGAAAAATACATGCAGTTTTAATTCCCCTGAGAAAAGTTTGTCTTTTGTTTTTCATTTCACTTTTAACTGGAGCTCATGCTTCATAGCAGATGCTGTTTTCAATATGACAACAAGAAAAAAAAATGGTGAAAATTCATATCAATAAAATAAAATTTAAAATTCATTGTTTGCTTGATCTATTTTCATTACAGCTTTTACTTAGATATCCATGAAATTGTTTGCAATAAAAATATTACACAAAATTCATTTGCTATTGTCAGAATTTTTAAAATAAAATGAAGTATGTATGCCTGCAATATATGTATTGTATATACAGGATTTCAATATTTCCAATATATAACAGTATTAAAATGCAGGAATATTTCATAAGGGAAGAGGTCAGTAAGAATTCTGTTCTAAGAATGAGAATTTTTTTCTGCAAATTTCATAGCTTCTGGCTTTTGACATTGTTATCCTCCATTTGAATCACTAATAAAACTATTTAATCTCAGTATATTTTCTATTAAAATAATTTTCCTGAATACAATCTCCACACATTAAGTTTTCAGAAACAATCAATCTTTCCTAAGCGTGCTGTACAAACTATCAGCAGGCATACTTTTTCCTGGAATGTGTGAAACCTTCATTTGACTCATAGAACTTGTTGTTCTGAGGTCACCTCTGTCTTCTTTTAGTAAATTATATTTATACTACCTTAATAT
Organism: Rhinopomastus cyanomelas; assembly: GCA_013400115.1. Taxonomy (NCBI): domain Eukaryota; kingdom Metazoa; phylum Chordata; class Aves; order Bucerotiformes; family Rhinopomastidae; genus Rhinopomastus; species Rhinopomastus cyanomelas. The sequence continues at coordinate 6,377 of VXBP01006129.1, read as the reverse complement.
TACTTAATTCCTTTGCTTATTCTTTGACAATGATTGCTCTGTATAGGCCACAGAATCACTGAGTTATTGAGGCTGGAAAAGACCTTTAAGATCATCAAGCCCAGCCTATGACCTAACATCACCACAGTCACCTTGACCATGGCCCTAAGTGCCACGTTCAGTCTTTTCTTAAACTTCTCCAGGGATGGGGACTCAAGGAAGAAGTTTGCTCGTGGCTGTTGGGAACTGATTTTTATCTGTTATTCCTAAAGACCAGACGTAAGTATCATCACCAAAATTAATGTCTGGGTTAGTGAGAATTGGAGACACTAAGTTTCCTGTAGGTGCAACCAAGGAGCAAAATGGGTGGTAGAAAGAAAAGAAATGAGTAAATTGAGTATAACAATTTCTAAAATTGTATTTCTTGTGAAGTTGATGATTTCATGTAATGTTTTGCTGTATTCTCATTACTTTTGTCCTCCTGTTTATAAAGGAAAATTTTGTCAGTAAAAACCTCAATACTTTGCCTTTTGTGACCTGAAACTAAGACTTTTTGTAGTTATGGATTCATCGTGTTATACTGAATGACAGTTCTTCAAAGAAACGCAGTAACTAATACATTCTTAAGGTGAGAATCTTAATTTTTATTTATTTTTTTAAAGTGCCATTATTATTATTTCATATTAATTTTGAAGAAGCTCTTTTTGGTGTTGAAATTATTCAGAATAAAAGAACTCTAAAGCATTCAAGTTATATAAATATGTATGGAGGGATACAAGCTGTTTGTATGCACAATAGGATGGTAATAAAAGCAATCTGGAAGCTTCTTACAACAGTGATCTCTTGTAACCACCTACTGTTTAGACATTTTGTAATAATGTGATGGATGAAAATGCTTCAAAGCTGAAATACCAAACAGATCTGTTCAAATTGCATCAGCAGAGAGCAAAATAATGTTGGGAATATATAGATAATAAAATGTCCCTTCAATATCTTTAGCCACCGATATCCTGAAAAAGCAGATCCTATAAGCTAGTATGAGGTTGAGGTATCCCACAGCTGGTCACAGGGTGGTTTAATCTAGAGTAGATTGCTAGACCTAAGTGGTCGTTTTCCCCTAACAAGAAAGCCTTGTATTTTCTGGTACATTGTGGACTTTTTGATGCATTCTCACTGTTAGATCCTGAGACAGACTCTTTGGTTATAGCTATAGACCTAGAGATATGATGTAAAAAGCCTTGTGTCAGACACAATAAAGGCTTTTTGAAGCTTTGTGTAACTGCCTTTCCTGGGAGTTATGAAATGGTAATGCAGAATGATATCAAACACTGCCGTTTTGATATGGTCGTGTGTACAATAATCTTATATTCACTTTAAAGAGGTATAAATGGCCCAAGAGCCTTCATCTGAGTGTTGTTTACTTAAGCAGACTTAAATTGCCATGGTAATTTAAGCATCATGGAAAGAAATATAATTAAAGTGTAAATGATTGAGGCTGGAAAGACAGAGGTCTTCAGATTTCTAGACTTATATTTCTAAGTTGG
>VXBP01006127.1:0-58608 GCA_013400115.1 Rhinopomastus cyanomelas | reverse complement strand
TGATCTTTCCAATCCGTAATGATTCTATGATTCTAAGATATAGCACTTAATTGTGTAATGGTGAACTTGGCAGTGCTGGGTTAATACCTGGACTCTATAATCTCAAAATCTCTTCTAGTCTAAATGCTTTTGTAATTCTATTCTATGGTTCAGAGACTTTGGTGTCAGATACTCCTGTCAAGGAGGCACATTCTCGTCATGTGTTTCTTGGGAGGAATTCACCACTTTACAAAGCAGTCACTCAAAAATATTCAAATCAAGGAATAAAAAATGTCCCTTTCAAGGACAGGTATAGAGTATAGGTCAGCGCAGAGATACTAAACCAAGCATGGCAGTGGATGCCAAAGGATGAGTGAAGTATAAAAAAGGCAAGATTGTTGTCCCCTAAAGGCTTCTGCTCCACTGTTTTCTTAATGAAAAGTTTCATTTCTGTTTTTCATTCAATTCACACTTCTTGTCTCTGTTAATTTTTAGTGAACCCAAACAAGAAAATCGACAAAACTAGCACTTTTTGTAAGCGTAGAAGCTGTGCATTTATGTGGAAACATTGTCACTTTTCAATAGAGGCTTTGTGTGTTTTTTTCCCTGCTGCACTACAGGGAAACATTGTCCAAACGGTAATCATCTGTATCCTTGTTTTACTCTACCCGGTGCCCCTTGCTGGCTGCAATCACAGGAATTTACAACTCCCTGAAGAAATAGTTTGCAGTTAAGAAATACACACACACACAAATATGTATATGTATGTGCTTCTGAATATTTTGCATAGAGAGAGAAGGCTGCTCATTGGCTTGTCAGTGTAGAGGCTGATGTTTTCTGATGGTGTTGTTGCACAGCACAAAATCAAACTGATCTGTTGGATGAGTTACAGGAACATGGCCATGCGGGCAAACACTAGACACAACCTCTGAGGGAAAAATACTTGGACCACTGGAATTAGTGATAGGTATCCAACGTATTTTCCTGCTTTCTATCTCACACTACAGAATGGAAAGGTTTGTTTTGCTGGGTGATGTTCATCCTCTAGAATATCGTCCTACAGAAATGTTGTGATTACATGATATAGTTGTATAAACGTTCAGACTGAGCTGCATGGTTCTACGATTAATGCAGCGATGAGGGATGCAGTGGCTTATTTCTACCTGTAGGTGACATCATGCTTTAATTTTGTAGAACTATTCAGGTCTTGAAATGGAGCATGGGAACCATCTTGAAACCACAGAATCACAGAACATTAGCAATTGGACTCTCTCAAAGGCAAGCTGTACACAGCTTGGAGAAACAGAGCTGGCAGAACATAGGAGGTGTTAGTGAGATGTGTTGAGGCATATCGCCTAAACCAAAGTTTAAAGTGTTTTCTTACAGTGATGGAAGAAAGATGTGAAGTTAACAGAAGATGACAAAGCGCCTTGGCCCTGCAGAAGTCTAGTTCAAACTCTAAGCAGCAAGTGAAAACCTGTGCAGGTGACAAACTTCTACTAGTGTGGGTTGCTGGCAACACTAACTTCTGCGGATCACCATGGGGACAAATTATGTGCAGCCTTCAAGGAAGTATGTTACCTCTTAGTCTCTTCCTAAACTGGGGACTGTTCTGTAAGCATAGATCAGCTGGGCAAGTTCAAAAGCAACAACTTGACAAGCTTGATCAATTTGTAAGGATGAAGACATCAGAGAAGCAATGTGGGGAGGCCTGAAAGACTTAGTGTTATAAATGGAGGTAAACGTATCAATTTTCCGACATGAGAGTGGGATCAGAGGGCTGGACCTCTTCTCCTGTGAGGCCAGGCTGAAAGAATTGGAGTTGTTCAGCCTGAAGAAGAGAAGGCTCCAGGGAGACCTCGTTGTGACCTTTCAGTATCTGAAGGGAGCCTACAAGAAAGCTGAGGAGGGACCTTTTACAGGGAGTTGCAGTGATAGTAAGAGGTTTATTGGCTTCAAATTGAATGAAGAAAGATTTAGATAAGAGATTAGGAAGTTTCTCACTATGAAGGTGCTAAGACTAAAAAACATTACTCAGGGAGGCTGTGGATGCTCCATTGCTGGATGTGTTTAATATCACATTGGATGGGGCTTCGAGCAATCTGGTCAAGGAGGAGGCGTCTCTACTTGTGGCAGTGGATTTGGAACCGGATGATCTTGGAGATCCTTTTAAATCCAAACCATTTTATGAATCTACAAGTCTACAGTTCTGTGTCCACTTGAGCATTCTTACCTGATGTATTCAACAGTTTTACCTGCATCATTCCTGTGCTAAGCTTTCTGCTTTTGCTTGTTTTAATTAATTCATTTCTTGTAAAAAATCGCTGTGTTCTGAATAAAGGGGGAAAGTAACTTTACAGGAGAAAGCAACAATTTTGTCTACAAATCACAAAAAAATCCTAAAGTTCAGGGCAAGAACTCCTCAAGAATCTGGGAAATGCCTGCAGGCAGCAGGCCTAATTTGATGGCCAGCTGAAGTGTTGTAGTTTGAAAATTGCTAGCATTTTCAAATGTACAGCAGTTCTGCTTTCATGATGAAGAAAAGAAAAGGAGTTGTTTTACTTTGGAGGGCACTTCCCCCACAGGGAACTTGTCCTGGGAGAAGGTGTCACTGGTCCCGGACCTGCTCCTGATGTGCATGTTGGGGTCAGCCTATAAAAAGCAGAGCGGGCGGTTTGTTTTGCAGTCAGGAAGTAGGAAGCAGCTCTTGCTCTGGTGTGTGTTGCAGGCTCTCTTGGGCTGCGGGCTCTCAGACGAGCACTTTCCCCACCGCCTGTTCTCGGGACGGTGGGAGGGGTGGCGGGGAATGCGGCTCAGCCGTGGTTTTCCAGCGCCGCCACCGCTACTGTGGGAAGAGCAGATGCACGGCGTTTGCGTAGCTCCATGCTCCCCGGCTGGATTGCCAGCTGTGATTCGCCTCAGCTTCCAGTAGCGCCACTGTTCCAGAAATGGAGGACGCTCTGGTTTGCACCTCTCCCCACGCAGTAATGGGCAGCCCGCACGTTTGCCACCGTTTTTCAGTGGTCTTGGGAAGACCCTGATTCGTGCCGCTGTGCCCTCCAGCTCTGCGCAGCCCTTTTGCTTCCAGCCTGAACCTGATGCTGCGATCCGAGCGATCTTGGAAGCAAAATTTGAGTGCAACCACCCACCCACAGCAGAGTTTCAGCATTTCGTGGTACACTGGGGTGCCCTCTCTTCCTCCCTGGAGCTGAGACAGGAGGGGAGAAGAGAGAAGATGGTCTTGAGAACCCTCTCGGCCTAGTGCAGAGTGTGGAGGTGGCCCTGTTGATACAGCTACGCAATCTGTCTCCATCTTGGATCCCCCATGTGACCAGGGTTGTGTGATGGATTGCTGCCATTTTGGAGAGACTAGTCAACAGGAAGAGAAGCTGTTTGTCATTTTCTGCCGCTGAGGAAGACTGGGGGTGCTTTAAGTTTGGGGGAAAATTCTGTCATGTGCAGTTGAAGAAAAGCAGAAGGACTTGAGAGTCCTCAAGTCTTGGATTGGAAGGACAGAGACTGGAGTTTTGTTGGAAGTGCATGTCGCTCGCACCGGGGCCTGCAATTGGGGCGTTAAGGGAGAAGGTGATAGCACTCGTCTCTGGTTAGCATGCTTTTGTTCTTGTCCAGATCTCTGACGTGACCCAATGTAGGAGAACTGCTAACAGAGCTAGCGCTGAGCAGCGCTCTGGACAACCCAGCACTGAGCCAAGAATAGCTGCCAGGTGCCTCTGAGAATGGCCTTGGAGGCCTCAGCAAGGATGATCGGAGGCCTCAGCAAGGATGATAAGCAAGCAAACTAATTATAGAGGAATGTTAACCAGACTGTGGGAATCAGAGAATGGGGCCGTGTTTGGGAAAGCTGGAGGGGCTGTCCGATCAGGTGCGGGAAGGAACTGAGTTGTGTAACCTAACCAATCTTGAGCTTGGCTTTTGCAATATGTATGAACCTCATTAAGAACTGTATAAAAGAGCTTGGATTTCATTAATAAATGACTGCTAGATCATATTGATCTGTTTGTGCAGCCCCTTCCCTCAGCAACCCAAGGCCCAAATGATAGTGACTTTCCATGGTATTTTCCTCAGGTAGCGTAATGGANAAGGACAGAGACTGGAGTTTTGTTGGAAGTGCATGTCGCTCGCACCGGGGCCTGCAATTGGGGCGTTAAGGGAGAAGGTGATAGCACTCGTCTCTGGTTAGCATGCTTTTGTTCTTGTCCAGATCTCTGACGTGACCCAATGTAGGAGAACTGCTAACAGAGCTAGCGCTGAGCAGCGCTCTGGACAACCCAGCACTGAGCCAAGAATAGCTGCCAGGTGCCTCTGAGAATGGCCTTGGAGGCCTCAGCAAGGATGATCGGAGGCCTCAGCAAGGATGATAAGCAAGCAAACTAATTATAGAGGAATGTTAACCAGACTGTGGGAATCAGAGAATGGGGCCGTGTTTGGGAAAGCTGGAGGGGCTGTCCGATCAGGTGCGGGAAGGAACTGAGTTGTGTAACCTAACCAATCTTGAGCTTGGCTTTTGCAATATGTATGAACCTCATTAAGAACTGTATAAAAGAGCTTGGATTTCATTAATAAATGACTGCTAGATCATATTGATCTGTTTGTGCAGCCCCTTCCCTCAGCAACCCAAGGCCCAAATGATAGTGACTTTCCATGGTATTTTCCTCAGGTAGCGTAATGGAATTTTGTGCCGTAGTTTCTAGTTTGAGTGCACCAACTTGCTGGGTTTTATTTTCCTCTCTTTTTCTTTTTTTCTTCTATGTATGTATACAGCCATTAAGTTAATAAACTTCTGTCCAGTATCCTAAGCTATTCATTGTCTGGCAAATTTAGAGATGACAAATGAGATGTCATCGAGACCTTACTGCAGAGAATGCGGGCAATTCATTGATTTGAACACGCTACAACTGGTGGAGCATGTAAAGCGGTTCATTAACCCCAACCCGCTACATGAAGGAATGTAAAGCACAGCTGAGATGAAGCAGAGGTGGAGTAGGTAGTTGACACATGCAAGGTCTGGGAAGCAGTGGTCCCAACTTCTCAGCCTGTCCCACACAAGTATAACAGATTTGATAATCATTAGATGCAGAAACAGGAGGGGAAAGAAGTTGGTAAAAGTATAAGAGAATACGAATCATCAGGCTTCCCTTAACAGGCATGAAGACGGATGAATAAAAGTCATGTAGGAAAATAATTCTCTTCCAAGTGATCTACAAAGTAAGAAAAATTCTTGAATGTGAAACCGCGTACCTCCTGCTCACAAAAGGGCTCTCTGTGCTCGCGGAGCTGCATATTCATGTTTAGTTCTGCATTTGTGATGGCGGGCTCTTTATCTGATGGAGAAGGCACGGCAGTAGGACCATATTTGGAAAAGAAATGATCATTACATTTCCTCAGCAACCCCTACTATATTAGTAGTTCAAAAGTTTTTATGAAAATTGTTCTCTTAAAATAATTTTATAAATGTAAAGACAAATCACTGAAGTGAGAAAACTTAATTCCTACTTAAATGAGAAGCTTGCAGTTAGCCATAGAGTCACTGCTGCCACAAAGGCAGGCTACTATCATGCAAAAGGAGTCAGGTCTGCTACATCCAGTTTCCAGCACTGCACTCAGCAAAAAACATAACTGTATGTCACGGTTTAGCACCTGGTTAGCCCCCAAAATTATAATCTGCTTAACTGTGCAGACGGAAATGTCCTCCCACCCCCTGAAAAGATAAAAAAGAGGTAAAGTAAACACACGTCTGGAAACTGGAATAAAAAAAAATATTCAACTTTAATAAAGATTTTATTAAGTAGGAAAAACAAAACAAAACAAAAATAAAAAGGAAAGGGAGTAAGTTGGCGGGGGTGGGCGGCGAAAGCAGAAAAGGGACAGAGAACCACGGAGCAGCAGCTAGGCCGCAGTGTGCTACCGGCCAAAACGAAACCGAAACCACACTCTGGAGACACACAAATATGGAGGGGATACCAAAATGAGGGGAAAAGGAATACCCTGTCCCCAATTAAGGACCTCCAAAATCTATCTGGCCTACTCCACCTGCTCAACCTGCTCAACCCTGCGGCAGCCACCCCTCCCTTTCACTTCTGCACCTCTCCAACCTCCGGCCCTCTACGCACAGGAGGGAAATGTGAACATCCCTGCAGCCGAGATCAGTTAACTCTTTGTATGCAAAAAGATAGTTCAATGCAGGAATACCATAAGCAAATACGTCCTGCATGAAACTCTCTTACTAAATTGCAAATGATCCTTCCATACATCATCAATCTTCCTCTGTCCTGACACAATTTCCATTTCTGGAATTAAAGTCTCTCAGCCAGCGTCAGTTTCCCTTGTGGTATGCATTGAATCTCTCCGTCTACATCACCCATAATGTATTTCCTTGTCCTCGGGCCAAAACAACTCCACGAATAGGTCTCCCTTCACCTGCAGCTGGAGTGACCCACACAGCCCTTCCCAACAGGGTCTGTTCACGAACAACAGGAACTCCATGTCTTTTTACTACCTGTAAGAGGTTTGATTCAGCAGGACCAGCCGGATTGGCAGATCCTCTATTGTTTACCAACCATGTAGCTTGTGCTAGGTGCTGATCCCAATTCTTAAAGGATCCACCCCTGCAAAGCTTTCAATGTGGTCTTCAGTAAACCATTGTGATGCTCAATCTTTCCTGATGTGGGCGCATGGTAGGGGATATGATATATCCACTCAATGCCATGTTCTCTAGTCCAGTTTTTGATGTAATCATTCTTGAAATGCGTTCCGTTGTCTGACTCCACCCTTTCTGGGGTGCAGTGTCACCACAGAATTTGCCTCTCGAGGCCTTGGATAGTATTTCGAGCAGTTGCATGAGGTACAGGGTATGTCTCCAACCAACCGGTTGTTGCTTCCACCATGGTTAACACATACCACTTACCCTGCCGGGTCTGAGGAAGGGTGATATAATCACTTTGCCAGGCCTCCCCATATTTATACTTAGACCATCTTTCCCCATACCACAAGGGTTTCATCCATCTGGCTTGTTTTATAGCAGCACATATATCACAGTTGTGGATAACCTGCGCTATAGTGTCCATGGTTAAATCCACCCCTCAGTCTCAAGCCCATCGATAGGTAGCATCCCTACCTTGGTGATCAGAAGTATCGTAGGCCTGCTGAGCTACAGACAATTCATTTTTATAGTCCCAATCCAGATCTGTTTTGAAAACTTTAGCTGCCTGGTCTGCCTGGCAATTTTGCTGCTACTCTTCAGTAGCCCGGCGTTTAGGTACATGGGCACCTATATGACGTACCTTCACCTTCAATCTTTTTATCCGGGCGGTGATATCCTGCCATAGATCAGCAGCCCAGACTGGTTTGCCTTTACGCAACCAGTTGTTACGCTCCCAGTCTTTAAGCCATCCCCATAGTGCATTGGCTATCATCCACGAGTCGGTGTAGAGGTAGAGCAATGGCCATGATTCACTGCTGCCTGCATTAATTAGACAAGAGATGACAGCTTCGTGTAGATAAAAGACTCTGAGTTGGAACAGCTTTCTCCCACCATGGCAGTGGTGTGTTTGGATCCCCTAAGGCCTTTGACACCATTTAGCGGTTTGGGTTTAATGAACTGCTTTACATTCTCCACCAGTTGTAGCGGGTTCAAATCAATGAACTGCCCGCATTCTCTGCAGTAAGGTCTCGATGACATCTCGTATAAATTTGCCAGACAATGAATAGCTTAGGATACTGGACAGAAGTTTATTAACTTAATAGCTGTATACAGACAAAGAAGAAAAAAAGAAAAAGAGAGGAAAATAAAACCCAGCAAGTTGGTGCACTCAAACTAGAAACTACGGCACAAAATGCCTGGAGAGAGTTGTCAGGTCTTGAGTCCCCATCCCTGGATGAGTTTCAAAGTCACTGAGATGTTTTAACAGACATGAACACAGCTAGGTTAATTGTGAGTATTTTTTATGTAGAGAGAGCAAGAACGTCTTAAGACTACTTCACCAGAAATATTTAATTGTTTTTTCTTAGTATCATTCCATTTTTATCATTGGTCTTGCACTTAACGCTCGAGAGAAACCTGCTAGTTCTCGAGATCATAGGATCATAGGATGTTAGGGGTTGGAAGGGACCCAAGAGATCATCGAGTCCAATCCCCCTGCTGCAGCAGGACAAAACTATCTAACACAGATCACAGAGGAACGCATCCAGGCGGGCCTTGAAAGTCCCCAGAGAAGGAGACTCCACAACCTCCCCGGGGAGTCTGTTCCAGTGCTCCGTGACCCTCACAGCAAAGAAGTTCCCCCTTGTGTTGAGGCGGAACCTCCTCTGCTGCAACTTACACCAGTTGCTCCTTGTCCTATCACAGGGAGCAAGTGAAAAGAGCCTGTCCCCCCACTCCTGGCCAGCCTTCAGATACTTATAAACATTGATCAAATCTCCCCTAAGTCTTCTCTTCTCCAGACTAAGAAGCCCCAAGTCCCTCTGCCTCTCTTCATAAGCCATGCCCTCCTTTCCCCTAATCATCCTCGTAGCCCTCCGCTGGACCCTCTCCAGTAGATCCTTGTCCCTCTTAAACTGGGGGGCCCAAAACTGAACACAGTCCTCGAGATGAGGCCTCACCAGGGCAGAGTAGAGAGATCCAGCATGGCTGGTCACACCAAGCGTTGCCAGTAGATGTAGCTGTTGTATGGGTTTGCCAGCCTCTTAAATCAGACTCAAATTTTGGTCTCAGGTAATTTCATCAATTGATTTAGTAGTTCAGGGTGTTTTTTAAACTAAGATGCTTTCTATTTTTATTAGGTTTTTTGCTAGTTTATTTAGTCTAACTTTGGACATGGAGCTTTGCTACATGATGTTTTAGCAGCTGAAACTGGGATTGAAGTGTCATGGTCAAGTGTAGCACACGTCGGTGAACAGAGACCAGTAAGTAAGTTTACTGGCAACTTAACATCCTAAAAGGAACACTTGCTAATAATTATGTGATCCTAATCTCTTATCTATGGTATGAAGGGATCAATTTTTTGCTTTCCAGGACCTAGCAAGAAAATACCTGGCAACTGATTGTGTTTGAATCTGTTTCTAAGGTCAACGTACCACCATTTGGCAGGAATAAGCAATTCTTCCTGAATTTTAGTTGTGGTTTTAAAAAAATTTCAATAACTATATTTTTTAGAACTTCTATGTGAGTTAGGGGAAATGGCCTCAAGTTGTACCAGAGCAAGTTTAGGTTGGACATTAAGAAAAACTTCCTTATGGAAAGGGTCATCAGGCACTGGAACAGGCTGCCCAGGGAGGGGGTTGAATCACCATCCCTGGATGTGTTTAAAAGTCATGTAGATCTGGCGCTTAGGGGCAGGGTTAAGTGGTGGGATTGGGACAGTTTGCTTTAGCGATTGGGCTTGATGATCTTAAAGGTCTTTTCCAAGCTAAATGATTCTATGATTAAGAGTAACCTATGTTTGTCATACATTTTGTTACAGGAATATCACAGGGAAACAAAGACATCCTAAGTGTTGTGCTTTAGCAGAGCTTTTCTGATTATTTCTCTAATTTATGTGGCATAAATTGGATAATATTTGAATAAAGTAGGTTTAAAAAGCTAAGCCCTGAGAAGGGGCCTGAGCAATTGACTGAAGGCTTAAGAAAAAAAGCACAAACCAACAAACCAGCAGTAGACTTTAGGACCTCATGCTGTTTAGCTTATCAAAGAGAAAATCCAAAAGCAAATATACTTCTATATCATAATTGAGTCATGAGAACCTAATGAAGGCTAAGGGAATCTTTATCTAATTTACTATGCGTTTTTCTGTTAGGGTACAGAGTTTATCAGCTTGGCACAGCTTACTGTAGGGATACCAAAGGATTCTCTTTGTAAAGAAGACAACTCAAAGAAGTTTCTTTTACATACAAGTTACATTCCTCTGTCCTTAAATTTTACTACATCTTGGACTTTGCTGACTAATTTTGGTGCCTTTGTGAGAGCTGTTCAGTACTTGAAAATACTTTAAATACTTTGTAATAAGCATGTGAAAGCAGGAGTGTAAAAATAATTCAGGCTGTTAATTTAAACACACAGCAGCATGGAAATTGAATACCACACAGATACAGCCTGAAGCCATGGGGCCTGACAAACCCTTCTCCCCTTCTTGAAGAGTTTGCAGATACCTTAGCCAGGTGCAGTTCAATTGACCCTTTGTCAGATCCACTGGTGCATTCTTGCACTAGAGAAGTTTCTGAAGGTCAGACTCATGAGGTGAGACTGTGATTCCATACAAATAAAGACAACTTCTTGAGTTCAACCAGGGAAGCATTTTACTACTTTATCTCCTCACACGAGTAACATGGAGGAGTTTTGTCTTAGACCCTTCTCTGCTGTTGTGGAGAGTCAAATCCTCAGTGCAGGGCTGGGGAATGGGAGTTTAACCACAGCAGCAGAGGTTTCCAGAGCTGCAGTATCAGTGCGATGTGGGGTGACATCAAGACCACTGCCTATTGCAAGTGTGCTCTCCAGACCAGGGCTGGAATGGTACAGTTGGTATGGTTGAGGGCAACTCACTTATGATGACACACAAAGATACAGTCTGTATCTTTGCCATAGTCTTTTTGCCTTTGCTGTTGGGTCAGTGATCAGTTTGCTTCCTGGAAGTGTTCTGTTACAGTACAGTGTAAAAACGAGTGGGAATTTTAGGTAGCTGCCGTAGATGCATGGGGCGAGGTGTAGAAATGTTTTAAATTCTATGGGGGAAAGTGTGGGTCAGGTATGCGTAGACACTCAGAGTTTTCAAATTCTTTAGTACAGATTTGTGAAATGTCACACTGGCTCCACCAGGGTCAGTGCCCACTCTGTTGTCCACCATTGCTCTGGGGTGGGTTGTATTTGAAACTAATGAAATTATCATCAAAGTTCGGTAACTTCTGGGATGGGTTCCACTACTATAGGGACAGCTACAGTCCAAGAAGTAGTATGTTATTTAACACCAGGTAGTACCATGTTAACAGGGCTAATCTAAGGCTACAAATTACTCAAGGACAGAATCAGCAAGTGAAGAAAGAATGCAGTAGAAAGTCTCCATATTAGTACAAGTAGTAATCTCATTCAGTAAATTCGTTGAAGAAAAACTGAGAGAAATGTCATGTAGGATAAATGTTTTCAGCTGGCAGGCTGATGTACAGCAACCACAGAAAGAATACCTTGGGATTTTTAAAACAATGTTTTATGTAGAATTACTGTTAACGTCTCCATCACATTAATAGTTGGTTAAATCTATTTCTACAAACAGTGTAACCTGCTACTGGTTTCTTATGCAGCTTATTTGAAGATGGACGATTTCTACTGCTGTGGTTACCAGGCTCAGTCTAGAAGACCTTGAGCTCTCAATGCAGGTGTATGTACAAGCTGCATTAGCAAGCAATTCACAGGTGGGTTTGCAGTCATAGTGTTTATAAAACAGGGTTTAGAACAGTCTTAGGATTTATCTGAAACAGCTTATTCATCCTACCTTTATCTGTACTGAAAAAGCTATTTGAATGAGTTACAGATTCAAAATGCTGTGTGAGTCAGTAGCTGCTGCTTGGTGATAATAGAAGGTAAGCCCAGTGCAGATGGACAGTCCTGGGTTTTGGCTGTTTTGAAATCTAAAGTTGGAAGGCAGAATTCAGGGCTACTTTATTCTGGTACAATTGAGTCTGCTGTGACATTGGTATTTCTGCTATATTAATATTCCAGTCCTATCCTCTGCTATTTTAGGATGTAAGCAAAAAAGCACAGCCTGTATCCCTTGGTATACTGAACGAATCCCAGGGTGACTTTTTTTTGATTCCACCAATAAAAGCTTCATCTTACAAAGCTTTGTAATTGAAAAATGCACCATATCACACTAGCAAGGTGTGCAGTACCTCAATGCTGAGTTTTGTGCCCTCAGGCCATCCTGAATTGTCCCTGTGTCTCTATCTCCAGACAGTATCTTGCATGTGAATTTATTAAAGGCAGTAGAGTTGCCTTCTATTTTGAAGGTATTGAGGCAAAACATTATCACTAAACTAGCAAAGGAAACAAGAGATGCGTGAATAGTTACGATAAAGTATAAAAGCCAGACTGATGGGGAATCTTGTAACACATCTTATGTGTGTTCATCATCTTCATGTCTCTGGAAGAGACACAGGGATGCCTAAGACTTGTCCAGGTAGACGAAACCTGAAGACTTAAATTCTCAAGAGCAAATTTCTGCTCTCAGTTTCACAATTCAGATTGCTGTTGATCTATTGAGCTAGGTGGAGAGGAATGAAACAGTAGCAGACCAGGAACCCGTTTCTGCTTTCTGTGTAATACCACAGTTTGACGCAGCAGCTGTGTTTAAAGAGGAACTAAAAATGAGGAAGCTTAGTCTTCTTCCAGATTGACTGGTCCCTGGTTGGCTCAGTTGGTAGAGCATGGGACTCTGACTTCCTGGGGTCCTGTGTTTGAGCCCCATGTAGGACATCTTGAGACAGTACTGTAGGCTTACCCTGCTCCATCGGGGCACTTGGACTTAGATGATCTTTTGAGGTCCCTTACAATCTGTAACATTCTGTGATTCTGTGAAAATAGTATCATAACAGATGAACACTAATTCTTCAGTATTTACCAGGGTATGTGGTTTGGAGACAAGGCTCTCATAATCATTCAGTGAAGATCACATGCTAAATGCATTTGTTGAAAACAGAATTATTCAGTACCATTCATGCTTACAGCAGACCTTAAATACACATGTGAAGGTGTGGATGCTCAAAAGCATGTATGATTTTTTTATTTTGAAGATTTCTTTTTTTTTGGCCCTTTTCCTAGAAGACGGCAACTCCACACCTTCCTACATTCTAGACCACTTGGAAGTTGACGAGGCTTTGCATTCTCGTAACATGCCACTTCTTCAGGAACTTTAGTACAGGCAAGTCTTTTTCCTTCTTTATCAGTGTCTTGTTTTTCCATGGGACTAGTGTTTACTCTGGGGAACAGCAACTCCTCTAATTATTAACTTTGTTCACTTTAAGGCAGGTTAAAGTCAACACGCTCAAAATGCTCAAATTACCTAAACAGATTTCACGTTATGCCAGTTAAGAAGACTGGTTGTATGTGGTTACCCAAAACAGCAGAGGCTGGATTTAATTATTTAGGAGTACTTTTCCAATTTGACAAATTTAGGTTCCTAAGTTAGGTACTGATAATTTGTATGCAGCCTAAGATGATCTTTTAGAGATACATCTAGATACAGCTAGAGACCTCTGGTTCCAGTGCTGACAGTAAGAGTAACTCCAGAGTTAACAGCACTGCAGAGTTTCCCCATCATCATACACTTTTATCACAGAATCAACCAGATTGGAAAGACCTCTAAGACCATAGGGTACAGTCATTAGCCTAATAGTTACTAGACTCAACAATAGCGTTCAGCACCATGCCTACACAACCTCCAGAGATGGGGATTTCACCTTCTTCCTGGATAAGCCATTCTGATGCCTGGTTAACGGCTTAAGACCATTTCCTCTTGTCCTATCACTTGTTAATTGATTGAACAAATTGACCCCTACCTCGTTACAACCTCCTTTCCGGTAGTTGTAGACACCAATACAAAAAACAAAGGTCTCCCCTCAGCCTCCTTTTCTTCACACTAAACAACCTCAGCTCCTTCAACCCTCATAAGGTTCATTCTCCAGACCCTTCAACAGGTTATTGCTCTTCTTTGGACCCAGTCAAGCACATCAGTGTTTTTGTAGTGAGAGGTCCAAAGCTGAGCACTATACTCAGGATACATCCTGACCAGTGCTGAGTACAGGGTCAAAACCACTTCTCTGGCCCTACTAGCAACACAGTTCCTGATACAGCCTAGGATCCTGGACAAACTGACAGCTCATGTTCAGCGGCTGTCAGTCAGAACCCCCAGGTGCTTCTCTGCTGAGCAGCTCTTCAGCCATTCCTCCCCAAGCTTGTAGTGCTGTCAGAGGTTGTTGTCAGCAAAGTGCAGAACTCAGCATTTGTCTTTGTTGATACTCATAGAATCATAGAATCATAGAATCATTACAGATTGGACGGGACCTCGAAAGATCATCTAGTCCAATCCGCCTGCAACAGCAGGATCACCTAAACCAAGTCACACAGGAACCTATCCAGTCGGGTCTTGAATATCTCCAGTGAGGGAGACTCCACAACCACCCTGGGCAGCCCATTCCAGTGCTCTGTCACCCTCACCTTCTCAGGTTGATGTGGAACCTCCTATGTTCCAGCTTACAACCATTGTTCCTCGTCCTATCACTACATGACACCAAGAATAGCCCAGTTTCATCCTCCTGACACCCACCCCTCACATATTTGTAGACATTAATGAGGTCACCCCTCAGTCTCCTCTTCTCCAAGCTAAAGAGACCCAGCTCCCTCAGCCTCTCCTCATAAGGGAGGTGCTCCACCTCCCTCATCATCTTTGTTGCCCTACGCTGAACTCTCTCCAGAAACTCCACATCCCTCTTGAACTGAGGAGCCCAGAACTGGACACAATACTCCAGGTGTGGTCTCACCAGGGCAGAGTAGAGGGAGAGAAGAACCTCTCTTGATCTGCTAACCACCCCTCTTCTGATCCACCCCAGGATGCTGTTGGCCCTCTTGGCCACAAGAGCACAATGCTGGCTCATAGTCATCTTGTTGTCCACCAGGACCCCCCAGATCCCTCTCTCCACCACTACTCTCCAACAGGTCAGTCCCCAGCCTATACTGGTACCTGGGGTTGTTCTTGCCCAGATGTAAGACTCTGCACTTACTCTTGTTATAGCTCACTAGATTTTTCTCAGCCCAGCTCTCCAGCCTGTCCAGATCTCACCGAATGGCAGCACAGTCTGCAGGGGTATTGGTGACACCACCCAGCTTTGTGTCATCAGCAAACTTGCTGACAGTGCACCCTAATCCCTCATCCAAGTCATCAATGAATAGATTGAACAGGAAGTGATGGTTTATCTGATAAATATTAGATGGGGTCTGTAGATAATGAGTACGGTGTACGAATGCCTTTGATCTGGTTTAAAGCTCTCTGGTAAGTGGCTGTAGGAAAAGGCTGA
This sequence comes from Rhinopomastus cyanomelas, assembly GCA_013400115.1. Classification (NCBI taxonomy): domain Eukaryota; kingdom Metazoa; phylum Chordata; class Aves; order Bucerotiformes; family Rhinopomastidae; genus Rhinopomastus; species Rhinopomastus cyanomelas. The sequence goes on along the minus strand of VXBP01006127.1, from coordinate 43,554 downwards.
CCTTTGAAGCAGGTGTGCATGCACCTGTGCAAAATGATGTTGACCAGAAGTTATAAATTGCACCAATCTACGCAATATTGAGAGTTAAATCCACTCTCCTTGCACTACAGGATTTACTCTTGCAAATAAAATTGCTTTTCTAATTCAAGTTGTACGTTCAGGATTGGTCTTTTAAAGCAGCTTTTAGATGAAATGGTGCCTTGGTGTTGCAAAGTATCAGGAACATTTAAGTGTCTGGGTTTGTTTTAGCTTCAAAAGGCACTGCATTCTCAGGGAAGCACCAGATTGTCACAGAGTAGACTGGAAAAGTTTGGGGGGGGTTGTTTATTTTCTACTGAGGTGTTAACAAAGGAGCCTCATTTTTATGAACTAAACTGCTGTTGACTTGCTGAGGTGCTACGTTATGCTTTTGGTGTCCAAATTAGTTACCATCATTTTTGAGTCTCTTTTGAGTGGCAAAAACTTGTGCAGCTCGATTTGATGATTATGAGTTCTTTAACACAAAGGTACGGATGTTCCAAGAATTCTCTTTTATCACCTAAAGAAAACAGCACACATTTGTGTTAAGACTGGGGCAGGTGTAGACAGCAAACGCAGAGGTACTACAGGAAGCTACGTGTAGCCTTTGAAGACAAGTGACAATTGTAACACCATTGGCATGATGTGAGGTACCAAATGGCATGTGCAGTGAGAGGGACCCAAAAACCTGTTTGGACATGCAGACATGCAAAATATGCAAGGTGTATTTTACTGCACAGACCATCTGTGGCAGATTTGAAGCCCATAGTGAAATATTAATCCTATAGCACTGTCAGTGATAGTATGATTGCAACCCGTGAGCTGAAACCATGGGGTTCCTAGAGCAGCAGTGGTTTAGGTTGTGCATGTACAGGTCAGAGTTAAACGTTAGTTAGGCTGAAAACATTTGCTTCTCCCAAGTTAGCCAACACTCTTGACTTTAGTATCTCACTAATTTGAAGAAGTCTGAGAGAAACAGTTTCACATATCTATTTCAGAAGACAATTGGTGAAGCTGCAATAAATTTCTTGATGCCAGCAGTTAATAATTAGTCTTTGTTTACTGCCCTTTATTACATCAGCAGTCCCACCAAAGCATACTTGAAGTATGTTAAGATAAGCTACACTTTACAATAGACTGGCAATACTTAAGGCTAAAGTAGTAATAGTTAAATTATTTTCCTTCACTCCTTGTAAGATCTAGGGGACTATTATTTGACAGCCTAGGGAATGAAACAGTTCCTGAAGAGAAAGGATGGCTGGGTAAGCAGAGCAGCTACATAGCTCTGCAACATCCGCAAGAGAAGATGGAAAAGTAACTAAAAAATAAGGGTTGCTGTTCCAGAAAATATTTTTTTATAAACTGAAAACAGGACCACTGAAATTTATAAGTTTTGTAGCCAATACTGAGTGGTTCAGGATGGGAGTGAAGAAACAATGAATCACTAGTATAGAGCTAAAACATTGCCTGCTTGCACACATTTCCCGGAGGCCCAGCTGAGTGGAGAGCTGGGTAGGACTTAAGGCAGCATACGTGATGATCATTTTTCTTTCTCCCTTGGTTCAGCCCAGAATCATCTTTAACAAATAAAGACAAATAATTTCCAAGTCATTATTTATAAAAGAGATGCCCATTTATCTAAAATCAATGCAGTCCACACCAACTAAGTAAACAGACGTGACTAAGAAACAGCAAGTTACAAGAGAGGAGTTACACACAGTGCATCAAAGTTCTGTGAAGAGAGAGACTAACTACAGATGGAGAGATGAGCTTAAAGCCAACATCCAGTAGCTCTGAGTGGTTAATGGTTTTAAGGCTACAAAGTGTGTAGTTGAAACCAGTTAGGAAAAGTTTGAAAAGTTTGTTCAGCTTTGGTTTACGCAGCAAGGAAGTAGCAGGAAGGATGTGAATGTGGGCATCCTTATGCAGGTGGCTTTGTGCCCACTTCATGTTGCTTCTTCACAGTCCAAAAAGGGAGGAACATTACACCCCAATATGAAAGGCACAAGCACATCAAACATGTGTTAAGAAGCCACACTTTGCAAAGGAAACTTTATTCTGTGATAAAGGGGCCAGTACACTGGAATTAGTCCTGGCATTCAACATCCTATCCCACAGCAGCCTCACACCTAAGCTGTGGAAGTGTGGTTTGGATGATGTGACAGTGAGGTAGACTGTGAACTGGCTGTAGGAAAGGTGGCAAGGAGTTGTGGTCAGTGACTCCTACGGTTAGAGGCCTGTATATAGTGGAGTCCCCCAAGAGTCAGTACTGGGACCAGTACTATTCCATCATCAGTAATGTGGATGACGGATTAGAGAGCACCATTAACAGGTTTGCTGGGAGGAGTGGCCGACACACCAGAAGGCTGTGCTGCCATTCAGTGGGACCCGGACAGGCTGGAGAGCTGGGCAGAGAGAAATTTAATGAACTCTTAACAAGGGCAAGTGTAGAGTCTGGCATATGGGCAAAAACAATCCCAGGCACCAGTACAGGTTGGGGACTGACCTGTTGGACAGCAGTGTAGGAGAAAGGACCTGGCGGTCCTGTTGGACAGCAGGATGATCACAAGCCAGCAATGTGCTCTCGTGGCCAAGAAGGCCAACAGTATCCTAGGGTGGATTAGAAGGGGGCTGCTCTGATGAGAGCACATCTGAATATTGTGTCCAGTTCTGGGTCACTCCGTTCAAGAAGGACAGGGAACTGCAGGAGAGAGTCCAGCACAGAGCCACAAAGATGATGGAGTGGAACATCTCCCTGATGAGGAAAGGCTGAGGGAGCTTGGAGAAGACTGAGGGGTGACCTCACTAACGTTTGTAAATACATAAAGGGTGAGCATCAAGAGGATAGCAACAGTTATGTCCCATGATAAGACAAGGGGCAGCAGGTACAAGCTGGGAAATAGGAGGTTACGCAAAAAAAATAAAAATCTTTTTTGTGGTGAGAGCACTGGAATGGGCTGCCTGGAGAGGCTGTGGAGTCTCCTTCTCTGGAGACGTTCAGAACCAGCCTGAATGTGTTCCTGTGTGATCTGCCGTAGGTGATCCTGCTCTGGCATGGGGGTTGGACTGTATCATCTTCCAAAGTTCGTTTCAGCCCCTAACTTTCTTTGATTCCCCCCTCTGCAGGGACTTTGGTATTTCCATTTGAGCTACTGGGAAGCACAGCTTGTCTTTGAAAGCATTTGGAAAACAAGGATTATCTGTGAAGAGATTTGTTTTATAGCAGACTCTTGTCTGTGTAAGCTGTTCCCATTGACAAGTGGACTATGACTTTTAACACTGGCTGACTGTTAACCCTTATCCTGCACAAAATGTGGCACAAAAGTATGAAACAGGTTGAACAAGCTCTCACCCACACCCCTTCTTCTCCCTCCCATCAATGCATGACTACATTAAAGGACTGGAATGCAGAAAGGGAACAGAAATGAAAGAAAAAGCTGAATTTTAAGAACAAGGCCAAACATGTGGAAGCTAAAGAACGAGCAGGCTGAGTACGTGGTCATTTTCTATGCGGTCTAAGATTGAGGTGATGAGCAATTCCTGAATAATCAGCACAAGAAAAAGCAGCCACCAAAATACAGGTATAGTGGAAATGCATTATGAGGTGGATGTTTATTTAAAGACCTAATTCCTATTCCCAGACGGCCAAGTTATTAATTACAGTAGAAAAAAGTAACAGGGAGTCTGTGGTTAAATTCAGGCATTGTGTCAAGAGCAGCCACTTACAGACCTGTGAGCATCCAAACCAGAAAAGATCAAGAATGTTGAGGACCAAATACAGAAAGGAAAAGATCACCTGTGTAATTGCGGTATGAGCTAACTTCACAGTGAGAATTAGATGTGCCTGCAAGAAAATTTCCTTTTTACCCCACCACCCCAGACCAACAAAAAAACCCCTCAACCACTTGTGGCAGATTAGATATTCTGAAGCACTGAGGCACTTAAACCGCACCATTGATTTATGGGACTCAAGTTGTTGCGTGAGTGTTATCAGATACCCATTCACCTTTGTGCATCTTAACAACACCTCGAAGAAAACTGGCTGCAACAGGTTTGTTTATAACCCTGTGTTTGGTGATCTTTTCTCTCTGTTAATGTAGTATTTGACCTTGCTTCCCTCTACAGTTTGCAGTTCCTGTTCTTTTTCATTGGTCCGTGTTGACCTCTACTTAATCACTCATCAGCCTTCTAGATAGCTCCTAATACTCAACAGTGCTGTTTGCTCTTATCAGTCCTGCCAGGTGAGCAGGAGAAAGCACGAGTCCATCAGCAGAGCCTAGTGCAGGAACTGAGACACCTGCACAGAATTTCCTGTCCATCTGCTAAAGTAATGCCAGTCAAGGATTCTCACAATGAGTATCTTAATGGTACAGATTAGAATCAGATCTCCCTGGCTAGAGACATATCAACCAACTAAAGAAGGTGAGACTCCACTATCGAGTGAGTATTTAAACCTTTCCATGGAGCCTGGTTCCCTCACTGTTTGTTGGAATCAGGCTTAGTCCATAAAAACCCCAAATGGTGTTCAGCTGTTTTCTAAGAGGGTTCTGCTGAAACAGGCTCCAGTCAGGGCCTGGAATCATGGAATTATTTAGCTTGGAAAAGACCTTTAAGATCATCTAGTCCAAGCATCAACATAACCACACCAAGGCCACCACTAAACCCTGTCCCTAAGCTCCAGCTCTCCTAGGTCTGTTCCAGTGCCTTAATGACTTTTCAGTAAAAAATTTATCCTGCTAAACTTCACTTCACCTGGTGCAACTGGAGGCCACTTCCTCATCCTGTTATTTCTGAGAGGAAGCCAATAGTCACCTCTGTACGACCTCCTTTCAAGTAGTTGCAGACAGCAACATCAGAGCATACACTTGACCAAGCCATGGCAGCCATTTTTCCACAAGAATGTTCTGGGAATTATAAAGTCTCCACTCATGTTTAACCTTGTCCCAGGAAGAACAAAGCATCATTTTGCCCTTCTCCAAAGAGCTGGCTAGTGGCAGCAATGCTGTCCCCATCTCCTTGCCTCCTACCAAATTCATAGGCTGCTGTCCTGCTCAGCTGACAAGATTTAGAGGGTCACATCTGCTTCTCAGTGTTGTTGTGGTCTTCTGAGACAGCTTCAGCTGCATATAGACTGTTCTGATTTCACTGTGGAGTTGGCCACAGCATGTTAGTCACAGAACACAGGTTACCCATTTCCATTCAGTCAGTTACAAGACCAACAGAGAAACCCAGATATAGCTTGTCCAATGAAAACGGCCTAAAATTTTCTGCATTAAACAACTAAGAGAAGATGTGGAGGATGGGAAATCTTCCCTTCAGATATTTTTTCACGTCTTTGCTGCTCAGCAATGTTGGATCCCAAGCAATACTAAGTTATATATTAAAATCACCAGCAGCCTTGAGAAGCACCAGCAGGCCAATACTGAAGAATTAGTTTACTGACCTGAAAAGGTGCCATATAAGAGACATGAATCCAAATATTCGATAGCCTAGAGAAATGCTGGCCACATTCTTTGGACACTCTACTAGCACTAACAGAGTTAAAAGTGGTCATCTGCACCTATTAAAAGCATGTAGATGTTCTTAAAGTGGTTGAAATCCACAACACAAGTGACAGCTGTGCAGAGATAGATAACCACAAGTGCTGATACAATCTTGGAGACTCCAGGGGCCAGGGTCCAGAGGTGGTCTGGCAGCTGCATGCTGTTTCTTGGGCTCTCCTAGGGTAAACTCCTCTATCCCGCACGGCATGAGCTCAGCATGCTCTGCAAACACGCCCTCCAAGCCTTTCCCACACGAGAAGGAGACAAAATGCTTGGCTTTCGTATCTTGTGTACCCAATGAGAATGGATGGGAGTTCCTTGGCACTTAGATACTATCAGCCCCACATGGGTTTGCAGAGAACCGCATATAACAGACTCAGTGACCTGGATGCTGATATCAGGGGGAGGAAACATCTTATTCAGCATTTTAAAGTTAGAAAATACCTATCCATCTTTCTAAGCAAGCTTTGAATTTGGGCTCCATGAGCTAATTCAGTTAACGAAAGGAAAAACATAATTAAAAAGAAGCTATCAGGTTCCTCTCCAAACCTGTGCCTCATGCCCATCTGTACCTGGGAATATTTGGATTCTCTCAAGGCTGAGTGCATAAGATAAATGCATAAGATAAAATCATTTCAGCTGGAACCTTAGTGATCATGAGTCTGTCTAGAAAAGCCGTAACAGTTGAGTTCCCCAGAGCCACACCAGCTCACAGAACAGCCAAGTTCATAAAGCAGCATTGTCCCCTCAAGTCATCATGGAGGCAACCAGCCACATGCACAGTATTGGCCTGCAGTGTGGAGACACAACCACTCATATGTAGTAGCAGAGATGCCTGTCCCCAGGCTGAAGGACCTCGACATCAGATTGCACAAACCATGACCTCATTAATCACTCCAAAGGGTGGTCTCCCATGCCATGTGTTGGTTCCTCTCTGTTTACCAATCTTCTTTTCTTTGCATAGAGCCCATTCCAAAAGCTGAAGCAAATTATTGCTTTCCTTCCAGGACAGCAATCCTGCCACTCCAACCAAAACAAAGAAGTGGGACTTTTTCTATACTAAACACTGTATTGACTCACTAACCAAGTTAACCATGAGGTAGTATTTATCAACTCCCCTTTATTTCCACATGCTGCCTACATTTTAGTGAAAAAGCGCACAGGTAATAAATAACAGGTTATGACGCTTCAGCATGTCAAGACCTTTGCCTCCATAATATTTTTTGCATCTTTATCTTGGTGTGTAATTTGCCCAGAACAGTACTGTCAGGAAGTGACTATCTGATTCTTAACTGATTTGATCAGAACCTGCTCTAATCTGTTGCCAAGTAGAGGTTGTCTCCAGGCACAACAAGGACAGGAGGGTCACTGGGGACAGTCAGCATGGCTTCACAAAGGGAAAGTTGTGCTTGACCAACCTGATAGCCTTTTATGAGGGCATAACTGGGTGGATGGATGATGGCAGAGTGGTGGATGTGGTCTATCTCGACTTGAGTAAGGCATTTGACACAGTCTCTCACAGCATCCTCGCAGACTGCCATTGAGGCAGTGTGGTCTAGATTTTCAGGCAGTGAGCTGGATCGTGAACTGACTTCAGGATACAAACCAGAGAGTAATGGTCAGTGGGACAGAGTCTGGTAGGAGGCCTGTATCTAGTGGAGTGCCCCAGGAGTTGGTGCTGGGACCAGTCCTGTTCAATCTATTCATTGATGACTTGGATGAGGGATTAGGGTGCACCGTCAGCAAGTTTGCTGATGACACAAAGCTGGGTGGTGTTGCCGACACCCCAGCAGACTCTGCTGCCATTCAGCGACATCTGGACAGGCTGGAGAGCTGGGCAGAGAGAAATGTAATGAGGCATAAGAAGAGTAAGTGTAGAGCCTTGCCTCTGGGTAAGAACAACCCCAGGTACCAGTATAGGTTGAGGACTGACCTGTTGGAGAGCAGTGTAGGAGAAAAGGACACAGGTGTCCTAGTGGACAGCGGGGTGACAATGAGCCAGCATTGTGCCCTTGTGGCCAAGAAGGGCAAGGGCATCCTGGGGTGGATCAGAACGGGGGTGGTTAGCAGATTGAGAGATGTTCTTCTCGCCCTCTACGCTGCCTTGGTGAGACCACACCTGGAGTATTGTGTCCAGTTCTGGGCCCCTCAGTTAAAGTGGGTTGTGGAGCTGCTGGAGGGAGTCCAGCGTAGGGCGAGGGTGATGAAGGAAGTGGAGCACCTCCCTTAGAGGGAGTTGGGTCTCTTTAGCTTGGAGAAGAGGAGACGGAGGGCTGACCACATTAATGTCTATAAATATGTGAGGGGTGGGTGTCAGGAGGATGGAGCCACGGTCTTCTCAATGTCATCTAGTGATAGGACAAGGGGCAATGGGTGTAAGCTGGAACATAGGAGGTTCCACATCAATATGAGAAGGGACTTCTTCACAGTGAGGGTGACGGAGCACTGGAACAGGCTGCCCAGGGAGGTTGTGGAGTCTCCTTCACTGGAGATGTTTAAGACCCGCCTGGATGTGTTCCTGTGCGACTTGGTCTAGGTGATCCTGCAGTGGCAGGGGGATTGCACTAGACAATCTTTCGATCTTTCGACGTCTCTTCCAATCCCTAATGATTCTCTCATTCTATGATTCACTCGGATCATGGTTACTCAGCAGTTTCCCTAGTCTGCTTGTGGGCTTTTCTGACCACTATCAGCTCTGCATGGCACAAACCCAACCCAAGCCATTCAAAGCTCTGCTCATGTAGACTGTCTAAACTAGGTTGTAAAGATCATTCAGCAACCTGAGGTAAGGTTCATATCCATTTCAATCCATCAGAGACACCAGCATTTCCTCTTAACCACCACTTCAGGGCTTTAAGCATGTTAGGTGATAAAAGCTTAACTGCTTTTTATGGACTTACACAAAAATCAGATCCCCTGTCATTGGGCAGGTCAAGCTGCATCTGCAGGGAATAGGCTGAGCCAGTTTTAGTTGATGGTCCTGAGCAAAGACAACAGGCAACTAAGGAACAGACATGGGCCCTCATTAGGATAGTTCTGAAGGCAGAGATGGGATCCCACCTAAGCCACAGTGAGCTGCTTGGGATTTTTTGTGCTCCTTTCCTCTTTCTCCTTTCAGTGACAGAGGTGAGGACATGCCCAGCCTGGCCTAAGGTGGCAACCACGCTAAGCAGATTTCCTCAGGACAGACTTAGAAGCTTCTTTTATCTTTCAGCATGAAACCTGGACCTGTTTCTGGTGCCACACCTGTCCTGCAGCACAGGCCAAAGGATGCTGTGCACCCAGAGGGTAGGAGCACTCATATGCTTCCTTCTCTTCTGGAGAATGCCAAGAAAGCATTCTAGCACAGCCTTTGGGGAAGACAGAAGAGTTGCACTGATAAGCACATTTAAGAGTATTTTTTCAGGCAACATTACTTCTGGAAGCAACAAGCAAGAGTCAGCACTGCATGTTTGTGTTGTACAGCAACCTCAGAGCTGGCCTTCTGCTGGCAATCACTTCAGATCCGGTGCTTGAGGTCATTGCATTAGTCACTTAAAACGGCTCAGCGCTATCCTATTTCACACGTGCACCAGTTTTCCTATCGTTGGTTATGGCTGCTGGTTGCTTAACCAAGGGCAGCATTTGGTCTGTGAGTTGTTTGCTCATCCTGTAATTCATGCTTTTTTGCATTGTGTGAAGTAAAACCTGATCAGCAGTGTTGCTGGTTGCAAAATACATTCTCCTGTGATTACTCTGATTGTTTGTGTCCTTAGATGTCGAGCCATGTAAAAAGATCGATACACCCCAGAAGTGTAAATGGCAATTAGTGAATTTCATCAGATGCTGAGCAAGACAGAATGTTTGAGAGACTAATGCCAGCCTTCGTCCTGTTGCTTCATCTTGTTTATATGCTCAGATCTCAACTGCTGGAGGAAACCTGCTTAGGGGCCGCTCAATTAACATCCGTGTGATTACTGTCCAATGTGCAAAGTAAACACTCAGCTCTCTTCTGTGAATCACGCGCTCCCTTTGTAGCAGGACTGTAATAAAGGGACTAATGTCTACAGAGCAATCACTGTAAAACTACCCTGAGTGGGTTCACACGTGCGGTGTCGTGCCTCCAACATGCAGCAACTGGCCAGGATCAGCCAGTCAGGAGACGAAAAAACACCTGAATGCAGACAGAGCGATTCCATGGAGGCAGGGACTGTTCCCACTGAAGCAGGGCCCAGCATTCCATGATGCATGAGGCTCATCCGCCCTCACACATCACCACTGGAAGTGGTGGGGGTTTGCTCAAGGTCACAATTTGCTTTTGAGTGACCAGATGAGACACTTTGCTGAAAACAGCTGGCGAGGGTACTGCTGATGGTGCCACACCAGTCGGCACCTCCAGAGGACTTGCTGCAAAGCAGCATAGCTGAGAACTAAGGTCAGTCAGTGGAGAAAGGCCTTTCTCCCCGGCAGGGCCAGCAGCTGTCCCAGGGACCTGACCTGACTGAGTGGCCACCCTGGCAAGCGGAAGAAATGATGATGAAGCGTTCTGCGTTTCTGACTTTGTAGCTGAAGGCCCAGTGCTGTGAAGTTCAGTGCGAGCAAAAACCTCCAACAGGTGGAAGTGACGTGAAACTTCAGCAGAGGCCGAAGAAAGGAGCACCAGAAGGAGTGGTGGGCAACAGGGTCAGGTCTCAAGGAGAGAAGGAAAAGACTGAGACCAGTCGCAAGAACCACTAGGCAAAGAGCTGAAGCATTATTTTGTGCCCTTTGAAGGCTTCTGATCATCGAAGCACTTCACGCCAGGCCTGCTGCTGGACACCTGTGGGCACTGCTGAACTTTGCCCTAGGTAGCTCTGCAGAGGGTTTGGAAAAGGAGAGGTGGATGACACGACCTGTGCGTCTTTCCTGGATGCGCCGTGGCTCCTGGTGGATAGAGAGTCACAGAGGCAGAACTGCATGACTGCAAGAAGCTCTGAGTCTCCAGTCACGGGCCTAGGGCACTTACTGCGTACTTAAAGATGACAGTTTACACTCTGCTGCGTAAATATTTGAGCTGTAATAAACACTCCTGATGTCTTCAGTTCACTGAATGTGGTGTAGTTGGGAAAGACTGTTGATCTCGCGGCTGGTTCATAGATAGGAAGACAAATAACCTTTAAAAATAGCTTTTAAGACATTTAATGACTACCTTTATTAGTAACATAGAATTATTAAGGTTGGAAAAGACTGCCACCAGGTCCAACACTCAAACCAACTCCGCTATGCCCACTAAACCATGTCTCCAAGTGCTAGAGCTACATGTTTTTTTGAGCACCTCCAGGGATGGTGACTGCACCCCCTTCCTGGGGGCCTGTTCCAACCCCTGACCACTCTGTCAGGAAAGAAATTTTTCCTAATGTCCAGTCTAAACCCCCCCAGTGCAACTTGAGGTCATTTCCTCTTGTTCTATTGCTAGTGATTGGGAGACAAGACCAACACTCACCACTCTACAACCTACTCTCAGGTAGTTGTAAAGACCAGTAAGGTCTCCCCTCAGCCTCCTTTTCTGTAGACTAAACAACCCCCAGTTCCCTCAGTCACTCCTCATCAGACCTGTCCTCCAGGCCCTTCACTGGCTTCACTGCCCTTCTTTGGACCTGCTCCAGCACATCAATGTTCTTGTATTGAGGTGCTCAGAACTGAACCCAGTACTAGAGATGGGGCCTCACCAGTGTCCAGTACTGGGGGGTGATCACCTCTGTAGCCCTGTTGGCCACACTATTTCTGATCCAGGTCAGCATGCTGCTGGCTTTCTAGAGCCCCCTGGGCACACTGCTGGCTCCTGTTCAACTGTTGTTCAGTCAGCACTCCAGGTCCTTTTCCACTGAGCAGTTCTACAGAGGATTTAATGAGGTTGTTGTGAACAAAGTGTCACAAAGGTTGTTGTGACCAGCAGTTGGCCTTGTTAAACCTCATAGAATTTACCTCAGCCCATCAATCCTGTGCATCCAGGTCTCTCTGCAGGGCTTTCCTAACCTCTCAGATCAACACACCCTCCCAGTTTGGTGTCACCTGCAAACTTGCTGAAGGTGCATTCAATCCCCTCACCCAGATTACTGATAAAGATGATAAACAGTACCAAACCCTGGGGAACACCACTTGGAACCAGCCGCCAATGGAGTTGATTTCACTCCATTCAACTCGACTCTCTGGGTTCAGCCATGCAGCCAGTTCTTTACCCAGTGAAAAGTCCACTTGTCTGAGCCATGTGCCACCAGTTTCTCCCAGAGAACGCTGGAGGAGACTATGTCAGATGCTTTGCTGAAGTCCAGATAAACAACATCCACAGCCTCCCCCTTGTCCACTAGGTGGGTCACCTGGTCATATAAGATGAGGTTGGTCATCTTATATGCACTTCATAAAACCTCTTTCTTTCTGTTTAACTTTAAGCTCCATAGATCATGTGTGATTTAAAAAGAGAGTAAGATGGCTACTTTTGCCCAATTATAAGCCAGACACAGCTCAGGGCATGGGGCACAAGTCATGTTTTGGAAACTCTCTTTCACACAGAAGGGGAATCTGAGCACAGTGCAGTGACACAGATCATTTCTTACAACTCATGTGCATCCCACTGCCCAACATCCTACTAACCCAACAGCCCTGGCATGCTTACTTTCACCAAAGGCGGTCTGCAGAACCCTGCAAGGAAATACCTTGACCCACAGGACTGCAAAGAGCAATCGTTTTTGTTTCTGTCTGTATGAAAAATCTCTCATTCATATGAAAATTGCTGGACACATAGGTCTTCTCTGGTGGTTTTCTCTAATACTTGATGTTAAATATATTTCTTGTTTGTGGCACCAGCTCTGGCCAGAACTTCTTTAGGCTTCTTTTCCAGCCAGATCCCTTGATGTATTTGAAGGGTGGGTGTCTGGAGGATGGAGTCAGGCTCTTCTCAATGCCATCTAGTGATAGGACGACAGGCAATGGGTGTAAGCTGGAACATAGGAGGTTCCACATAAATATGAGAAGGAACTTCTTCACAGTGAGGGTGACGGAGCACTGGAACAGGCTGCCCAGGGGAGGTTGTGGAGTCTCCTTCACTGGAGATGTTTAAGACCCGCCTGGATGTGTTCCTGTGTGACTTGGTCCAGGTGATCCTGCAGTGGCGGGGGGATTGGACTAGACGATCTTTCAAGGACCCTTCCGATCCCTAAGGATTCTATGATTCTATGTGTGTTTAAACAGATATATGATGAAAAATCATTTTTCTTAAAACTTCTTTTTATTTTTTACATTCAATGCACAAGGACAGATGAGATGAATATTTGTGACCGAGTATAAAGTCGCATACTGTCCTCAAAACAGTTAAAAGATACAGTGTTTAAGAGTTTAAAAAACTATTTTAGAAACCTGGTATTTCCAAAATTCCTTATTACAGAAAATTCAAATCTGTTAGAAAAGTAGGGTTCAATATCCTTGTGCACGATGCCATGTTATCAAAGTGTGCAGCTGTTTCACGTCTTCACTTTCAGAAATGTGTCTTTGCATTGCTCGCAGCCTTGACATAACCTACCGAGGGAGCCAACAGCCTCCAGAATGCACAGTATACACAGTTACAAACAATTGGAAAACGTATATTACAAAATATACAGTAGCTCCTTTTTACATTTTTATAGATAAACATTGCATAGTTCTCAAATATGTCATATATAACACAATCACAAGCCGCCTTCTCTATAACTTATGAAAAATTCTGTACACTCAAATAATTATTAACAAACTGTAAATATCCTTTGGGAAGAGTGGGGCTGGGGAAATAGCCCAGGACATGTTGTGCTGCCAAGTGTTAAACAGAAAGCTCTTGTCAGAATCTGTCTAAACCAATCGCACAACATGGCCTGGGGCAAGGAGAGAAGAGAGCAAGGACTGCAGAGATCACAGAGGAAATGTTACATTGAGGAACTGAAGTTCTGATACGTCTGACTATCAATTGTTACCCTGATTGTTTTGTAAGAACTGCTTGCCCACAGAAATTACTACTATGCCTGATAGGTGCATGTTGCTTAAGAAATGAGTCCAAGTAGATGAAAATGTTTCCTCTTTCAGTGAGTGGTCAATGGAAACTTGAGGTAACTTGGGAAAGAATTCTGGATATTTTTCTCACATTTTTGCCCAAGAAACAGAGCACGGTCATGCACACTCTGATTTAAAGAAGCAGACTCTGAAGGCATCTAGAATCCTGGTAATAAAATTCAGGTATCAGAATTCCACTTTAAAAATGAGATACTGACAACATTCTGTTTCAACCATATGAAGGACAAGGAACATAATTTCTAAAATAATAGTTTGGCATAACTCTGCTCTCTGCTACTAAACCTCAGAAGAGCAGAACTATGCCAGCTCTGGAAGCTTTTGGAAATTCACTCTGATTCTAAGCATTTGGGCACTGCCTCACAATTACAGAATCTCAGGGTGAAGGCAATGTGCAAACACATTCTCAGCAACACAGTTTGCCAGTTCAAATGCTAGTCTGAAAAAGTAAATGATAACCTTCACTTCTCACTTCCAAAATGAACATATTTACCTGATAGTTGAATTCAACCTACTGAATTCTACAGCTCTGCAGAGAGCAAACAGCTATTGAGAAGGAAATGTGTTCAGGCAGCATTGAACAAATGGCTTTCTCGAAACAAGGGTCTTCTCAGCACTTCCACTACACGTTTAATCTAACAATTTAGCCATGAAATTGGCTTTAAATTACACTTGGCCTGCACTCAGCCACCTGATTTTTTCTTAACTTTAGTGGTTGGACTTCTCCCAGTATCCCATCCTCGCTGATGCCGAAGCTACTGAAAGCCAGCAGAAGTACTTAGTGCCTCTCTGAAATGCTCTTTTCCTGACATTGGAATTGTGCTTTTGCCAGCCCGTGATTCAGAGCAGTCCACGAGCAATTCCTAAAACATCAGTGATGGCAATTTTTGAGCACAAGCAGCTTCCCACCAAGTGCTACGTTACATACAGGTTGACTACACGCTGTAGTAACTACAGTACCCATTGATTTTACTTGAGATTTGGATTGCTACATGCAATTGCCAGTAAAATTCACATTATTTCCAAGGAGCGTAGTTCAGAGCACAAAGCAATGGTGACATGGGAACATGCCTTTTTCTCCAGTAAACGTTACCATATGTCCCCTGCTGGCCATGATCCACTCTCCAGGTTCCCTCTTTTGTAGCTCTAAAGTCGTTCTCCACTGCTACTCTCAAAAGTCACTTTGTGGCTCAGCCAAGTGGAGACACCATTGTACACAGATTGCATGGCATCAGCCCAGGCTTGGGTGGCTATCTCCCCTACACTGGCTACTTGACCTCCCTCCTGCACCATTTCTCTGGTGTTACATGGTGAAGAGGATTGGAGAGGACCATGTAGAGGGAGGAATGGCCACAGAACCACATCCTGAGTCCATCAAGCCCTTTCGTAGCCACCTAATGTTTCCAAACCCAGTGCTTAATCTTCAGTGTTGGAGAGGGATCAGCAATTACTTTTATGGCCTTTAGCTTGAGATAATAAAATATTAAAATGCCTATATCCAGTGTTAAAGGAGAGAGAGGGGGCTCACACTGGGCTTATGCACACCCTGATGCCAGAGTAGGATTACCTATTCTGAAGGATGTCACAGCATTTCATTTTCCTTCACACATAGAGAATAGATTTTGTCCATACTGAGAAAACTACTGTTTTCATTTCTGACCACTACAAAAAGGCCAATGAAGATTTTAGGATCCTCTTTTTTTGCTTTTCTTGTTTTCCTATTTCTGTAGTTTTTTTGGTACTATAAAGTAACTTCTGCTGACTAAGCCAATGGGTCAGAAAGGCTGTTCTACAAGCACACTGTATGTACGCTTGGTTTTTACATAGGTTGTAATCGATCTCCACTCCTTTCATCCTTCCCTTCATGAGAGTAGATCAGTATTTCTTTTGTTTGCTACTGATAGCATTGGATGAAGGTACAGCATAGTAGATCTTCTGTAAGCAAATCTGTCATTAGTTTTACAAATGTTCATAGATTTTCTAGGGACTTTGTCAAGCTTGTTTGACTCCATTCCTTGATGAGTGATGTATCACTGGCTGCAGGAACCTGATAAAATATTCACTCTGTTCTCGGTGCATTGCCACGGTGGTTTTCAAGAGCCTGACTGTCCTATGCTGTATCTCTGCTAATCTGGGTTGAACCACTACTATAACGCTGTGTTGTTTGTGCCTGTTTTTTCCACACAAGCTGCAGCTGGTGCCCTTCTTCCACTTCTTTCTTCATCAGACATTGCAATGGTGTTTTCATAAACCTCCGTAGTTTTTAGCTGATTGTCTTTGGCACCCTCCTGCTCTACATTAACTTTGCAGCACTTGCAGAAGCCACAGCAGTGCTTCCCACAGAAGGTGAGTGAAGACATGAGCATATTGTCCCAGGGCTCTAGGGAGTGCATCCAGACGGGTAGGAAATCCCAGTTTTGCAGCTTCTCAGGCAGTGAATGTGGTCGCCTTTTCTGCATAACATTAATTACAACCACAGCAATAAAAAGAAGAAACAGGGGAAGGCAAACACCCAAAAGGACTCCCCAGCCTGCCAACGACAGACCAAATACAAACAGAGGCAGAAGAAAGAAGCAGACAAGCAGATAAAATATAGCAAACCATCTGTACTTGGCTGTTACATTTCCCAAGGTCTTGGACATACGGATTGGCAGCCGAGTAAAAGGCAGTGGATAAAACAGAATAATCCCAGAGACGTTGAAGAAGAAATGACACAAGGCAATCTGAAAGCAAAAACATTTGTGAAGCTCATTAGCTAAAATGCCTTTAGATGCTTCTTCCCATATGATAATCACATCCAGAGGCACTAAGACTCCAGTTTCTCTTCCCTTTTTCCCCACTGGTTTTTCTTGTTTTTCAGCCAATCTCATTTGCAGGGCCTTTCCTAGGTGGTAACACCTCACACATTGCAAAGACCCATTCCTACAAACAAGGGACAGCATTCTGAGACAAGGCAAGCCTAGAGGGGATGGCATATCTCCCCACAGATGGAGAAGATTTAAAAGGCAGCTTCCAACTGAAAGGAATGGGACTCCATCAGAAATAAAGCTGCTAGCTATCAGGAGGAAGTCCTGCCCTTAGTCATGAGAACAAGGGGATTGCTCTTCACAACTGGGTTCTGCATCCATACAGTTTCAATGCAATGATGGAAAGTGTAAATGAGGGACTGCATACAGGCTAATGGTACAAACCTGGAATTTACAAAATGTGCCTACAAGTTCACAAGGCACTGATTTTCCTGGATTTTTATAAACTTTTAATTAATGTACTTCAGAATCAGTTATTAACAAGTAAGTGTGAAAAGACACCTATTTGCTTTCAGAATTCACTTAGACAGAAGAAACATATCCTGAACAGAACAGTACGGTCCCTCCTAATCTTATTTTCATTCTATTATTGTTACCAGTCTAAAGTAAACACGAAAGTACAGAGGTTTATTTTTAAAGAACGTTATAAAACCATGAAATCTGAGCTTGGTCAAGATAGTATCTCGTCATGATTTGATTACATCTGTTCTAGCATGCCTAAGAACAATAAAATTACTTCTGTAATTTTCTTGATTTATTGTGGCTGGTAAAAAACATTCATCCTAGTCACAAAGGAAACTTTATTATCTTTTCACTCTTTGATGTAAAGGGCTCATTCAAATGTTATCTCCTGGCTGGAATGTCCTTTACTGGGTGGTAAATGGGAGCCCAAAGCCAGGCTGCTTGTTTTTCAAACAGTCTTGAGGCAACAAGGAATTAAAAAAATCCTCTCATATTAAGTATACACTGAGAAAAGAGATGCTATGATGCTCACTGCAACCTCAAGTAGGTAGAGTTTGCCATCTTAAGGGCTTCACATAGGTTACAGGTGTTCCTGTACACTCTAAGAACAGAGGTGGAGTCCTGAATAGGCAACTCACAGAATTCAGTACCCCTAACAAGGGGTGATCTAAGTGGGTTGCCTGAGATGTAAGTGCTGGATTCCATGCTGCAGGGACTCCACCCTTGGGGGTCAAGTGGCCCGCCTCGTCTCCTTTCTTAATTCAACCAGATCAAGCACAATTTACAAAAGCAAGATTTTACTACATATTGGGAATGTTAGTACAAGCTCTAGCAGTTGAAATGAACATGCTGCCATTAAGAGCACTCACACATCAGGCACGGCATCCACAGCACATCTGTGCCAGAGCCAGTTTTGTCAGGTTTTCTTTGGGAAAAATTGCAACTTCTAAATGAAGTGGAGGAAGTGTTGGTTTATACTGACCTGTAGTGAATATTTTAATGTGCTTCCTGGACTTGCTAAAGCTGCAAGTATGGCTGTTGTGGTAGTGCCAATGTTAGCTCCTAAGGTGAGGGGATAGGAGCGCTCAATGCTGATTACGCCAATGCCTAGGAGAAGAGAAACAGGACTGAGTGGTTTCAATGTGATGGAGAAAATAAAACATGGAGATGACGAATACAGTACTGACAACTTACCAACAAGGGGTGTAATGGCAGATGTGAAAACAGAACTACTTTGAACAACGAAGGTCATCCCAGCCCCTGCAAGCATAGCCAAGTATCCAGCTAGCCATGTAAAAGGAAATGGGAAATCTAAAAAGCATAAAGGTAGAGCATTGTTTTTACCATAACAGAGTTCTGTGTAACAGCAACAGTGAAAAGACAATTATGCATTTCAAATGTCAATACATTGCTTGGATATTGTCCCTTAAATGACGATTTTGGGTCAAAGTCAGTTATGCTACTTCAGTTTACCCTGTTTTCTGTCCTCCCTCTCCAGCCTTGCACCACTGGGGACACTTTGAGATGGAGACTAGACTAGGCTGACATTTGTCCTGACCAAGGATAATAGAATTTGTGGCTCAAACAGGTACCAGAAACGTTTCCACAGAGGTCAACACAAAACTTTCTAGATGTTTTGGGTGCCATCGTTTTGACCACAAGGCACTTGCTGCGTGGCTCAGATCTTCAGAAAGCTCTGAAGGCCATTCTGAGAAAGCCAGTTTGTTTGTTCTAACTGGTTCCAAGCAGATCACCACCTAAAATCTTGCTTGTCAACTCTTGCAAAGAAAAGCTGATCTCACTGATTAGAAAAACTTGGCACAAACTGCCCCTTGTAGTCTGAAGATGTATGAGTGAGACAAGAAGGGCAGACTTAATCAATCAGGAACACACAGAGAAACACAGAGTTGGTGCCACATGAACAGTAACTGGAAGCTGATTACATTCTACCCCTCATTTTTGATTTGTGAAGTGTTCTTTGCTCAGGAGAAGACAGGACAACATTAGACCACTTTGTTGCCTTCCCCCTTCTGTGAAAATTCTCTTGATCCAGAACCAGGTGCATGCCAGGACTGCTTTCCTCTACTGCAGGTTCTAACCTCCCCATTCAAGGAAGGCTAAAGAAAAAGCTGCCAGGTGAAAAAACATTTGTACTCAATGGATTCAGGCTGGAAAACCACCCAGAAAACACAGGGAAAGCTGGAAAGTACCACTCTCCAAAGCTGCCTTTTCCTACTGAAGAGAGGGCTAAGGTGGAATAGGGCAAGTAAAGGGAATCAAATCATTAATCACTACAAATTTTTTTTAAACTTACTTTAGAAGAAACATGCAGGCCTTGTGCCAGAGCTGGCAATCACAGCCTCAGCATTTCAGCACTATCTTTTGAGGATGGGAACATTACATTTCTAACAGCTAATGATTACACATCAAGAAACAGAGCCTGGACTTTGGTCTCTGTTGCTGTTAATCTGCTGCAGTTCACAAGCAGCCCGCTCACTAATAGATTTTTAAAATGATAGGGAGAAAAAAATGTTGGGGAGGAGGAAGCAATTTTGACTGAATACTGTTTTCTTTAAACTATTCTATAATACCTGCCAGAACAGAACATATCAATACATGTGCTCAGTGCCCTTGTCATGTCTGAAAACAATCTTCAGGAAAATCTCAGCTAATTACCAGTGTTGATTGTCTTCTTGATAATGCTCGCCACTTGTCCTTTAAGCACAGAGTTTAACAGCTTAACGATCATCACCAGACAGGAGCACAGAACAAGCAGGGACAAAGCCAGAAGGATGAGACCAATGGCAAGATCAGGCAGGTCTGCATCTACAAAGATATGCTTACCTGAAAAAGAAAGAAAGAAAAGAAAAATTAGTTGGCCTGGCCACCTTTTTCCTTCTGATCCCAATCCTCCTTTTGGTTTCATGCATGCTCTAAGAAAATGGGACCAAAGCACACATGGCTTGAGAGAGTAACGCAAAGAGTGAAAACACCAAAACACCGCCTCCCTTGCTTTGCAAGCCATGTCTGAGAGGGGGTCTTGTATGGACATGCTTATACACAGTGGGCATCCCTGAGGGGCAGGCAGGAGCTGAGTAACCATGAGCAGGGAAGAGGAATACAACATCATGAGGTAATTTTGGTGTGCTTTGAGCCAGGTGATGGCTTAGCTCTTCTCAAGGTGGTTGTGTGCATGAGAAGAGCTGCTGAAAGTCCTGCAGGGCTGCAAAAAGATTGAGCTATCCAAACAACCATTACAGCAAAGTAACTGTAGCTCCAAATCACCTCAACAGCAAGGGTGACATGATACCAAAGACTTCAATTACTCATATTAGGGAACATGGAAAGAGATCCATCTGCAGCCAGATACCATGATGGTGCTGGCAACTCCAGCTGTGTAGCCAGGACAGAGCACAGGATATCCTGCTGCAACTGCAGGACCACCTTGTGTCCATATACTGGCAAACACCTCTCAATACAGCTCTGAAGTGGTCTTAATGCCATACTAAAGAAGAACTAATTCTACTACTTACATTTACTGATGTATTTTGTTTCACTTATGTTTTTAAGGGTCCATGTCATGTTTCCTCCAGTCCAGCAATTCTCAGGAGATGTGCAGTTTTCTGTAGATGGAATTGTGACATTCTGCAGCGTCTAAAGATTGTCAGAAAAAAGCAGATAAGTCACCCACAGGCCTTTATCAAGAGCTTGTACAAAGTTGTAGATTGTTACTACAACCAAGCATTCATCAGCTAAAGACTTGTAAGGTGGAACCACATTAATGACATGCCAAAATGTTTTGCATTCTTAAAATAAATTGTTGAGCTGCTACCCAAGTTGATCAATAAACATTCAAAGATTAAAACATTCCCCAAACTGTCTACAGTGTCATAAGCACAGCAGCAAGCTGATGAACCAGATGTCAGGGTTTGTGGAATTAGGTTCATGTCCAGCTACAGCTAGGGGACATTGGCATCCCTATTCCAGCCAGTACCATCGCATCTTTGTCTCTTTACTACCCTCCTAACTGCAGTTAATGGTCTGGTAAGTAATGCACAGGACTGGGCTTCAGAACACGACAATACTGTTGCAGTCTTGGTTGCTGGATGAGAACCAGCTGCTCACACTGCCTTCTTGTGCCTTAGTTTCCTGGTTCCCCTGTTCCCTGTAACAGAAATGCTGCTTCTGCTTTCTTCTCTACAGCTCAAATACTATCAAAAGCTAATTTTTATCACTATGATTGGCATTAGTATTACTGAGCTGAATCTGAATTTCTACTTACACCCCAATAAAACCTTCCCTCCAAGATCTACTCTCCAGGAATGTTTTGTTCTGTCCTTGGGTTCATAAGTACTTACGCAGATTAAGAGTTTGCTGACTGAATTGTACTTCACTACAAGGACAGCTAACAGCCAAACGGACTCTGGACTACACTGCTGAACACTGCTCAGCATTTAAGATGTGTCTGAGTGCTTCTTTTTTTGCAGAAATCTTATTTTCTTGCTTGGCATTGCCTGCAGGCACCCACACTCGCATTTGCCCTCAGGCTGATGCAGATGGGCAAAGAGGGAGGTGGATTCAGTGCTCCACGCCTGGTCTCCAGCCTCCTCAATAATCAGTCACTACAAATACAACACAATCTTATTTCTCACCTTCCTGAAATGTTTTCAGACATTTGAAATTCAAAGTAGCAATGTGAGATCAAAATGTTTATCCTTATATTTTGCTTTAAACATATGGGATCTGCATGTGTTCACACCTGCAATAAATCTGTTTAGTCGCTTTTGCCAGACATTAGTTGAACTCTCTAAGAATGTAAATAATGTAAATTATGTTCCCCTTTCTCCACTGGGTTCAAGCCAACCCTGTAGGAGTTTCATGTGTTTCTTTAGTTCAACCATGCTTGCGCAGTAGTGACACAGCCCAAACGTAGCTGTAATGAAAATGTTTGGACTCTATGATCTGAAGGTCTTTTCCAACACAAATGATTCTGTGATTCTAAGAAACACAAAAAACAGTGTCTATTTAATCCTCTCCCTAGCGAGCCTTTCACACGTCATCCAGACCATCATTCAACAAGAAGCTTGGCTCCTCTAAAACCTGAGCACTTAATTTCAACTACTGCTGCATGCCCTGAAATATCTTCTGCCTCAGGACTGCAGGAACTCGTTTTCTATACATACCACTAAGTAGAATAGTCTGATTAGAGATCCAAGTGATATTTAATGCTCTAATTGTTAGTTGGCTGAGCAATGCAAACCAAATACTCAGTTTACCAAAACACAGGTTGCTGTTGGCCTGAGCAACAGAACCCTGAGAGTCGCAGTGCTGCTCGCATGAAGAACATGGGACACAGCCCCACAGAGGCATCTGCTGCAGGCACTTTTCCAACAAAGCTGCAGATGCCACCAGATGCCCCTCACACACATCAGACTACAGCTTCTTAGATCAACAGATAAGTGGTGGGCAAAAAGATCTTTTCTCTGGCCCACCTGCAGCGGTTGCAGCGAGCTGATAGGAGTATCAGAGTTTAAAGGCATTTGGATATGAAAGAAGTAAAAGGATTGTCTTGGCTCCAAACCACCGGTTCTGATAAGCAAGGGCCTGCATGGTACTAAAAGCACCCAGGTAAAGCTCACCACCAGCACCCCATACTTGGTCGAAGCAGAGCAAAAACCTCATTAATTTGTTTTCCTTCTTTTCCTGCTGCAAAACAAAATACTCAGTTAAAAACCTAATTCCACAATTCTACGATAAAGAGTGTCAGCTACGGGTCAGCAATATATTTCCTGAGGAACCCAGCTATGAATTCAGCATGATACTCACCACATTGGTTTCTGTTTCACACCAAATCTTTACCAGGCTTTTGTTTTTTGCTGATTCATCGTTTGTAGCAATTGCATTTATTACTGATTTATCAAGCTGAAAAAAAGAAGAAAAAATGACCATTATTCCAACTTGCATCAGACATTTCTATTCAGCTCTGCTCAACATCTCTATTTGGAAGCTCAACCATGTAAAACCTGCATGACCATCTCTTGGACTAGATGATCTTCAGAGATCCCTTCCAACACCTACCATTGTGTGATTCTCTGATGCTAGAGCTGGTGCCAACAGGTGTGGGGGAGTTTAACCTGCAAATAAGGTGCAACTCTGCACACACAAACATAATGTGTTGTTCTCCTCACATCATCCACCACCTCATTCCACCCCTTCTGCTTAAACAACTAAACAGACACAACTGTCTACATTCACGTATTGTTATTTCAGGAGCTGTGTGCCTCTCTGGCCTCCAGCTGTCCTAGGTGTGTGCAAGTCCCCCATAATTTTACTGTCATCTGTTCAGGTCTTGGGCAGATCTTCTGGTCACTCTAGGTTGTCCCAGCTAGCACTACCTGACAATGGCAACAGGCTTCCATGCCACTCACACCACATGGCTGTATTTGTCCTCACAGATCTTCCCCTCATCCTAGCTAGTTCTGTCATTATTAAGGTGAAATGTGTGGAGGGAAAGTGATAGAGATTTATGAAATGCAGATAAAAAGAAGCAGCCATCTGCTTACCTCAATTATGAGCTTTGTAAACGGGTCTGTGATAACTTTAAGTAGCTCGGGGGCATCGTCACCACTTTCAAGATGAAAGGAATCAACTATAGCATTGGTGAGATGGTAAAGGTAGCCAGTAATAACTTCAATGGGCAACAGTGCAAACACAGCAAGCCAGTTAAAGAAATCATGGATTGTTGCCCCAGCAAAGGCCCTGCGAGAAGAAGTTAAAAAATCACAGATATGCTTTTAATTGAACAGAAAGCAGCAACTAAGTGAGAAGTCAGAAGTCAGGATGAAGCCCATTTCAAGATATGAATCATATAACTTCTGGGGTTGCAAGAGATGGTTCCTCTACTACAGAGCACTAAGTTGTCTCCACAGCACTGACTGAGTGAAAGAGGCAGTCAGGTGAGAGAAAGAAAACAAATGAGAAAAAGCAAAAGTGACCCTCCACATGAAGCTACCAAGCTTCTGTCTGTACAGCCTACTTTTGGTTTGCCTCTCACCCATACTTGGCTAATTTTTAATCCTCTGCCAGGTGTTGCCTCTGGTGCCTGTTCTCTCCAACCTACAGGGAAGGATGTCTCTCTGCAGTCCTCTAACATGTTCTCACAAACTGTTGGTGTACAGGTCTCTTCCAGCATCTCCTCTACAGCCTGAGGAGCCATAGCCCTTTCATCAGAGGCTCTGGCCAAGTGTATTTCTTATATCTGCTAAGTCATACATGGCAAGGTACCCAGACCTCATATTCCTCTCAAGTTTAGTGCCCATCTTCAATAAGCCATGAGCTGTCCCACTGCTAGCATCACTTGGCAGTCTACAAGTTGTTAATGCATATATTTGACAGCCAGAACACTTCATTTCTCTACTGTTAGCAGCTCTTGCTTACTGCAGACTTAAAGCTTTTCAACACTGAAGTCTCTTTTAAGGAGAGCAGGCCAAAACATTGTAATATTATGTCCTTGTACAGGCTTCCTATAATTAATAGATAATTAAATATTAAAAGATAATCAAAGAGATGTAGTGGGGGCAATTGAAAATTTATTCTTGTGCAACATCAAGTTAAAAACAGTGAATTCTTACAAAAGCACAGACTTTTTAAAGGAAGCCAGTAGGCTTTTCTGCAAGTATATGAAGCCATGTAGCTAGACAGCAGTATACCTTGGCTATGATCACGCTTGTGACTTTCCTATCTAGACAGTCACAGTTTGGTCAATAGCAGTGTTGAACAGCTGTACTAGTGATAGGGAATACAGAAGACAACCTACAAAGAAGGAAGAAGAGTAGCTTTTCAGATATGGTGTCTAAGTACAATACCTTCTAAATTCATTCCTGTCCCCAGCTTGCATGAGTGCCACAATTGTGTTTGTAACTGAGGTGCCAATGTTTGCCCCCATTATGATAGGAATTGCTGCTTTCACAGTCAGCACTAGAAAGCAGAAAAGGAAGTGTTGAATGAAAGAAATCAGATCACCAGCAAGCTCTTTGCTCCAGTGAAAATTAATGTCTATTAACCCACGAACCCTGACTTCCCTTGATGCCACTGGAATTAGGTGCTCCAATCCAAGTACGTTTGCTTTAATCAAGCCCTCAGGAACACTCCCATAGTCCCCTCCCACTGAAATTGAAGCCCATGGTTGTCCCTTTCATCACATGTTAGGGGGCCAGAGTAAGACAGTCTCTTCCTTCCTGCCATTTTTCCTACTTACTGCAGAACTTTGAAGTGACGCCCCAGAAATAAATGAAGTTCAGTAACTGTCTAACTTGAGAAAGGTATGCAGATCCTTCCAGATGTAAAGCTTTCAATGCCAAGGTTTCCTATGATTTCATTGCAGTTATGAATTCACTGCAGTTATGAATTCATTCACATTATTACTGGTATTGGTATCATTATTATGTAAAGTTTCACTTTCTAGCAGGACAACAGCTGTGAAAATAATTTCCTGCAGTCTCTATTCTTGCACCCACAGCTTCTACAACCTGAACAGAGGTGGGAATGTTTGTGCCCCAGGGCGAAATATGTGAGATGTCTCGGAATATACTATAAGCAGACTTACACGTGGAGGACACCATGCTGACTATAATGGATGAAGATGTGCTGGAGCTCTGGACCATAACAGTCACCAAAACCCCAATCACCAATCCTGCAACAGGATTTGACAGCACTGAATCATCCTTAAATATGTCCCCTGCTGCTTTACCTACAAAAAAATATATTCTCAGTGTGAGGGAAGTGCAAAGTAAGTCCACAGGAATCAATGGAGCATTTAATTAAAGATCATTCAACCTTGCAATCAATATATATATAGAAATGCTTGCTAGCCAAAAAAGTTACAAGATTATGTAGCCCAGCAACCTGTGGTCTGTTCCTGAACTCTCAGCTTCTCAGTTGCCAGCATACTTTGTACTGTCTTCTTGCACTGACTGAACAAGCTCTACGGAGTGTGGGACAAAAATACCCACATTTGCACAAATTTAAATAGAAAAAACTATTGCCTTGATATTTTTGGTTACTGCATGAAGGAAAACTAGTGCAATAATCCTGAGTGATTTTGTTCCTGTAGCTTTCTATGTTGCTAACATTCTATAATACCTTCCCAGAAGCTGACATATTCCTCTCATAACCATTTCTAAATCCATCAGTAGAACTCAACACTTAGTGATAAATGTAAAAACTACATTTCCATAATTTTAATCTTTGAAGGATTTGGGCAACATTTCAGTGCTGATTGCTTTGATCAAGAGCACATTTTTTATATTTCACCTTGCTGGAATGTCCTTCACCTGGGACAGAATTCTGCACCAACATATCCCTGTAAATGATCACTACAGAAACAGGAGCCTACTAAAATATTGGCGCCAATAATCCTTACATCAACAGTTCTTTGCAATCTGAGAAACAAAGGCCCTTTCAAACAACTGAAGGTCAGCCTTCAGCAGAGCTACTTCTGAATCTATGTCCCAATGCATAAGTCTACAGGAAATGTTCTTGAAGAGAGATATTTGTAATTCAGTTGCACAGATGAATGCACTGCCTCATTCATGGTTTATTCATGAAACTTTAGACATTTTCATACCTCCTACCAGTTGAAAAGCAGAGCTCAGTACATCCAGAGAACACACGAACATGTACAGTAAGCAAAGCAGCATAATAAACTTCCCAATCCCATAGAGTACACGAATGATTTTTCCTTTTGTATCCAGTTCTGCAAAACAAACACATTATGCACAGAAGTCTTGCTTGATGTAGCTGGTGTTCTCCTGGAAATAGTCTAGCACACAAGCAGAGACTACAGCGACAAAGACAGTGAGAGCTGTAACCCCAGTGTACAATTAAACCCAAAAGAAAGTTTTACATAAAAGTTTAACTGCAGAAGAAGGTAGTTTGTTTCTCCAGTTTTATGATGTAAAAGCTTTTTGTATATGACAGAAGCCTTACGAAGCCTGAGACTGACCATAGTCATCCTACTGAGTAAAGAATCATAGTATATAAAATCACACTGATTTTGAACAGTTTTCCATACATCAATTTGTATTTTAAAAAGCATGATTTCCACATTCTTTTTAACCAACTAAACATAACATCCCCATTCATTGTTGGGGAAGGTGAGGGGTGTGAAGGCTACACCTAAAAACTGCAGCAAATACTATTTCATTTGAGACAAAGAGATGTGGAGAAAAAATAAAGGGAGGTAACTTATTTACTGAGAAATAGCTACCTGACCACTTGACCCCAGTGTCCTGCAGTTCTGGCAGAGCCCATGGATCTTCTTCTTCTTCTGGTCTTGTCTCGTCTATCAAGGCTATTGTGGAAAATGCAGGTTGAATTTCCCCTTTATTTCCAAGTGAAGTGACATTGCCTGATGAAATAGAACATTAAAAAAAAAAGAGTTTAATTATTTTCCATCTTTTCCAAGAAGCCCCCAAACTTGTATACAGACATAACTCAGAGGTGAGCAGGCATTACCTTTGTGATTTTCTCTTTCTTTCCCAGCCATGCTCTGGTTTTGTTTTGAAGAGTCCCCAAGATAGTTATTGGTTTCAGGCTTTTCCACTTCAGGCCAGGGAGCCATGGTCTGTGACTAAGAAAGTAGTGCTGGTTAGAATGAGTGTGCACTCCACAGCTGGCAGTCAGCAATGCCCCCTGCTCTCTACCTGCAAGAAGGTTGGAGCAATGGAGGGGGTTGTTTTCTTGTCCCTAGTAGCAAGACTAGAGGAAATGGCTGCAAGTTTAGCCAGGGGAGGTTTAAACTGGATGTTAGGAAGAATTTCTTCACTAAGAGAGTAATTAGGCATTGGAAAAGGCTGCCCAGGGCAGTGGGGAGTCACCATCCCCAGAGGTATTTAAAGGATATGTAAATGTGGTGCTTAGGGACATTATTTAGTGGTGAATTGGAAGTGTTGGGTTAATGGTTGGACTTGATCTTAAAGGTCTCTTCCAACTAGAGATTCTGCATTTTTGTTCACTTTTAACTGTCATGAATGCAAAGTTTCCTCTGCTTTCCAAGCCCTAGCCATTTCCTTTCTTTAGTTCATTTCCCTGTCTTTCAGCAAGAAGCCAGAGGAGAGTTTTACTGAATTTAACTGACTGCTTTTACCAAACCAGTCATTCAATACACAGACTTCTGCAAAGGAAGTTCTTCCCTAAAGCACTGTCCAGTTTGAATCACATATGCTAAATACAGCCTTCTTGTTACCTTTATTGGTTCATTCTCAGAGAAAGGGAACAGGTTCCTGGACAAGGTGGAGGAAGATCCCAGAGTTTTGAGCTCTGAATGATTGGACAAGAGTGCAACTAGCCAGCAGTGGCCATTGGCAGGTCTGTATTTGCCTGTCATTCACAGCAGATGCTGAAAGTAAAGCCAAGCTAGTGGCAGTAAGGTCAGGCTCACCCATCATCACATGTAATCTCTCTGTCTGAACCTCTTCCTTCCTTGTTCCTTTTGAGCCCATTCGACACGCATGTTCTGTCTGAACATAAGGAAAATCTTTTACATTGAGCGTAACAGAGCACTGGAACAGGCTCCACAACAGAGGCGCCTGGACCTGTTCCTGTGTGCCTGCTCTGGGAAAACCTGCTCTGTCAAGGAGGTTGGACTAAAAGACCTCCAGAGGTCTCTTCCATCCCCTACCATTCCATGATTCTATTAAAAAAATAGCTTAGGAAAGAAGCCATCATATGGCTAAATCCTGCCGTGACAAGGACAAGCACCCTGGGTACAAGAGAACAAGGCAGCTGTTGCTTGAACCAAAGCCTTGAAGAGTCCTACTTATTTAATTCACCATTACTGGAAGCCAGAGAGAGGGACATGAAAGAGGAGGAAAGTGATAATGGGGAGCCAAGACAACCTGTGACTACTTGTACCTTTCCAAGTGGAAAGGACAGGAGAATGGAACTCTACCCAGAAAAGCCTCATCTTTGACTCTGTCTCTGCCATGAGATGATCAGTGCTATGGGCAGAGCTGCCCTGCGGCCACCATGTCTGGCACCCGCAGCTGAAACATTAGCAAACACATTGGCCTACAATGTACAGGGCACCTGCACTCAGCCTGCAAAGGTCAGTCAGAGCCGATGTAACGCTCCCTTAAAGAAGGTTCACATGCACTTAGCAGTCACTCTAAGGAAGCATAATGAATCCTTCATTAAATCATAATCATTTATGTAGCTGATGGTAAAAATGTCTTGTCCCTGCCCATGTCACTAAGCCAGACATCCTCTTCCTTTAGCTGGGAAGGAAATATCACAGACAAAATCACTCAGTCCTTACTGTAACAGAGGAGCATATTGTTTTCTGCCACTCCACTAAGAAAAGAGCATCTCCCCTTCCATATTAGCAAGAAAACTTATTCTACAGTCCCATTAGAAAAAACATGCTTTTACACATTCTTTGTCTGTGATGAAAGGTCCAGAGCAGCTCCCGAGACACAGCAAGAAAGATCTCAGAGCAGCTGGAAGAAAATCACTCTTGCTTGTTTCAGCAAGTTTTTCCCCTTGCTTGGAGCAAATTCCAGTATTTTCACCCATGCCAGAACAACATGCCAGCCCCACCCATGGCAGAACACTTCCATCTTGTCAAACGAGTTTCATTTACACATGTTCAGTGCTCAAAGAATGCTAAAAAACCCAGCTGCTCCGCACAAGTCCTTCTTAAGTTTAATGCCACTGTGAAAAGGCATCAGAAATTCAGACGTGAGGTTGCATTGACAAACGTATTCCCACCACAGAGAGACACAGGATATGCTCGACACTGCCAGCTTTAGAGGTGCCATTGGCACATTCACAGCTGCTCTGAGGCGCTGAGCATGGAAATGAAGGATTCCATCTGCTTACACCTTCAGTGGAGAAGCTGGAGATGGAAAACTTCAGCAAAGAAACAGCCTCTTTGTCTCCCAAGTAAAGCCCCAGATTCAAGAATCCAGCAGGGTTTTTTTTTTTTTTTTGGTAGTAAGCATTTCCCATGTTCCTGAGGTGCTCAGAATCCCACAGGTAAGTCATATATTATTATGGGGTTTGCTTCATGTGATTAAATAGTACAGAATGAGAGTTGAGCTCCACTGTAGAAGTTGGTTTTTCACAGATATGCATACAAAATTATTCACTTGAGCCTAGAGTTGATTTAGGAAGGTAGTCTTGAATATGAGAGGGAAGTCTTTATTGTATTTGCCTTGTCCATGTGGGTTAGCAGAGCTGTTACTAGAACAGCCCATTCTGTGTGGTTTCATCAGCCAGACTGATGAAAATGAAACCATCTAGATTCCTGAAGCGCTACCAAAGTTGTCAGCTTTCTCCAGATCCCAACTCTTGTTAAGATGGACAACTGAGAAGATAGTTTACAGACACCTGATACCCTTTGTGCCAGAGTCCTGGCCACAGTTACTTACTGTTAATTAATCACTGTGCCACAAGGATAATCTACATTCTACAGTTTTCTCTTCAAACAATCCTTCCTTGGACCAAATACAGTAATAAACATCTCTAGAAAATAGAAGACAATCTGGGTGCTGGGGAGGAGCCGGGCTGTGGGGTAGTGGAGCTAACTCCACCATTTCCTGGCACCTTTGCAAAGACTGACATCGGGTGTGGTGTGAGAGACCAGCATCACTGACGCTTGATCCAAATGACAATGGGAACCTTAACAGGGATTTACTTTTGAACACGGAAGACACACTAGCTCTAGGAAGGATCATGTTAGTAGAGGAACTGGTGATGATGCATACCACAAAGAGGAGCTTCATTTAGCTGGACACATCAGTCCAGGCCCAAACTCAGGATTGCCACAATTGCTAGATAAGGTGCCTGGAGTGATGAGCTCTTCCTCATCACTGGGCTAGCCTGGGTGTCTCAATGCCACCTGCACAGTTCCTGCCTCAACTGGCAGGGTGCCGGCCAGGGTGCCTCCGCCCAGGGCATAATCCTGCAGCTGGTGCCCGGACACACACTGGTACTGTGGATATCCCCCTGTTCAGAGCTGGCCTGAAATGGGAGCTAATCTCCTCCTGACGGCAGCAGGTCAGGATGCGTTATGCATATTGCAAAGGTCTGAAAACTAATGCCTGCGCAAACTGTAATGCAGTCTGCTTCAGTGAACCTCGCAGCAAATCCTCTGCGCTCCTTTCATTGTAAGTATAGTCTTTCCTCACCTTCGGAAAATGCTAACTATGTGTGACATCCTTTCTAGCTCCAAGAGAAACTGAAACCTCCCCAGAGGGACAGAGATGGAAATCAGTGGCATTCAAATTCTGAAATAAAATGTGAGAGAAAGTCAGAAGGCAAAGTGGGCTCCTGCAGTTTTTATATCCCACCCGACTCTCTCAGTTCAGCGTTCCAAAGAGTTAAAGTCTCTGGGGAATTATCTGAGCAGTGCTAGGTGTCAAGCAGTTGCCCTGTATTGCATTCCTCAGTGACTCACTGGACTGCAGCAGGCTGCCTCTGCAGCAGGGATAGATTCTCAGTGCCTTTCAGTCTTAAATCAGAAACAGTTTAGGTGTATTTATTCACTGGACTTCACATGGAAAACAGGAACTAGCTTTTGTATGTGCTTAGGCAGTATTGTTTGTACCTCTCCACCCGTGACAGCTCACCAAAAGGCTATGCTGCGCCTGAAATAAGATTCATGAAGCAGTAAGCCCTAGAGAAATCTCACCTTCGGCGGAACAGACCCAGTCAAAACAAGATGAAATAAAACTGCTGGAGAAAACAGCAGCCTTTCCAAAACCAACTGGGAATAACTGCAGCAACCACCACCATGAACACACATGTGTCTACAGGGTGCTTAAGCAGCCGAAAATCAAGTGTTTGGTTCAGCCAGGCTTTCACTCGGCCTTCTCATAAAAACACATTGCTTTCTTGTCATTGACAAGCATACTAGGGCTCTCATGTTGAAAAGAGATTCTTCAGCTGATCTGATATCAAACTATATGATGGAGCAAATATGACAATTCAGCACACACACTTCACAGGAGCAAATACCAAGCTACACAGTAATCCTTCACATACACACTCTGAAGAAATACCATCTTTTTCCCCTGAAAATGCATAATTTCCAATTTAGAAGCACATTATGTAGAGACAGGAAAGATCCTAAGCCATCAGTAATTCTTTCAGAAGCTTTATATCAGCTGATAATTTTGCCCCAGAACCTCTTCCACGGCAGCCACAACACCCCAGGTGCAACTGAACCAGGCAACAACTTTAAAAAATACCGGCAACAGATCACTCTTGCTAGAAGCAAGTGTTGCCTGTGCTCTGGCATCAGCCACTTTCTTGGGGCTTTTTCATCTAGATAAGCCAGCAGACTTAGCCAGAATGTACACTTTGTAGTGCTAAACTACTAAACTATGTAGTTCAGTAGTACTAAAGGACAACACAGGTACGTGAAAGCTACAAAAACAAAGCGTCATGCTCACTGCTTATTCCTATGGATCCCTGAGACTTCTTTTTCACAAGCTCGACTCTCACACAGAGCAAAACTAAAAGCACACATACAACAAGATAGTAGAAAGAACTAATTTATAAGCAAGTGCAGAGAGAAAACAAATACCAAATATTAATTTTGTAATTCACAACCAAGCAAAGCATCAGATGCTGCCTCTGAAGAGGCAGAGCAGGGAAACATCAGTGAATTACTGGAAATGCCTACTAGGTATTTAAATGAAAAAACTCCTTTTTCAGAGAAAACAACAAAGTAACCCCACCAACAAGGACACAGAACAGATCTACCCCTTCCCGAGCGCATAGTAAAGAGCCAAGAGAGGAAAAAGCAATGACATTGAAAAGACTTACTGATCTAATGGAAGAGCTGCTAATAAAAGTTACTGAGAAACCAGCTGATTTCTGCCTACTGCCACATTACTTGAGCTACCCACATTAGACTAATGTATTCCTTTTACTTTGGTGTATGGAAGCAAATTAGCATGAGAAAATGTTTCCATCAAGAATAGCCTGACACGGCCACAGCGCAGCACACAGCCCTTACACACGATCTATGCTAACACACTGACTGACAGTATTTCCTTCCAATGTTTCATTAATCATATCCTACATATTTTCCAGTATCCAATGTTACTGACTACTGTGACTTTAAATCTCACTTTTTTTCAATCCAAGTAGGAGTTAAAACAAGACTTTCTTGTGCTATAGCCCATTATTTCTGGGGTTTGTTGTTGGGAGTTTTTTTTGAAACATGATAATAAAATGCATTTTTCTTTATCATATTCCCTAAAAATAAAGCCAGGGTTTTTGCAGGCAAAAAGTAGTACAGTGTGTTTTTAGAAAGATGGTTTTTAAAAACCACTTCCTTAAAAATCCAAAAGCAGCTGGAACAACACAAGGTGAAAATGCTAACAAGTGGGTGACATTTCATGTGTCACTCCAGCTCCCCAGGTTAACTTTCTGTGCTATTCTTTGGGCTGCAAAAGCTTTGGATTTATAAGATAAACAAGCTCAAACAAAAAGAAAAAAAAAAACAAACCAAAGAGAAAAAAAGCAAACATGGACTGGGTTGTTCTTACTCACCACTTCTTTACTCCCAGAGAACAGAGCGAATGGATCAGCTGGGCAGCCACTGGAACCTGCAATATATATAGACAGGTGTTGAGCAAAGTTTGCTTTCATCACTGTGCACCAACATTCCTATTTTACAGTCCAGAGGCACTGCCTACCTGCAACTTAATGATCACAATCAACCTTTTTTTAGGAGTGGGCAGCAACCAAGGCTGATAAAACTGTGGGCTATTTCACACTTATCACATTCTAAAACACGTCCCATCAGCATTTAAGAAGGAGTTACGAATGTGCTCGTGTGAACGCTGGGGAATGGTCTGCTCCAGCCTGAAAAACTGCCATCCCTCTGATCACTCAGGAGCCTGTTTTTCCAATAATAATTTTCCAAAAATATTTTGCAATCTCGAAAGTCTGTCAGAAGGGTGTGAGGAAGATGTAATACTGTTATTTGTCCGCTCAAGTGCCTATTAATCTGCCTAAGAACAGAAGTGAAGGGGAATCAGATAAAAAGCAGTGTAGGAAACACGTAAGAACTTCTTTGAGAACAGGGGATGGAGTTTCATTCTTATCAGTGCTCAATGTTTACAATTAAGGTGAGCTCATTAGCATTTTGGCTGGGACTGTCCTCCCAAATGAGCTTTAAAGATGTAAGGACACCTTTGATAATCACATTCCCAGTGCTAGTGAGGAAGAAGACTATATGATAGACACCTTACTCAACACTATGGTGTTGGGGATTAGACAAAGCTGTCCCCAGCACTGCTGTCTGTTCTATGGATGAGATGAAGGAGAAGATGGAGCAAGGCTGCTTTATTGTCTTTGTATATTTTTCTGTTTCAACAGGCAACTTATACTGAGAAAATAAGCTGTAAAGCAGTTGCCTAATCAGCAGATCTGCTTTAGCTGCATGTACGTGCTTATATCTCCCAGCAGCTTAGTGACTTAGTAACTTGGAAAAATAAAACTCTTGCTTTTTGCACCTTTTGGTACCACAGTAACACCCAGCCTTTGGAGCTGTGAGTCACAACTTACTCCTCACCTGTGTTTGCAACAGAAATGTTTAATAAGTGTGATCATAAAAGCCTCCAAAGCCCCACATGCAGCATCACATCATGGCAGCAGAACCACCAGGCACCTTCCCTGGGCCCAGTGACTCTGCTGGTAGAGACCCAACGCCCTCACCAGTGCCCTGGGCACAGCTGATGCTAGAGCCCAAGGATGAAAGCACCAGCCCTGCCTCTCCATTCCAGCTGCAGTTTGCAGAGATGACTATAAAAAGGAAAACAATTTTTCTTCTCTCCAAAGCAGAGAACAGTCCTGAGTGGAAAGAACTCATGGAAGAGGGATGCCAAGTCCACCTTGGTGGTACACAGGCTCACTTTTCTTGAGTGCTTTAACATTACATCTAAAAATAGTCAGTTTTCATTGATCCCCTATTTGTAGAAAATCAGATTAAGCTTTTAACTGGGAATCCTTGTGTTGCTCTGAGCTGTGGCTTATTCTTTTCTGAGTCACTGTTTGTGAAACCCAGCTCTGACAGTGAGACGGCACAAGACAGGCACATTCCAAGTACCCAGATAGGACTCAGCCAGCTCATGGTGATGTCTTCCACTGCATTTTTTACTCCAACACTTTCTATTTAATTTGCTAAACACAATCCTATGTGCTGACCATGCTAATGTTTTAGGGAAGCAACAATTCCAGATCAGACCCATAGTATTCCCAAAAAGACCTTCAGGAAAGAAAAGCCAGTCACTCACACAAAAAAAAAAACATCCTCTATCTACAGTCTGTCACTAGAAGTCTAACATGGACCTTTTGCAGGGTCAGTCTGATAAATTCTCCATACAGAGCTAGCCACAAGTGATTAAGGTGGGTATTATTTGTCCTAGAAGCCTCTCCCTCCTTCAGGATAGGAAAAGAAGAGGCTGAAAATCTTCCTGGGACACCAGGACAGTCAGAGCTGGTACAGAATGCTTTTCTTGCATGCAGCACAGATTCAAGAGATGCTGCTGTTAGGGGAGCACTCAATAGTCTTACTTCTCCCCTTAAGGGTTTACTTTGAAGAGACTAGTCTAATATTCTTGGATAGGAAACATCTAATAAAATAAAGCAAGCCATTTCAAGGATCCTGATTTCCTATCACATAGGTGCTGG
Organism: Rhinopomastus cyanomelas; assembly: GCA_013400115.1. Taxonomy (NCBI): domain Eukaryota; kingdom Metazoa; phylum Chordata; class Aves; order Bucerotiformes; family Rhinopomastidae; genus Rhinopomastus; species Rhinopomastus cyanomelas. The sequence goes on along the minus strand of VXBP01006127.1, from coordinate 7,964 downwards.
ACTACCCTGCAGCTACTCAGGAACTTGGATGGTACCTGTGCATTTAGCAGAAGGTACAACCACAGAAAATGTCTCAATCACAGAACAAGCAAAAAATTCCTGGCATGTGCAAATTCTGGAGAGGTGAACTCTGTCCAGTCACTGTTACATGTTGCAAGAAGTTTTAACATGGGCAGGAAACACACCCACACATCAGCGATCTGTGCTACAAGCCTCCTGACAGATCTCCTACACAAAAGGGACATTTGCTGTGCTAGTGTCAGCCCTATTCATATTTAAGACCCAAGCCCTAAACCAAGAGCATCTAAGTCACAGCTAAAATAAAAAATAATTAAAGGGAAGCAAAAGAATGACTATAAATCCTGCAAAGACACCCGAGCAGTCCAAGATACATATCTGCTAACAATAATATTCACATGATGAAGTTTGCTCCTCTGATAGACACAGCTTCAACAGCTGGCATATGTGAGCAAGGCTCTCAGCTAACATCACTAGAGAAACTGTCTCCGTTAATGTGCAGTGTTCTACAAACCCAAAGAATGCAGAGATAACACAGTGCCTTTTTGGTTCTGGGACTCTAGAATAGCTACATGGCTCTCCACTGAAGAGAGTTAATACTGATCCAATCACCTGGAAACACTATTGTCTGTTTTAACTTGCTCAGAAAGGTTGAACTGTCTAGCTGTCTACATTTGGGAACAGCAGTAGCATAAATTAACTGTCCCCATTCTGGACATGCAAAACACATTAAAGAGATCATTAAAGAGAGAACAGTGCTGATTTCAATACAAACTAAAACCAGATCTTTGTGCAGTTATCTGGAAGAGGTTAAGCAGACAAACATTTTAGCAATTAAGTTCATTAAAGTAAAATGCCCTGTTAGATAGATTTTGTGAATATCAAATTCTATATTAACACTCACCTAGGCTATTGATAAAGGATCAATATTTGTAGCAGTGTCTGACATTGGCATTATATAGGAAGCATTGATTTTGGAAAAGAAGGTAAATGCTACAGCTTTGCTGTTGATTAAATCATTAATTTTCCTCTAAGAAGTGTACTAAGAAGTGTAAAGCTTCAGTGCCTTCCAAATTCTCTGCTTTTAGCTACCCTGTACCCTTCTGCTTTAGGAGGGCACTGTGTCCTCAAAACAAGTTTTTGCCCAATATTTCTACTACAGTTAGGAAGAGCAAAGAAAAATTCCCGACTACTTTGACGGCAGTAAGAAAACATCTCATTTAATAGCTAAAGAACCTGGATCCTATTGCTGAGTTCTGTGTTATAATACCTTTCATGTCACATAAATGACATGCAAAAGGATTAATGAAATTACAGTAATCAACAAACTTCCAGAGGTGAGTAACAAAGTCATTACGAGGCATCAATCAGCAGAGCTAACACTGGGAACAAGACAGGGAAATAAAAAGGTCGGTGAAGAAGCCACACCGATTAAAACTACAGAAATGCCTTTCAGACATAAAAAGGAGAAGAAATATTTCAATACAAGAAAGGTAATTTTTATGAGGGAATAATATGGCCAAATATTTCAGGCAGATATATGTGTGTGCACAGAAAAGTGTTTTGGTCTACAGCCCCTTCCCTATAGTTTACTCTCATTACAACCATACCTTAAATGCTTTTGCCAGTACAAATGAAACCTTGGGGTACAAGTCAGTGGGGTTATTTTGGTCATGTGATAGCTATGTTTTCCATTAAAGCCACATATTACAATTGTGTTTATTCTTTCTGGAGTAGCTTATTTTATTTGCTTATTTAGCTGCTGATTTGTTATTACCACAGATCAGAATCTATCCCAGCATTTGCCAAACTTTGAGGAGCTGTTCATGCAGAGCCTACACAGGGGAACAGTGGTTTCAGAGCAGTGGCAGCTCTGCTCAGCCCAGCACTTCCTACCGCCTCCCAAAGGTAGCACAGCACAGGAAAAGGGCACAGACTAAACCATGGCACACAGGGAAAGAGATCACCAGCAACAGCCCAGATTTGATTTCAGCCAGAATGCTAAATATATGAATCATATCACATGCTTTGACCGCTAGAGCCCAGGTAAAATTTTAAAACTATCTTATCCCAGCTGCTCTAAACCCTTACAGTTTGTCTTGAAAGCTTAACTGAAAGGTCTGGGAAATGCCCATTAAAAAACTCCCAGTCTCCCAAAAGAGATCTGCTGATGCTTTAGGTAAGAAATTTTTAATCACAAAAGAAACCCAATATTATTCCCCTTCTGCTAACCTTTCCTTACTCTTTTTGTAGTCTCTCCCTTTACCTTGTCCCCACCCCACAGCCTTTCTCCTCCTTGCTCCTGTTCACTCTGTCAACCAGTCTTATATTCCATATCCTCCCATTGCCTCCCACTTTGGGTGCATATTCATGGATTCAAACAGCATCTTCCCACCACACAAGTAACGGGGAAAAGGAAGAAGAGAAGAAGTGAAGGGAAATGTGAGAGCTCTTAAATAAATAATATTTGCACTCTTGTGTAAACCTTAATCTACAGATCTCAAGGTGCTTGTGAAGAGCAGGAATTCTTGACGCCTTTATTATTCACAGGCAGTTCAAAGATTATTTTTTAAGAAATCTACCATTTTCTTCCTAGACAAGTTGTTAACCCCTTGGCTGACACTGGACATGGTGTTGCCAGAAGCAGGATCACAGAACGAGCAAGTATAATTACCAGTAGGCAGCTGAGGGTGTTTACACTGAAGAGAAAACTCATCTCACATTTCCAACCCCTTCATTTCTTGTGCACTTGTGTCATACAGCCTGCTGGCCACCACAGGCTGCCTACAGACCAGCACCAGCCATGCTACCAGGTCTTCTCTCAAAGACTTCTACCTGAAAGGCAGGCTTCAGGGTGATTTAAAATGAAGATTTTTTCCAAAATAGATAATCTTGCGCAAAGAGGCTACTCCTCTGGAAAATAGCAAATGTTACCCCAATCTTTAAAAAGGGAAAGAAGGAAGACCCGGGTAACTGTAGACCGGTCAGCCTCACCTCCATCCCAGGAAAGGTGATGGAACAATTTGTACTAGAGGCTGTTTCCAGGCACATCAAGGACAGGAGGGTCATTAGGGACAGTCAGCATGGCTTCACAAAAGGGAAGTCATGCTTGACCAACCTGATAGCCTTTGATGAGGGTGTAACCAGGTGGATGGATGATGGCAGAGCCGTGGATGTCATCTATCTTGACTTAAGAAAGGCATTTGACACGGTCTCTCACAGCATCCTCGCAGACAAACTGAGGCAGTGTGGCCTGGACTTTCGGGCAGTGAGGTGGATTGTAAACTGGGTACAGGGTAGAAGTCAGAGAGTGGTGGTCAATGGGACAGAGTCTAGTTGGAGGCCTGTATCTAGTGGAGTGCCCCAGGGATCGGTGCTGGGACCGGTCCTGTTCAATCTATTCATTGATGACTTGGATGAGGGATTGGCATGCACTGTCAGCAAGTTTGCTGATGACACAAAGCTGGGTGGTGTCGCCGACACCCCCGCAGACTGTGCTGCCATTCAGCGAGATCTGGACAGGCTGGAGAACTGGGCAGAGAAAAATCTAATGAGCTATAACAAGAGTAAGTGCAGAGTCTTGCATCTGGGCAAGAACAACCCCAGGTACCAGTATAGGCTGGGGACTGACCTGTTGGAGTGTAGTGTAGGGGAAAGGGACTTGGGGGTCCTGGTGGACAACAAGATGACTATGAGCCAGCAATGTGCTCTTGTGGCCAAGAGGGCCAACAGCATCCTGGGGTGGATTAGAAGAGGGGTGGTTAGCAGATCAAGAGAGGTTCTTCTCCCCCTCTACTCTGCCCTGGTGAGACCACACCTGGAGTATTGTGTCCAGTTCTGGGCTCCTCAGTACAAGAGGGATGTGGAGCTGCTGGAGAGAGTTCAGCGTAGGGCAACAAAGATGATAAGAGAGGTGGAGCACCTCCCTTATGAGGAGAGGTTGAGGGAGCTGGGTCTCTTTAGCTTGGAGAAGAGGAGACTGAGGGGTGACCTCATTAATGTCTACAAATATTTGAGGGGTGGGTGTCAGGAGGATGAAACTGGGTTATTCTTGGTGTCATAGGATGAGGAGCAATGGTTGTAAGCTGGAACATAGGAGGTTCCACATCAACCTGAGAAGGAACTTCTTCACGGTGAGGGTGACTTCACGGTGAGCACTGGAACAGGCTGCCCAGGGGCGTTGTGAAGTCTCCTTCTCTGGAGATGTTCAAGACCCGACTGGACGGGTTCCTGTGTGACTTGGTTTAGGTGATCCTGCTGTTGCAGGCGGATTGGACTAGATGATCTTTCGAGGTCCCTTCCAATCCATAATGATTCTATGATTCTATGATTCCTTCACAGGCCATATATGCTCTAAGTCAGCACAGAGCTTTATATTCCAAATAAAGCTTTACAAACTCCAGCTTAGAGATTACAAATCACCTCATCAGTGACACCACTTATTACTTACTGCTCCAAAGTGGTTGGCAGTTGGCAGTGGTTGGGTTGAAGTTCAATCTTCAACCCAGTGCCACCATGCCCACTAAAACATGTCCCCTGGTGCCACATCTACATGTTTCCTGAACACTTCCAAGGACGGCCACTCCACCACCTCCCTGGGCAGCCTGTTCCAATACTTGACTGGTTCTGAGCCTTCATCCCTGGAACAGCTTTTGGACAGCTCTAGGTGAGTTAGCTAAAAGCCTTCTATTGCATTAAAGTGAGTAAAAAAGTATCGTTTAACTTACTTTCAACTAATGATCCAACACATTAAATCTGAAAAATTAACAGTAAAATCAAACTGTCTGTTATTCAATCAATTACTGCATCTTCCTTCAATATCCAGTCCCTGAGCAATCACTCCTGATTATCAACCAATATAAAGGTAACAGAATCACAGAACATTACAGGTTGGAAGGGACCTCGAAAGATCATCTAAGTCCAACCCCCACTGCTGGAGCAGGGTAAGACTACAGTACTGTCTCAAGATATGCTGTCCTACATGGGGCTTAAACCCACGACCCCAGGAATTCAGAGTCCCATATTCTACCTACTGAGCCAGCCAAGAGTCCTTAAAGGTCCTTGAATGCATCCAGAGGAGGGCAACCAAACTGCTGAAGGGCTGGAAGGAATGTCCTGTGAGGAATAACTTAAGATTCTGGGTTTGTCAGGTTTGAAGAAAAGGAGGCTGAGGGACAACCTCATTGCTCCAACACTTCCTGAGGAAAAGCCAAGACAGAGATGAGATCCTGACTCCCTCTCCTTTGTATCCAGGGATAGGACACACAGAAATAGCTGTGCCACTTAGTTGTTTCACTTAAAAAACAGAAACTGATGCAAGTTTTTTTACTACAATTGTGTCTTTTTACAAGGAAAACACAGCTCAGCCTCTCATATGGGGTGCACAAAGCAGAACTCAAAGGTATGGAATAAATCTCAACCTCTGGGCTCAGTGCTGACAGAAAGATGCATTGAGTAGTGAGGTAGTAACCAAGAGCCTGGAGAAGAAAAAGCTCCAGGGGACCTGATAGCAATCTTCCAGTACCTCAAGGAGGCCTACAAGAAGACCAGAGAGGGACAGTTTAGGAAGGCCTGTAGTGTTAGGACAAGGGGCAATGGTTTCACATTAGAGAAAGGTAGATTTAATTTGGATGTTAAAAAGAAATTCTTTAGCAGGAGGGGGGTTGAACACTGGAACAGGTTGCCCAGGGAGGCAGTTGATGCCCCATCCCTGGAAATATTCAAGGTGAGGCTTGACAAGCAACCTGATCTAGTGGAGGATGTCCCTGCTCACTGCAGAGGTTTGGACTAGATGACCTTTGGAGGTCCCTTCCAACTCGAGACATTCAATGTTTCTGTGACTTAAAAATCAAAACACAGCAAAATATTCTCTGTCCTGACCTGAAGCTTCATTCATGGAATGGGAATGTGAACATTTCTTGGTAACACAGAGGGATAATTCAAGGATACCTAACTACATCATTATTTTTTTTTTCCTAAAGAAAAGAGACCCAAACTTTGGTGGATTGCTCAAGTCCAAAAAGGTGAGACTACAGCAGAGGCCATCTTCTTGACGTAAAGAGTAGATGTTGTCAACTATTCAAACATTTAAGAACTATTCCTCTGCATGGGAAAAACAGAATTTTACCTCTCTAAAAGAGACTGATTGATAAACTTCTGGATATATAGGTTGGCTGCTCCCTACAGTCTCTTCAAACTTACAGTGCAAATAGTACGCTTATTGACAAGTAGAAATGTGACGTAACTAAGCTGTTGCTTTTAACACTTGCTAAGTATCTCTATCACTCTGCTGGAATACAGTCTTAATAATAAGCTAAGGCACTTCAATTAACATGGCCGTAGTATTAACAAAAATTACAATATCACAAACCTGAGGCCTTTGTCACTTTCAAATTAAGTGTTTTTTTGTTTAAGTAATGAGCATAAATTAGTGTAGCGAGAAGACAAGAATTGCTTCTTAATTGTACTGGAAGGACTTTTTTTTTATGCTTGAAGGTAACAAGTGTCATTTTGCATATATTAAGATTTAAAGAGGCATCTCTGTTACAGCTGATGGGTAACTCAAGACTCACAGAGTTGTAAAACTGTAACTTTATGCTAATTTCAATTAATTATGTATGGCACATTTACCAATATGTTATGTGCTATCCTTGATCCCCACACCATTCTCCGATTGGTCTGCAATTTATTTACCAGCCTCTGCTATTTATTGATCAGCTTCTGCTATTTATCAGCTTGGTCTCCACAGGCCTCATAAACTGGTTTCAGGAAACAAGATTTTACTTATCAGCCCTATCCCCCGCTAGTCACAGCAAGGGCTTTCACAAACCCCATAGCACTTTGGCTCATTATTATGCAGGTTAGAAAAATGTCTGTAGAGCTTCTGTATTGGAAAAGTATTATTACATAAAAGAGAATGAAATGTGGATGAACTACAGAGTTTGTGACATTCAGAGATATTTCAGAATCATTATTATAGATGCGTCCTCCATAGAGTGAAGGCCTCCACCAGATTTAATTGTTCCATGACATTCTTTCCACCAAGGTGCAACAATAAGAATAACAGCCAGGACTTTTTCCAGCCCAGGGGCACTAAGGACAACAGGGCACACACCACTGCAGTGACAGCCCATCCCAGACATTTGTTGGGTACTGTAGCCTGCTGGGGGGAACAGTGTTGAGAATGTGGGTAGGAAGGAACCTTTGCTTACTTACCTGGGCTGTGGCCCTAGCCATGCCCTTGCTCCTATGGGGATGCTGAACGTACACACTGACACCTGTGACAAGGCCTGGGGATGACTCAGTGTCTGCTTTGAGATGTGCTGCCTTGGGGAACACAGCGCCTGCTTCTCATGGTGAATATGCATTGTGAGGAAGCACGAGCCCTGGAAAACTGTAACACGGCAAACGGTGAGAGTTTCTCTTGGAGATGGCAGTGGGATTGCACACACCAAACAAGTGCACAAGACCTGATCCAACTCCCTCCCCTTTTGCCCACATAAATGCTGTTACCTGCTGCAGTTTGCCTTTCATGTCTGCATAGGTCATGCATTTGCCTGCAAAGCAGCAGCACTTTCATGTAGCGAGGTATTAAAGAGGAAAACAGGAAACCATCTCAGCAAAGGGCAGCACAAGAAAGGAGCAATACCCAGTACAACCCATCTGTTTGTAATATCAAGCGTGTTGCAGTGTCTCTTTCAGTGAGTTACTGACATTTCCTCTGGAAAGGCACCATGTCTTGTTGCTCTGAGTCCTACCACTTCTGAAAGTTGTAGCATTTCCTACGTGTCAGATTCAGCTACTGGTCTTACACTTTGGAGGTTAGAGTAAATTGCACTAATGCAAAGGCAGGGTGATCTGTTCAGGAGGCACCTAGAACAGCTTCCAGCACTTCTGCTATATTTGGTAAACAAAACACATAGGATCATAGGATCATAGGATGTTAG
>VXBP01006114.1:873-25266 GCA_013400115.1 Rhinopomastus cyanomelas | reverse complement strand
CCTGAAGCTGGGTCTTCTTCAGGATCTATGGCTGCATGCAAGGACAGTAGGTTAGTGAAGAACTTTCATTTAAACATACTTCTAAGAAGCATCTTTAGAAGTCTAAAGCAGTTTGTGAACCTTTGTTTTGCATTTGCTCCAAAAACCCCCAACTCCTCAGCTGTAGATCCAGTTGATTGTCTTGCAGTCAAGAGGCACTGTCGAGTTATGTGAAGCTGAAAGATGTAGCCCTCGTACATCAGCATTTCTTTTGAGTAAGAAGTCCAGCCTTTAAGATGTAGAGCATGTGTATCACATGAAAGGATCTTCTACACAGAAAATTATTGTCCTGCCTATATTGACAGAACTGGGTTATATTTAGGGAAGGCTCAGATGAAGGCAACTGCACAAAGTAAAGCCAGCCACAAACAAGAATGGATGTCCCTCTCTGTCTGCCCTTATCTTTAACACCAGTGGCAGTTGCTTCGCTCTTTAGAAGCAAAGTCATAGAATCATGGAATCATTAGGGATTAGAAGGGACCTGGACTAGATGAACTTTTGAGGTCCCTTCCAATCCCCAATGTTCCGTGGTTCTGTGAGTGATGAGTGATGACATATTCACATGTCATGCTTTGTGACATGTGACTATCACAGGTTGATCACGCAGCCCAAAGACCTCTTTGTGAAGCAAGAGAAGCACCTTGCTCTGGCTCCTACTGGGTAAACTGGGAGTTCCCAAAATTGCCCCATTATTGATGGCACAATAACAATTCAGAGCCATTCACATCATCATCACATGATATGGTTCTATCCTGTAATTTACATGTCACTGAAACCCCTCTTTCGGGAGATGCGTTCGGGGTAGCCCCTCAGTTATGACGATGAATCTTGGCTCCCTTGACATCAAGGATGCTGTTCCTTCTCTCAAACTGCCTTTCAGCTGGTGGGTAATGTTAGAGTGGGAACATTTACACGGCAGCGTAAAGGAGGAGTTACTGAAATAAACCACATGGAGTTGTTTGGTCTCCACACAGCTCTCCTGCCTAATATAACTGACCTAGAGCACTGGAATGCACTGACTTGGCTTGCACTTGACAGAACACCAATACGCGTGACGTGACGGCGCTTGATGCTGTTACATCGCTAACCGGTGTACTCAGCATGGCTACAGGCGCATTACAACCACCCGGTGTCTGTTGTGTGCGTGCGTGAACTGCATCGAGTCATCACATTGCCTGGCGGTGTGGGCAGGACCTGACCTCAGCCAGCACTGCACTTGTGGCAACAGCTTCTACCTCGAGTCTTCTGTCACATGAGGGATTCACAAAACACTACAAGTTCATGAAAAGACACCAAGCCCTGGGACTCATTTGCTAAGCTAACACTGTTTCCTCTTGCTAGAAACACTCTCCATTAACATGGAAATACCTTGTTTCATCCCAGGATCAGAGTGCTGCTGTAGTCACTCACACCTGGACCCTCAGCAAACACCAGTTCACTGGTAACAAAGACTTAACTGCAGCAATTAGTGCTCTGCAGATAAGAGTATTACATTCCTGGGGAGAGGCTGAGGCTATGATGTTGATTTGTTTGTCTGTCTCTGTCTAGGGATGCTGCCCTTAATTAAGTAGATAAGACAAGTTTTCATGAACTCTTTCTAAAATATGGAAGTTATGATTCAGCTTTAAGAGAAAACGCGCTGCTCAGAGCATCCTTGACAGCATTACCCAGTTCAGATGCCATAGAGACTCCTCATTTTAAGTTACAGTCTTTACACAATCTGCTTATTTACTCCAAAACATTAGCCCAGGAGAGAAATTTAGAAAGTCAGTGTAAGCTCCACGCGTCAGTTAAGTCCCAAGGCTGCAGTCAGAGATGAGCATGACTATTCCCTTGGTTTTTGGCAGCAGAGAGGACACAAGCCATACTCTACGCAGGCAAGAGGAGGTATATTTAGGGTACTGTGATTTCTGTCCTCGATCCCCAGCACCAGTTAGTGTGAGTGTAGAAGTAAATAATTCCAGTTCCAGAGTGATTTACTAGTGCTGCCAAAAGAATCTCAAGCCCTAAGGTCATCCATAAAGCAGAGGACCACACCTCACAAATGGAACTACTGTGGAAAGCCCTCTTATCATCATGAGCAGAACAGAAGCATGCAAACAGAGAACAGGCACTGAGCCAGGCACTGAGAGACAGAGCAACATGTGAGCACTATGCTGCCAGCAGCGCAGGGAACATGAGACAGAAGGAAAGGACAGTGATGGACTAACCATATGTCCCAGTGCTGCAGCTGCCCGAGGAAGAAAAGGCAGCAGCACAGACATTATTTAGATGACAGAGCAGCTAATCAAGAGAAGAACATCTATGGTGTGACTCAAACAAATATATATACTCAGCTGGGGCAGTAGGTGTCAGCTGGAACACAGGAGGTTCCACATCAATATGAGAAGGAACTTCTTCACGGTGAGGGTGACAGATCCCTGGAAGGGGCTGTCCAGGGGGGTTGTGGAGTCTCCTTCTCTGGAGACGTTTAAAACCCGTCCAGATAGGTTCCTGTGCGACTTGATGTAGGGGATCCTGCTGTGCAGGGGTATTGGACTAGATGATCCTTTGAGGTCACTTCCAATCCCCTAACGTTCTCTGATTCTGTGCAAAAGGCCCCCCTCCCCTCACTGCATTGTGTGGAAACCAACCGACTCCATTCCTGCTGCATTCCAGAAGCACAGACAGAATGCAGCACAAGTTGGACACTGTGACAAGTCCTCATTATCTCTAGCAAAATCAGCAGGAAGATTGTCAAAAACTGCAGTATTAATGCAAAAATAGTCTAAAAACCCACCAAGATCTGTCGATGCCTGTTGTTTCCTGTGACACACTGGACTGTCATCTATTGTGATGTCCTTCAGAACCACAACATTACAGGGGATGATGCCAATTCAGAACCGGGACTGAGCACAAAGAGAAATTGCAGCCTTCTGCTGATAACTGCGGCCACATCCGCAGCTGGCACCTGCCCATTGGTTTGTGGTGGAGAAGGAGTTTTGTGTGTTGAATGCCAGCTTCCTCTCAGAAGCTGTGTGTGGTTGCAAACGTCACGGACCGAGGACACCATCACAGTACACTGTGAAGGGCAGCAGGACAGAAGAAAAACCAATCCCAAACTATTTGTTGACATCTTGTCTCATATTTGTGTTTCGGCTCAGCCTGTCAACCCTTGAATGAGCCCAGCTGTCTGAGGGGCAGACTGGGGCTCTGCCAGAGACTCTGGACAAGCCAGCAGATCAAAGCAGGGAGTCATAGGAGGAGATGATTTCCTAACAGGACAGTGATGTGGAAAAAGTCAATTTACCTGAAAGAGCCTGAGAATAAGCAGAGCAGGTTTGTGCTGCGGCACTATGACAGAAAAAGACCTCACAGCTGAAGACAGAGAAAGGCCAGAGACAAAGGGAGGTTTGTGGCTTCTGCAAGGTCCGATCTCTTCAGGAGTGGAAGGCATAAAATGCCTCAGAGAGACCATTTCTTCCCCACATCTCATAATGACCCACACACACGTCTCCGCGTGGCTCACCTTCTGAGGAGCAGGATGGCTGTTGAGGGTGACCGGGGAGGAGCTCTGCAGCTACCAGGGCTGCAAGATGTCTCGTGCCTTGCCAATGCAGGGCACACACGTAGCCCGTCTTCAAGGTTTCCATTCACTTTTTTCCCCACTCGTATTTCTAAACCAAAAGGCCAGTAAATTGATTTGTTTTAGTAGTAGATATTTAAATGGAAGAGTAGGAGAAGGGAACTAGATTTGGCTAATAAGCAGCCATGCCATCATGCCAGAGGGAAGCAGTCTTCACTGTCTCATGCTACCTAACAGGATACTCCGGCCCTATTCAATAGGGTAAACTGTTTTAAGAAAGAAATAAAAGCAAGAAGACAGCAGTCAATATTTGTGTTTAAGTATTTGTGCTTTGGCTGGTCTGTTTTCACAACCAGCCCAACAGCAAATTGCTGCATCTTTGGCTTTTACAGAAAATTTAAAGAATTACCTTTTTACCACAAAATAGCTTTATTTAAGTAAAATAGTCATGTGCTCCCTTTTCCATGTTTGCCTGTTTGCAATGATTTTAAAATCTGTTTACTCAACAGGTCTAGAAAAACAAAAAACAGTTAAAAAACTCATTCAGAGAACTGCACCTGGTAAACGTTGGCAAAACAGGAGATTACCTCATGTGTTTTCTCTCCTGGAAGCAATGAAGTTGTAACCTTTAGTGTAGGAAACAAAGCTCAGATGCAATGACCTACACAAGGTGTATCTTCCAATCCCTAATGATTCCGTGAGTCTATGATCAGTCAAAACGTGCTCTCTCTGAGCAAAGATCTAGACATAAAGATTGCTGCTGAGGAACACATTTCTTTTCATTAAACTTTTCTCCACCAAATTTGAGGACAGCTGAACAACTAGCCATTAACTGCACAGGACAGTTCTGACCCATGGATAACAGCTGGGGTCAACAAATGGATCCAAAACACTGGCAACTACAGACATATTTTCTGTTTCCTTGAGGAAAAATCCAAGCCCATAAAGCGACGGAGAATTCTCAGACCTCCCCAGCTGACTTACTGGGTAGATTTAAGTTTGCTCCATCTACTCAACATCTCCAACCTGCACTTTGAACACTGGAGCAGTCAGATGACCTTCATGTTCTCTACATTTATTTCACTTCGATGTTTGACTTGAAGCAAAGACTGAAGCACGACAGACTAGCTGAAGCCAGTGGATATTTGCAGTCTCCCACTCACGTGTGGTAATGGCATTCCTAAGTTCCCCAGGGGAAAACGAGACTGTCATCAGGACCTCTGAAGTTTATCTTCACAGTCTTTCTGCATCTGCGAAAATTAAAAAATTAATTCACATTATATTTTGTCGTTTGGAATTCTGTAGGAAAAGTTGAGTAGGAAAAGATGACCTGTATTTTTGATTAAAATCACAGCACCTACACTGTCTGCTAGTGCAGTTACAGAGCAAGGAGTCCATTTAAAGAACGATGCAATACACACCTTTCTTCTTCCACTCCCTCTCCGAGGGCTTTAAAATGCAATCAAATAATCTTTCCTCTGAAAATTCAATTAGAAGTTTTAAGTAGCCTTAAATAACTGAGTCTGTCAGGGGCATTAAATGGAGTTACTGGGGCACACCTAGGAACTCCTAGGTCCAGTCAAAGTCTTCATTTAGCCCAGTCAAAGGACTTCACCCTTCACAGCTTCTTGCAGCAACAGACGCTGAACAGCAAGGTAGAAAAATCTGCTAATCACAGAGAGTTACTTGGAGCGGAAAAGAGCTGACTGCAAAGAGTTCTGGAATGACCTCGTGAACACTGAGCAGCTTTGTGTCTAAAGGCAAATAAAATTCATTGCAGAATAACACATAGCACAGGCACCAAAAAGTAATCCTCACTTCAGAGGGAAAATAATGGGCTTTGAGTCGACCTTTAGCGGAAAGCAGACTTGGGATTATGATAGATAACTCCGGGAAACATTATCACAGAGCAAATAAAGTCTTAGGAACTACATGTAAGGAAAGAGAACAAAAGAGAGAACTTTGGACCATGGCTGGACTTTGACCAGAATGATTAATATCAGGAGTTTTCATCCCAGAAAATGGGTGAGAAAAGGGAGCTAAAACAGATGTAGCTGAAGACCTGAGTGTCTCAGAGAGGACAACAGATCAACAGGTGGCCTCCTCCACCAGTAGAAGGAGAAGAGGGTGTTACGCGGTTTCCATCAGCTGGCAGGCTGAAAACCACCATCAGGAGGTGGCAAGTCACACCACACACAGCCCAGAGGTGGCTCCTGTCCATTCAAGGAAGGACTGGATGGGCCTTCTCTGGCAACATCCCTGCTGAAAAATCCATTGAGAGGTATCTGGCTTAGAAAGTCTTCGAGTTACACATGGTTGGAGTGTGTTTGGGAGAGGGCCACCACTCACCAGAACAGATTGCCCAGTGGCACATCCAGCCTGACCTTGAATGGCTACAGGGGATGGGGCCTCAATCACCTCTCTAGGCAGCCTGTTCCAAGGATCTACCACCCTCAGATCTCTCCTCAGATCACTAAACTGAACCTACCCTTTCCAGCTTAAAAATGTGACCCCTGGTCCTGTTGTTACACACCCTGTTGTATATCGCTCTTCCTCAGAAGAGGAAGGACAGGCCCCTTCCAGCGACTGGAATGTCCCTATAAGGTCCCTGCAAAGCCTCTCTCTTCAGGCTGAACAACCCTAACTCTCTCATCCCATCCCCAGAGCAGAGGGGCTCCAGCTCTCTGAGCATTTTCACGGCCCTCTCTGGACCCTGCTCCAACAGATCGTCAACCTTCTTGTGTTGGGGCTCCAGAGTGGGATACAGGACTCCAGGAGAAGTCTCACCAGGGCAGAATGCAGGGGCAGATAACCTCTCTGGATCTGCTGGCCATGCTTCAGGCTTTGTCTGTTAGGGTGAGGTTTTTGAAGAGAGCGTACTGTAACCTGCAGGCACAGCTTAGCTGTTTCGGTTGGAACACTGACCTAAAATCAGCTTTTCTTCCAAGTGGTGTCAACGTGACAGGGAGATTCAAACCCCCTAAACGCCACATGTGTTGTCTCTAGCCTTTTAAAGCCAACTCCTCATTCAGGCAAAAGCAAAGAACCAGCTTACATCTTTTCCACTGATTTTCTCTGCTCACAAAGCATCTTCTTCACTCAGTACGGCCCCCCTGATCTTTTTGCACCAGGGGTCCCCAAAGTCCCCAAGCTCGAGATAAATGATGCTTTCACTAAGATTTGGTTCAGGGAGCTCTCAGCAACCTTCATCAGAATGGTGCTTCACCTGCAGGAGACTCAGCATCAACACATGTGGATGAATGCTGCCAGGTGGGGTGAGATGATTGTGCCATCTTTAGTCTTGAGGCATTAAATGACTTCATCCCGCAAGCATGTGTAGCTGCGTGTCTACACCTCGGCAACAGATAACAGTTTGTGATAAATATGTTTCACCTACTGCTTCTGCTTCCTAGTCAGTCTTCCAGAACGTGGGACACCGAGGTGCACGGCATGGACAGTAAGGGTCAGCGCACGGGACCTGCTGTATTGCCACGGTTCCTTTGGCACGTGAGAAGCTTTAGAAAGTTTTAGTGCAAATTAGAGACATCCTAATAGCCTCCCTCATTACTGAAGCGCCTAAGCAGCAGCATTTCTGCTGTGGCAAAGGGTAAAGGCCTTTTAGCAATGCACAACAACAGTTTGGGAGAAACACGAGGAACATCTTTTCTAACAGAAGGTGGTGAGGGATTTTTAAGTAGGTAGAATGTAATTATCCGGTTGAAATTAATCCGCAACACTGCAGCTCTCCCCTCTACTCTTGAAACAAGTGCCACTGGGGCTGTGAAATGACTGAGCATGGTCAGGACCTCAGCTTTATACCTCACTTAGAGGTGTGGTGGGAAGGAACGTCAACTCCGCATTTCAAACTCCCACTGGCTTCACAGGCAGCTTGGGACCACTTTTAAACCTTCCGTTCTCACTGGTCTGTTCATGATGCTCACAGAGAAACAGATTCTTCACGAGAAGGACCACAGGTACCAGCCAGTCTCCCTGTGCAAGAAAAATAACAGAGGCAAATGCAAAGATTCCAAACTACCCGTGGGACTGCCTCCTCTCCCACCCCACCCCATGCCAGAACTTGAAACTGGACTTTCTTCAACCAAAGCGATGAGCTGCAAATAAAGTGTTGTGTAACACAGCGACCTGGACGTTGTTGTGCCCAACGGGGCGCACAGATATGTGTGTGCTTCCCTAAGAGTAGATTTTAAAATGCTGGATCACTTTCCCATAGAATAGGTTGTGTCACAGTGCACTTTGATTACTCTTCCCACTCTCTTCCCCATCCCAGGCGGGGAGTGACTGAGTGTCTGGTGCTACTCAGCTGGGGAGGAGTTCTAGCAGGTTTTTCCCTCCTGCTTTTACCCAACATCTAACCCTCTCATGGAAACCCCAGCAGACGGGAGTGTCTATGTATGAAAAAGCTAAAGCCACCTGGAACTGAAAGGAGCAAAACAGGGAAGGGTCTAATCAGAAAAGCTGATCTGTTGAGCATCTCCTCTGTGCAAACCCAACGTTCAGCACAGAACGCAGGAGCAGCTGTGTCACAGGAACAAGGGCAGACTCTGCACGAACCGCTGAGGTAAAGGCAGCCTTGACTGTCACTGTGGTTATTACCACCTCAAAGGCATCTTCAGGTTGTGCTTCACCTTCCCGTGCACGACTCGTCCCACCTGCACAACCCCTCACCAGCAACCTACAGGACCCTTGCTCTGAAAGGTAAGAAGCCCTTTGTCCCCACCAGACGGATGCCAACCAGCGTGCAGTGCTCAGCTAGCACCGGCCTCCCACTCCTGCACCGTTCTGAAGCACATTGGAAGCCGCTCACGACCCAGTGGCTGCCCACTGCTTGTCACACGCACAGCGCTCATGTTCTGAGAAATAACCTGGCTGACACACTTCAGTTAACCCCTATGGCAGAAAACCACATTGCATAATACAATTTGCTGTGAATCAGAGGTGAATTTTAATTCCTTGTGTTTGTAACCTCCCTCCAAGTGCACGAACACTTCTTGAAGCACCAGAAATTTAGAAGCATGAAATAGAGAGTCAGTTTGTGAGTTAAATTAAACCTGAAACAAGCCAGCCTGAAAAGAGGATATTTCCACATCTCCTGTACAACGGAAGCCAAAGCATTGGAATCCTTTGGAAAATTCTATATACTCAACAATAACACCTAGAAAGGGGCCAGAAGATATTCTCAGATATTCGTTTGGTTAAGCCCTTAAAAAAGAGGCAGGAAGTGTCTGTCTGAGGTGCTTGTACTCAATCTACAGGTACAGAGCAGGACCTGGAACACAGACTCATGTTTGTATCTTACCTGTTTCAAGCATGGTATCAAAATAGGTCCGTCTTCATCACCTCAAGTCTATTAGCTAAAATAAGTCTGTTAGTGAAAATATGGATTGGGATTTCCTCCTTGTTCTTAAAAGTTTGAGCGGACTAAACACAATCATAGCAAGTTTCTCCACTTCTGCTGAAGAGGCAAGATCATGAAGAGGCAACATCCACGTTACTCCATGCTTCATTGTCTTCTTCTGCCTCTATGATCCTCCTATTCACAGAGGTGATGACTCAGCCACGTTTGCTTTCTTTTTCAAAAACTCTTCCCTTTCTGACTAACCAAGCATCAGCCTCTTATTCCAACTTTATGTCTCGTGCACAGGAGATTTCATCCCATTTTCAGCAGAAATAGCTATGTGGACATGAGAAATGCTTCCATCAGCACCACAGCTCCAATCGGAACCTTGCATGGAAGCCAACACCTCACTTCCCTTCCTTTGCTGTGGCATTCTCCCTCCATAGCTCAGCCTCAGAGCACGCTGGTTTGATTCCTTTTGACTGGAACTCAGCTGGAAGGTGTGCTCTAGCGTGCGCATCCAGCACTGAGCTCCACTCCTTTTCTGATATGACTTCCAGGCTGGCAACACAGGAGCGCTCTTTCAAATGACACTTCTGCCGTGAACACTGATAGACGTAAATGTTTATCACTGGGTATTGTAGTGAAAGTTATCCGTCATTGGTTTACTCATTGGTTCTCAAAATGAATATAATTTAATTTTCAATCCAAACCCTCCTTCCTACCTCATGGCAGGTCCGCATCATGAAAAAATACATCCAACGTGAAATCACACACTCCCGAATTGAACTTTCGGAACACGGGATGTCCAGCTGCCCCAGAAAGTCTTCTAGCACTGTTTTCTGAGAGGGAGCTCCCTCACTAAAAACATTTTTGTAATTAGGAGTTGTTTTTCAGTGTCCTTGGACACACGCTGCTGTATTTCCTCTTCCAGCAAGCAGTAGATTGGAACTGTGAACCCAGAGCTACAGTACTTGACGTGTAGCACAACTGAGGAATTAAAGAGGACTCTAACACAGAACCCTACGGATAAATCAGATCTATCCCATCCATGTAAATAAAATGCATGGCCAAGTATCTTCCGTCTCCTCACCAGCCTAGCGGTTGTCTTTTTTAACATCCCTGTGATGGGTTGTATTTTAGGACTCAGAAAACACTCGTGCATTTCCCAAACCACTCCCCTCTGCCCCACAGTAGGGTCAGAAAATGTGGGTAGGGTTCCGAGACAGATGCTAGTTCCAGTGGAACCATCTGGAAGCCAGGGGAGGGTGACTAAGGCAGTCTAGGCCAGCCACTAAGGAGAGAGGATGCATGGCTCCGATGCTCCAATTTGCTGCCCAGCCCTCCTGCCTTCTCCTGCACGATACCCTCTAGTTGTCAGCTGTTAGTCATAGATGGGGAGGGGATTTTGCACTTGTGTTTTTGCCTTAAACCAGCTCTGGTCTCGTGAGGGGGAGCAGGGCTGCGAGGGTTTGGGTGTGCAGTTGCCAGGTGAATGCTGGCAGAGCAGAGCACCAACAGGGTTCCGACCAGAAAGCAACGGATGCATGTGGGGAAAGGGCACGCGACTGGCCTGAGCCATTTTACCGCTCTCCCTTCTCTTCCGACACTGAGTTGGAAGCAGTCGGGTGAGAGTGCCTGTTGCTGCCACACTGCGGTGAGCCCCACCCCCCCAGTGACCGGAGGCCAGAACTACACCCAATTACCTTTTGTACGTACAGTTCTTCCCTTACACCATCATCTCCCTAAATTTCTCTTTTTTTTACTGTGAAGGCTTTTCTGTTGCTGCTTTTTTTTTTTTTTATTTTAAGTTTATTTTGTTTTGAAGAAGTTTTACAATTTATTGTAATTTTCAAATTCATTTGTATTCTCTTTCTTTGTTGGTGGGAGGGGAACCTAACGATCTGTTCTGGAGGGTTCCGCCTTTAACGTTCAAACCAGCACTGTCCTTTTCTGTATTACAGCTCTATGGATTTTGTATGGCGGCGACACATGTCAGGTCTATCCTATGCAACCTGAGTAACTGTGGTTTGGTATCCAGAGCAGGTGATCTGAAGTCAAGACAACATTGATTCTCATCAGTGATAGGACAAGGGGCAAATCTGTCTCTATTTTCAGCGCTCTGAACAGCCACACTTTGTGCAGGACACAGTGGCAGTCCACAGGCTGGAAAACTGAAGCCATAAGGTCTGTATTTCTGTCTAAGCACAAGATGACGTTACACTATTGCTGTTAGCAAGGCAGAGATCCCAAGGTATAACTGACTTAGCGTGAGTGTGTTTTAAATACCCATATGAAAGGTGAGATACAGAGTTTTATTCTCTCACATTTCATCCTTGAATCCAGAAAGGCAAAAGGGAAGTTGGAAGCCTTTCACAAAGGAAGTTGCTGGTATCACACATGTGGTGTACGCTGTGACTAAGTCTGTTTCAGATAGTTCCAGCTTGGGAGAGCCCAGCAGTCCCCTAATAAAAGTACCTGGGCATTTCCATTCATCTAAAGATAATTATATTTCAGGACATTTCCTTACATTTCCCTAACAAAATGCCTTTGTATCGTTGCTTGGCTACCCTCCACTGAATTCAGGCACAGAACTGCTTCTGCCCTTTAAATGGACTAATTACTTACTGCTGTAATTACCACACACTAGTTTAAAGGTTTTATCATTACTTTGGACAGATCAACATGCTGTTGTAAGACTACTTCAGGGTCTTTTCTTCCAAATTTCCAGCATTAATCAGGCCAAAGTTTCTATCAAAATGTAATATTTATATTCCTGATGTCAATGGTGTACTGTGGGCATCTGTGCTCATATGTGACCTAAAAACCACAGGTAAACTGGCAGCAAGTCATAATTCGTGAGGAGTGTCTGGAGAGCTGCCTGGTGGAGAAGGACCTGGGGTATTGATTGACAGCAGACTGAACATGAGCCAGCAGTGTGCCCAGGTGGCCAAGAAGGCCAATGGCATCCTGGCCTGTATCAGAAACGGTGTGACCAGTAGGAGCAGGAAGGTGATTGTGCTCCTATACTAGGCACTTGTGAGACTGCACCTCAAGTACTGTGTCCAGTTTTGGTCACCACAGTACAGGAAGGACATTGAGGTGCTGGAACAAGTGCAAAGATGGGCAACCAAGTTGGCGAAGGGGCTGGAGGACATGCCCTGTGAGGAGAGGCTGAGGGAGCTGGGGTTGTTTAGTCTGGAGAAGAGAAGACTGAGAGGGGACCTTATTGCCCTCTACAACTACCTGAAAGGAGGTTGTAGCAAGGCTGGTGTTGGTCTCTTCTCTCCAATTAGTGATGATAGGACGAGGGGAAATGGCCTCAAGTTGCATCAGGGGAGGTTTAGATTGGATGTTAGAAAGAAATTCTTTGCTGAGAGGGTGATTAGATGCTGGAATGGATTGCCCAGGGAGGTGGTGGTGTCACCATCACTGGAAGTGTTTAAGGAACGAGTGGACGCGGTGCTTAGGGATATGGTCTAGTGGTTAGGCACTAGGAGAAAAGGTTGGACTTGATGACCCTGGAGGTCCTTTCCAGCCATGATGATTCTGTGTGATTCTGTGATTTACAGAGTTTCATTTGGTGCCTTTAGCATGCAAGGCTGCTTCTCTGAAGGGAAAGAGGGGATGGGGGCAGAGAACAGCTATTAGTGAGAAAGTGATACAGCCGCCCCTTGTAGTAGACTACAAACCATGAGTGACATGCACTGAGAGACTCTTCATGCCCTTCTCCAGCAAAAATCCAGGAGGAGAGAGTGATGAAAGTAGAGGTCAGATTCAAACCAAACCAGAGGAACTTGTTCTTCACAAACCAGGTAGGAGACCTGTAACTCTTCTTCACAAAAGGGGTTACAACAGCCATCCAACTGACACAGTAGTGGTATAGACATCCGTGCAGCAATCACTAAACACATCTGAATCAACATCTGACTTGGAGATGAATCTAAGCAGCTGCTAGAAGAGGAGTGAAAGAAGCCTCCCCCCTTCTCTGTGCTTCTTCACCAGAGTCTGAGACCTTTAGTATGGTGGAGCTAGGGGTAGAAGTGCCACTGATCTCACAAATGCGTATGGGGTCCAACTCAACCCTGAGCTCTCAGTCTTCCCTACGAAACCACGCATAAGCTGCCTAACAATCATATTAAAGATGCAGCACTCTAAACTCAGATTATACACGTTCCACTGTCCAAAGCCTCTCCTAACTATGCAGCCCTCCACACATTATTTTCGGACTGCAAGGAAATCAGTCATCTTCCAACGGTTGCTGCTAATGAGCACTTGTAAAATGAGGTGTCTGAAGCACGCTCTTCCTTGAAAGGCCAGTCCCTCAGAAGAAGCCATAGGAGGGGCAATGTCTAGCTTAGAAAGGACTAATTTAAACTAGGAACTAAAATACTTCCTATTGACAGGAGGGCGAATTGACCAGTAAGCACCACAAGGCTTAGGGTGGCATCCCTGCTTTGATCCCCGGCGCTCAAAGCAATAATCCAGGAGTTTTAAAATTCAAGTGCTTGGCTGAAACTCCGAAAGCTCAAGTGGACTGTAAAGCTCAATTGATAGAAGTGGATCTTTAATTAGACAATCACTTTTATAGGAGAATTCATTTTAATGAATATTAAGAAGGTTCAAAGAACATTCTCAGAAATTTGATTCTTTCTCCCTACAGCCGGGGGAAACTCAGCTTGTTACCTGATGAGGAAAAAGAATCAACTGGAGCTGTGTGGGAAGAGTCAGAAGCAGCGGTGCCTGTACTTCATGCAACGCACCAAACCAAACACTTAGAAGAGTTTGGGCTTCTCCCTTCTGCGGGCAGTGGGCAGCGCTATCTAAGAGACAGCAGCATTTGTCCTGAAGAAAAGGGATCATATTTAACTCGCACAACTTTCAGAATTCCTGACTTCCAGGCTTCCCCCATCCCCTCCAACTCCGGTCACAAAAATCTTCCTGTTTGTGAGTATAGCCTGAAACATGGCAGTTCAAAAGGTATCCCCCAGATTTCAGCCTTTCCTGAAGCTACTCTGCATAGAGTCATCATGGAATGACTCATGTTGGAAGGGACCTTGGAGACCATCTGCTCCAAACTCTCAGCCATGGGCAGGGATACCTCTCAACTAGACTTGGTTGCTCAAGGGCTTTTCCAACCAGGCCTTGAACATCTCAAAGGAGTGGACACTCACCATCTCTCTGAGCAAAAATTCCAGAGTCTCTCCACCCTCGCACTGAAGAACTAAAATCTAGTCTAAACCTACTCTCCTTCAGTTTAAAACCATTCCCCCTTTTCTGATCTCCGGATCTCCTTGGTAAAAGTTCCTTTCCAGCCTTCCTACAGGTTCTCTTCAGGCATTGGAAAGCAGCTATAAGGTCCTTCTGAAGTCTTCTTTTCTGTAGGCTGAACAACCCCAGCTCTCTCAGCCAGCAGTGGGGAAACAAGTAACACCCTAATGGTCTTCATGTCCCGAGGTTTTGGTTTCTCAGCACACTACACTATCCGCTAGAAACGTCTTGATTAGTAGGAGCAGCATTAGAAGATAGAAATGAACTCACCACAAGTTCAGCTTTCACTTTGCTGTGTGGCCAACACTCTATGCCTGGTAGCGACATGCTGCCCAAGTTATTAATCACTCTTCCTTAGTAAGAAAAGAGAGAAGAATGCTCCTGTTATCTGCTTCTCGCTGTCATTGTCCCTTTCTCT
The DNA here is from genome assembly GCA_013400115.1 of Rhinopomastus cyanomelas. NCBI lineage: Eukaryota > Metazoa > Chordata > Aves > Bucerotiformes > Rhinopomastidae > Rhinopomastus > Rhinopomastus cyanomelas. The sequence continues at coordinate 10,617 of VXBP01006114.1, read as the reverse complement.
ACCAATGTATGCTCCTAATTTTTACTTATCTCAGGTGATACAATTCGTAACCGCTTCAAGCTTTTGTCCCATAACGATCAAAATATCTCTTCCTTGCTACCAGAGTCTCTGGTTCACACTTGCTGAGTAAGAGAACAACTGCATCTTGTTTGTACCCAAACAAGAAAGAGAGCTGTATTTCCTGTCGCTTTCACTCTTTGTCTTCTTTCCCCTCAAAAGGTTGGTAAAAATTCCTGAAATGTTTGGAAAAAATTCCTGGGGTAAGTGCGTGAGCAAAAACGGAATTGCCTCATTGCAACGTGCTAGTAAGCTCCTGTGGCTTTAATGTGACATTCTCTCGGGGTCAAAAGTGCCCTTGCCAGCTGGCCATGTGGGGGAGAGTTCATTAGTGACACATTCAAACACATATTGCTAAAGAAATGCCCCAGAAATGAGTGGCAGACTGCTTCTGGAAGTCAAGCTCTCAGACCACTCGCAATGGTATTTGGGAAGACCTCTGTTATGGTCACAACAGTGCTGGCTGTGGCCACCAAAGGCGTGTGTCGTTGATGTCTACATCTACGTGCTTCCTCTTCCCTATCTTGAAAGATGTCTCTTTTTAGTCCATCTGTTCCCAGGTAGTTGCCCCCGTCAGCTGCAGCTTCATGTGTTGCTTTCAAATTGCCATTCAGCCTGGCCAGCCAGGAGCTGATTTCTAGCTCGGATTAAATTTACAGCAAAACTCGGGGTTGCAGTTGCCGGTAGTGAATGTTACACGACCACCAGCCCCTGTGGCTTCCTCTCAAAGTGATGGCTCTCTCTGACCATGTCTACAATCGCTGCCTTCACAAACTCGTGGAGATCTCCATGGGTTCTGCAGTGGAACAGCAGAGCCACATTCAAGCAATGTCCATCATCTACAGAACCACATCTCAGTTCTTTTTGCCTGGATCCTGTTCAGCTCAAAACTCTGTACCTGTCGGAAGTTGTAGCAAAGACATTTTCACTAGGATGAGCTTATTAGCAGATCATTTCCTCCTCCTTCCTCAGCAAAAGCAGGACTAGCTGCAGCCACTTCTTGATAACCAGTCTACTGGCTTCCTAGTAACAGAGAATCGAACGGACTGCAGCAGAAACATTTTCAAAAAGCATCTAGAGATGAAGGAATGTTTCCTTCATCCAGGCCTCAGGTCTCCCTTCTGACCACAGACCCATCTGCCTGGAGGCTTTTACCGCATGGGTTTCACTATCGGGTATGAGCAGGCGGAGCTCTGCAGGCTCTGTCCCTCTAAAAGCTCCACTTTGCGTTTCCAGAACTCTGCTTGCACATTGGGGTTCTGTAAATGCTGTATATTGTCAAAAAAAGACTAGCCAGGCATTTCCCCCACCCCGCTCTAATAAGGCAGTAAGAGTCACATTTCTCTTTAAATGCTATTAAGTCAAAAAACACTGGACAAACAATAATCTGATTTTATTTCTGCATTTCTGAGCATCTCCTGCACTTTTCTGCAGTTCATCCAAGAGCACCGGTGAACCCTGGGGTCACACAAGTAGACCGCTGAAGCAGAGACCCTTCTGCTCTGTCTTGCACTCTGCATCTAGAACCAAAACATCTGCACTTTATATATGGAAGAAATAAGAACTGTCTTTTCAGGGCTACTTGGGACTTATTAGTCACTGAGGTAACAGGAGGCAATGCAAGAGCTAAACCTTATAGGATTGCAGGGTCGGAAGGGATCTCCAAAGATCATCTACTCCAATACCCCTATAACAAGCAGGGCCATCACTCACCAGACCAGATTGCCCAGAGCCCCATCCAGCCTGTCCTTGAATGGCTCTGGAGATGGGGCCTCCACCACCTCTCTGGGCAGCCTGTTCCAGGGATCCACCACCCTCAGATTCAAGAACTTCTTCCTGATGTCTGACCTAAATCTGCCCTTTTCCAGCTTCAAACTACCGTTCCCCTCATCCTATTGTTCCTTGCCCTGCTGAACAGCTTTTTCCCAGCCTTCCAACAGGCTCCTTTCAGGTAGCGGCGTCCTCTGCATGCTCGTTCACCATCAGGGTTTGTGTGCTCAGCCTCTCCAGGGTTAGTGCGCTACATGATGCTCACCTTGAAGTTCTACACATCCGAATGATTCAAAGAGCCTTGAGTTGCTACAAGCACAGAAAATATTGTCCTGGGATGAAGGTCTGGATTAGCTGGTCTTGGAATGGAAAACTGCATCTCTAGGAAGACAATGACTCACCTGTTCTGTCCACCACAGCAGAGCCATTACCTTCCACCTGAACTCATGGAATTAAAGAGGCTGTGTTTCACTCGACACTTTTGTCATAATAATTATGCATAACAAGGATACAAAAGTTAATAAATACATTTTAATAGCCCGTGGCAATCTCTCATTGTGCATCTGACAGTAGCTAACTGATGTGTCAAGAAACTTCCCTCTGTGTAAAGAGCTTTGCTGCCAAGAGCTGCCGAGTATGTCACTGCGTGATTAATTGCTTTTCTTTCCCTCAGTTTGGAAAAACCCTGTGGGTGTGAAAAGTTCTGGCTAATGAATCACAGGTGGAACAGGTTGAAGGACTTGCAGTTGTCCTGCTGAAGGGCTAGGGAGGACAGAGGATCTTGGAAAAAAATGGCAGACTTGCACATGCAGTGTCATCAGCCTCTGTCTAACGTAACAGCAAACATCCTGCTCTTCCTCAGACTGCAGCAGCAGCCAGAACCCGCGTGCTGGCTCCTACCTCCACACAAGCCATTCAGTCAGTCGCAGAAATTACAGGCCAGTTTTACCCCTGGCAGCAACTACTGGAACTACTGGAAAGAGTCCAACAGAGGGCTATGAGGAAGATGAAGGGACTCGAATAACTCTCCTAGGAAGAAAGACTGACAGAACAGGAACTGTTTAGTCCGGAGAAGACAACACTGGGAAAGGATCTGATTGCTGTCTATAGATACCTGAGAGGTGGGTGTCAAGAGGAAGAGGCCAGTCTCTTTTTGGTGGTGCCCAACAATAGGACAAGGAATAATGGTGACAAGTTAGAACATAAGAAGTAGCCCCTCAACATGAGGAGAAACTTCTTTACTGGGAGGGTGACAGAGTCCTGGAACAGGCTGTTGTGGAGTTTCCTTCTCTGGAGACTTTCAAAACCCACCTAGACATGTTCCCGTGTGACCCACCCTAGGGCATCCTGCTTTGGTAGGGAGCTTGGACTCAGTGATCTCCGAGGTCTCTTCCAACCCCTAACATGCTGTGATTCTATGAATTCTAATTAAAATCAAAGTCATGTGAGCACCTTCCCTACTGCAAGTGGAATCTGAAGCTTTCCAAGATGTCTTTTGACAGACACTTCTTTTTTTTACCAGAAAAGATTGGTCCCAGCAGATCACAGTACTTGGGTTTCATCACGTATCTGCATCCCGCCTCTTGGGTGTGAGGAGTACGGCAAACCGAGGTCACGAGTGGCAAGATGTTATAGGGCTGAAGGAAGAGAGACAGCAGGAGAAGAATGAGAACAGACAAATTCACCTTTAAGCTGCAAATGTCATAATGCATCATGTGCAGTGCAAAGAGATTAAAACACTCAGCACATGGAGTGCTTCAGGTTGGAGCTAGGATTTACGTGATGCACAGTGTCTGAAGTAAGTCAAGGAACTACGACTTGCAGATCTTCTAAGAAGCTGCTGAGCTGGCAGAAGTGATTCAGATGTCCTTGTGTTGAATAAAACAACTGGGGCAGCCACAATCACTGACCTATCAGGAATTTTCCAGTAGCGTTGTCCTGGTCTTTTCAGAGACATGTAATCTTTCATCTGTCAACCATGATCTCACTTTAACACTGTTGCTGCCTGTTTAATTGAACCCTTGGGTTTTCACAGCTGAAATGTCTGACCAATTAGTTTATATCAGGTCTCACCCACGAACGAACTCCAGTCCACAAGTATCTGTGTTAGGAACTTATGTACTGTAGAAAGTTCTAGAGGCCCTCTGCAAGTACAACAGAAAGGCTCTGTGTTTTGAGGTTCCTGATGCCATTTGGTATTTTCTGAACATTCTAGAAACACTCTACATTGCTAAAGAGCAGGCACCTGCAGAATGAACCTCTTTTCTTCTGATGAGTGAATGGTTTGTATGTTTTTCTACTCGCAGACGCCTCTACAAATATCAAGAATATCTTTGGGTTTATTTTTATGAGCGCACATTTACAGGAAGGGGGAAGAGTGCTCGGTTATGGCTGTTAAGAAAACTTCCTTGTTGCCAAACTGAGGCTCCTGCTTTGTCTGCTCCCAGCACACACGAGCACAAGCCACATCTGCCTCCTGTGGCAGCTTTATGCTTTGAGAAGAGACTGTAAATAAAACCCATTTTCACTTCCTGACAGATTTGGATGTGGGCGATCCTATGAGCAGCATATTTCTCTCAACTCAACAGGCTCGTCATGCAGGGTGAGGTCTGATGCACAAGTCTAGATGCACTCACAAACTGAGGAAGCATCATCTCGGGTGCAACCTACCTGTCACAGCGCGACCTTTAACCAGGTGGGATTTGAACTGGGGATCTGCTAGTAAAACTGATGCTGTTTCCATGGACACGCGACAGCTGGATATCCTTTTCCATAACCCTGTTCATCAAAGGAATTTTTGGAATTTGGAGCTGTGCTGCTCTTGGGTTTCTGGGTCTCCATTTTTGGGGTGTTTCTCCACCCAGCTGCAGAGCAGAGTCTCTCTCTCTGTCCTAGGTTTCCAGTTGTTCGAGATGAGTGAGATACAATTAATCTTCCATTTCTATTCACTTTCCTCTTTCTCTTTCTCTCACTAGAGTAGGATTTAGTCCTTGTGGCGTTAGGAGCACGGTGGGTTTCTTTTGTGCTTGAAGAAGAGGGGAGAAACAGGAGCTCGGTAGAGAGCGAAAGGCTCCTAGCTGTGGGCTTTCTTATCTTTAAAAACCTTTTCTTTGCTTTTTCTGTAAACAAATTCCTTATCTTACAGTAAGTCCCTTGGATTTTGTTTTCAACCTCGAGAGAAGTAAGAAAAACTAGGACATCACCCTACCATACTGATTTGCACGTGCAAGGGGCCCTTCAGAGTGTCACTGCAGTGACCCGCGGCCAGCGTTGTTTCCTTGCAGTCAACAACAACAGCGCAAACACAGGACCACCACTCTGTGGTGAGAAAAAGCAGGGAGCGGACCCGAACTTGCCATACTGTTAAAGAACAAAAAGAGACAAATACAGGAGTAGGAACCTCGGGAGACTCTAAGGAGAGCTGGGTGTGAAGGCAATGCTGCTCCAGGTTATCTGGGACACGCTGGTCTCATTCTGCGCATACCTTATCACGCCAAGCCAGGCTGTGGAAGGAACGGACCACAGAGAGTTTGTGACAGATTGTTTTCCCTTGTTTCCACTTCTTTTCTCTAGACCTTTCTGGCTGCATTTTTCAGAAGATGTTGTTTATGAGCTGAGCAATTTTTCACAGACAAAGGTACCATCCCACACGGTAGCAACCCCAGAAACTCAACCTGCCTGTGAAAACACAGCCAGGAGTTTGTGTGCTGGGGAGAGGGAAGGACCGGCAAACACAACGCAGGCTTCCAAGGCCACCACAGGTCTGCCAGAGCGCTTTGGCACTTCCCTGAACAAACCTTTTCAGCCACGTCTCGTGCAGAGCCATGGTGGCAAAGCTTATGTGGATGCAAATACACGGGCTGGCACAGAACACCTAGCTTACTCATTGTGGTGGGTTCAAGACCACAATTCAATATAAAAGAAAGGAAAACAAAGCAGTGAGGTCTCGATGGCATCTCGGATAAAATTCACCAGACAACTGATGGCTTAGGGAAACTCCAGAATGGTTTATTAACACTATAACTATATACAGAATAGGAGAAAAGGTTATGCAAGTCGGTGCACACAAACTAGAAACTGTGTCATTAATGCCATCACACAACCTGAGAAAAATATAATGGGAGATCACTATAGTTTGGGCCTTGGATCTTCTTCTAGTTTAGAGACCTGGGAAGAAAGCATGTCAGTCCGGGATGGCCTGACTTTCTCAGCACCCACACTTGCATCCCTCGGTGCAGCTGCATGCATTTCAAAGGAACCAGTCTCTGTCTTTTGGATCTGAGGTTTAAGGATTCCCAAGTCCTTCTGCTTTCCACAGCCAAGCACGAAGAAGCTCTCCCCCATACTTAAGCACTGCTAGTCTTTTCTCAGCTGCAGAAATGACAAACAGCCTCTCCTCCTGCTGATCACTCTTTCCAAAATAGCGGCGGCCCAGTCACATGGCCCCAGCCACGTGCAGGATCCAACATGGAGACCGACCGCATGGCGTCAGCAGGGCCGTACCCCCCCCACATTCCACAAGTGGCCAAGAGGGTCTTCCAGACATCCTCTCCTCTCCTCTCTCTCTCCTGTCTCAGTTCCAGGGGGAAGAGGAGTAGCCCAGCTCACCAATGCTGAAGGCTGTCCGTGGTAGAAGGGTCGCGATGGCAGATCTGCACCAGTCTTGCTTCTCCAGTCCGAGTGCAGTGCAGCAGTGAGCAGTGGTGGCACCGCGCTGCCGTGGCTGGGGGGCGCCGCTTCAGTCCGGGGTACCGCTGTGGGGCGCAGCTTCGGGTCCAGGGCACGGCGGCGTCTGTGGCTTTCTCCGGTCTGGGGTTGTGGTGCAGCGGCAGCGAAGCCACGATGCAGCAGGACCGCACACCCACGGCAAGCTGTGGCCGGGGTCGCTTCCAGACTCCGTGGTGGCAAGTGCACGCCGGCGGTGGGGTCAAGCCGGGGCCAGGGCTGCTTCGGAAGCTGCGGCAGGTCGCAGCTGCTTCAGGAGCCGTGGTCCCCCTCGGAGCCACGGTTCCCACACCCCCCCCCCCCCCCCCCCCCCCCCCCCCCCCCGCCCATTCCCAGGGCGGTGGGGGGGTGCTCCCTTCAGGGCCACAGCCCCCAAAAAGTGCGAACAAAGACCCTGCCCCGGTTTTTACAGGCTCCCCCTAGCCCGCCTTTCAGGGGCAGGTCCCAGGACAGACGCTTCCGGGGAAGGGTCCTATGACCTGTGCAACTGAGGACAGGTCCCCCAGAACACAACACAACTTTTCTTCCTCATGAAAGCACTTCTGAAAATTCTAGTAGTTCTCAAACTGCAACACTCATCCAGGGCTCAGTAGTGCCTGCACCTGGATGACCTATGGAAGAGCTCTCCGCCACAGATTCTTCTGCCCGTGCTGCAAACAGCTGCCCCTGCAGTCCTCTCCATTACAGGTGAGAGAAACAATAATAACAGTGCCCCCTCAAATGGGCCCATTTGTCAGAGTTCAGCTGGTGGCCAGTCGAGCAGGTGCTTGTAGCTCATAAGGTCCAGCTAACTTGGATACACAGCTGCGCTTTCCAAGTACCACTCAGACAAGAAAGCCGAGTTCTGCACACCCACAGCACCAAGATCTCAGTCAGGCAGAAAAAAATCCACATAAAATCCTTCTGCGGCTTCTGGGAATACAGCCCAGACCTAAACCCTGACCCTCTGCCCATAAACAGCTGCATCAGGCTCATAGATTTAGGGTGGTAGGGATCTCAGAGACCATCTAGTCCCAATCCCCTGCCATGGGTGGGGACACCTCTCACCAGAGCGGGACACCCAGAGCCCCATCCAACCTGCCCTCGAACACCTCCAGGGATGGAGCAGCCACAACCTCCCCAGGAAACCTGTTCCAGTGCCTCAGCACCCTCACACCTTCATCTTATGAAGAAAGAGGAGTTTCTTCATAAGATCTGATATGAATCTGCCCTGTTTTAGCTAGAAAATCTTCCCCTTGTCTTATCACTAGAGTCCTCCATGTGAAGTCCCCCTTCTCTGGCTTTCCTGTGGTGGTAGCGGCAAAAATTGGAGCACCATACCAGACTGGGGTGCTTCCTCACGACATCTCAAGCCCTGCTCCCAAGGAGGCAGCAGACAGCCTCTACATATAATCTGTTTGAAAATGGAAGTGGTCCAACTGGTCTAAATGGGGAATTTCCAGTTGGCACTGGGGGTGACATCACTATAGTGTTTCCTAATAAGCAGTTGTTAGTCTGCAGCATCAGCGATAGCTCGTCTTGTGCTGCTCCATAATGAGAGCTGCATCCTAGCAATGGATTTTGATCAAGGTTTGCTGCGTTTAACTATCATCAGGGGAGCTGTTGTTTCTTTCGAGTTTTGTCTTTAAACACAACTCTTTGTGATACTCTCAGCATTAAACATTCTTTCTGCCTGTGGGGTTATCCATTCTCTTCAGGACTCCTGCCTCAGTTGTCTTCTGGGAGTAATTTCCATCTCAAGATGACAGAAGTACAGCGTAGCGTAAACCCAAGATGAGACGTGTTCGTCACTGCTACAAAAGTCTGTTAACCTGAAGGCAGCAGTAGAACTCTGAGAATCCAGCTGGCACAGACCAGTCCTTTGCTTTATTACAGATGTGTGTTTGAATTTCTACTGCTGAAACACAAGAAAATCCCACGCTCATTTTCTGTCAGCACCCTGAAGTACACACGTAGCGTGAAACAGCCGTAAACGCTGCTGGGGTGTCTTATTTCTGAAAGTCATTGTGAAAATCTAAAGAAATGTCTAAATGAAGACGTGAATAAACACCCCACAATTCAGAAAGGACCTGACGCCCGCTCACGCGGCACAGCGGCAGTCTGGAGCCAGCATCAGGACCCTCACTCGTCACGACTCATACATCCACTTCTCCCTCTTGTTGTGTCTTCTAATGCCAGAAGCAGCTGCAGAGAGAGTCGATTCTCAGTCGTGCCGCATAGAACTTACAACTGCAAGCTAGCGACCACTGACACGGCATTTGATGGGAATTTAAGGAAACAAAATAAGCCTTCTTCTCCTCAGTTCTGTCCTTCAGGCTTTTGTAATTCCAGATATCCCTCTAAGACCACCAAAATGAGTCTTTCCAGAGCTTGTAGCTGGGACCGAAGCCTTCCAGACAAATTCATTTGCAAACTATCTAATTCCTTTACAGGAAATACTAGTCTACACACACGTTTCCAAACATGAACCACAGTCTTCTCGATTTCCTCATGAATTAAAGGCATAACCTAGTTCCTTTCAAAACAAGATGTTGAAAGTGGTTAATCTTCTGGACTCACCTAGAGAGCAAAATCAGTCATCTCCGTGGAACTCCTAATACTGGGAGAATTCTGGACTTGGTGATTTCAAACACATTTTCTCAGAGTTTCCTTGGAGAACCTGGAACTTGGAGAAGAAAAGCGAGATAAATTCCTGCCTTACTCCAACCCTATAAAATGCAGAGTCACATCTCAAACATTTTGCTTCCTATAAGATCATAGAATCATAACGGATTGGAAGAGACTTCGAAAGATCATCAATTGAGTCCAATCCCCCGACACAGCAGGATCACCTAAACCAAGTCACACAGGAACACATCCAGGCGGGTCTTGAACATCTCCAGTGAGGGAGACTCCACAACCCCCCTGGGCAGCCTGTTCCACTGCTCCGTCACCCTCACCGTGAAGAAGTTCCTTCTCAGGATGATGTGGAACCTTCTGTGTTCCAGCTTACAACCACTGCCCCTCGTCCTATCACTACATGACACTAAGAACAGCCCAGCTCTATCCTCCTGACACCCACCCCTCAAATATTTGTAGACATTAATGAGGTCACCCCTCAGTCTCCTCTTCTCCAAGCTAGAGACCCAGCTCCCTCAACCTCTCCTCGTAAGGGAGGTGGTCCCCCTCCTTCATCATGTTCATTGCCCTACG
>VXBP01006109.1:37614-62390 GCA_013400115.1 Rhinopomastus cyanomelas | reverse complement strand
AATGATTCTATGATTCTATGATTCTGTGATTCTATATTGAGTTATACCTTGCCTGTCTCTACCCTGTAGACATTATATGTTGCTCCTCAGCTTCATTTGAAGACATGACTCCATACTCAATATTTTTTTAAGTGAAGTTACTATAATATAACTTTTTCTGCCTTGGCTGTATTCTCAAAGAAAATGTTTTTGCTCAGAGTGGGTTTCCTGGCATCTATTGTCAAAGCAAGTGCAGTACTTTGTTAATAAATGAAAGTGACCACAATGGGAGATATTTTCATGGAAATATCTTTGTTGAATAGTGAACAAGTTTCTCTTTTCAATTAGAACAGAAAATAACTGAATACAACTGTGTGCAGCAGAAATTACAAAATCTCCTGAGGACTGAGATGATCTTCCTGGTACTCTGAAAAAATTCTTGCTTTCGGTAGAAGTATTGCATGATCATATATCTCTTGTGGGGTAACCTTTATAGTGACAAGAGAATTCATGTAAGTAGTGTGAGTGCTTTTATTATTCATATTTCAAGTCACTTAAGTATGGTCTGCTTTTTCACAAAGAGAGGGAAAAATGCAGTACAGAATTATACAGGGCATCACCAGTTGTCCAGTTGGTTTTTTTTTTCATACTACTGTACTGTATTTACTCACCTTTTGTCAACCCAGTCACAAATGTTATAGAGATAGTTCAATATAACAAAAGCATTTTAGAAAAGAGGAAATGGTTCTGAGCTCTGCAAAATGAGCATGAGCTGTCCTGGAATAATTTCTCTGCATACTTATGGACGCAAAACTGGAAGTCACACTCAGACCGCACACAGCAGCAAGAGCGCTGGTCCCTGAATACTATTTTATTGAGGTTTCTGGGTAATCTGGGGGTTCCCTGGATGGGAAAGTTCAGGCTGGGGTTTGGTATACTTGCGGCATTTTTGGGTAGACACCATTGGGGATGCAGACCCGGACATCTTTGAGGGAGTTGAAACAGGAAGTCGCGGTCAGACCATACGCAGCAGCAAGAGCATTAGCTGCTTTAGCCGCTTCAGCTGCTTTAACCGCCAGGGGGTCAAGACAAAAACAAAATTCTGACAGCAGTGGAAGACCAGACTACGGTCACCACTGCACATGAATGTGGGAAATCAAACAGAGGTTCCCCAACAAGATGAGGCAGTGCAGCTGCCAGGCTGCCAGGCTGCCAGGAATGTAACACTGTCTTGTGTTTTCATTGCTGTGTACTGTGCAAACAGGTGGATTATCTGCTTAACCAAGCAGCACATCTGCAAGATCAGGCTGAAATACTACAAGTGGAAGTAGAAAGGGTCCGGAGAGTTGGAGAGGCTAAAACAGAGGTAGACTGGTGGAGCCAGTCTGGACAACAGCCAAATATAAGCTAGGAACAAAGAGCCCAAGTATCCTGCACCTCTCAGATGCAGGACAGAAGCCCACGTAGAAGGGTGAGTGGAGTCAAGTGAAGGGTCGTGGCAGAAGGCGAGCACCACCCTTGCCTGCCTCACCTTCTCAATTGCCACTGAGTAATAGGTGTCAGCCCCTGCAGGAAGACAGCCGGTCTAATAAGGATATAGAGGACAGGTAACCCATACTGGAGGTCCTAGTGAAGTTGCATAAATCTGGGAAATCTTCCAGTAATATCACAACCTCCTCCACAAAGAAGAGATGGGTCCTAGTTATTGGAGAGTTCCTCCTGTGAGGGACTGAGGGCCCAATATGCACAGCTGACTCTCATCACAGCGAAGTCTGCAGTCTACCTGGAACCCGAATCAGGGATATCACTAGGATGCTCCCTAACCTGGTGAGATCAGCTGACTATTATCCACTGCTGATCTTCCAGATAGGTGGAGAGGAAGCCGTTTCCCATAGCCTGAGGGGAATAAAGAAAGACTACAAGGCCTTGGGACATTTGCTGAAAGAGTCTGGGGCACAAATTGTATTCTCTTCATTACTTTGATTTTGGGCTGAGGACATGGGCTGGAATAGAAGGACTCAGTCCATTAATGCCTGGCTACGAGACTGCTGTTACAGGAAGGGCTTTGGGTTCTTTGACAGTGACTGGTTCTATAAGACACCAGATCTGGCAGGTCCATATGGGAGAGGTTTATCTCAGAAGGGAAAAAGGATTCTGGGGCAGGAGTTGGCAGGGCTCATTCAGAGGGCTTTAAACTACATTCAAAGGATGGTGGTATAGTTGATGGGTATGCACCAGTGGGACAGAGCTCTGATGTTAATGAAAACCAGGTGGCCTATCACTGTCCTACGGTGAAATCGGAGTGCTTAGCTCTCTCCCATGCACGCAGCATGGGGAATAAACAGGAGGAGTTAGAAATCTGTGTCCAGTCAGGTGATTATTATCTGGTGGCAATTACAGAGACCTGGTGGGACAGCTTGTATGACTGGAATGTGGTCATGGACAGCTATGTCCTTTTCAGGAGGGACAGGTCAGCAAGGCGAGGTGTTGGAGTTGCTATCTATCATGTGGATAGATGATGGCAGGGCAATGGATGTGGTCTAACTTGACTTCAGTAAGGCATTTGACACGGATCAGCAAGGTGAGGAGCTGGAGTTGCTCTTTGAGACAGCAACTGGAATGTGTTGAGTTCTGTCCAGGGGCAGATGAAGAGAGAGTTGAGAGTTTGTGGGTGCGGATTCAGGGGCTGGCTGGCATAAGTGACACCATCGTGGGTGTCTATTACAGGTGACCAGACGAGAATGAGGAAGTTGTTGAGGTCTTCTGCAGGCAGCTGACAGCAGCCTCACAGCTACAGGCCCTGGTTCTCATGGGGGATTTTAACTACCCTTATATTTGCTGGAAGACCCACTCAGCCAGCCATCCACAGTCCAGGAGGTTCCTCCAGTGCATTGCTGACAATTTCCTAATGCAAATGGTGGAGGAGCCCACTAGGAAGGAGCGCTGCTGTATCTTGTACTCACCAATAAGGAGGGTCTTATTGAAGGAGTGAAGGTTGAGGGCATTCTTGGTTGCAGTGACCATGAGATGGTGGAGTTGAGGGTCTTGTGTGGTAGGAACAGAACAGATAGCAGAATCACAACCCTGGACTTCAGGAGGGCCAACTTTGGCCTTTTCAACCAAACACTACAGGGAATCCCATGGGACAAGATATTGGCAGCTAAAGGGGTCCAAGATAGCTGGTTAACATTCAAAGACCTTTTCCTTGAAGCACAACACAAGAACATCCCAACAGGAAAGACATCAAGGAAGGGAGCCAGAAGACCTGCATGGTTAAACAGGGAGCTGCTGGGTAAACTCAAGAGGAAGAAGAAAATCTACAGATCATGGAAGGAGGGAATGGCCACTTGAGGTGATTATAAGGCTCTGGTGAGAGAATGTAGGGATGCAACTAAGAAAGCCAAGGCCTCCTTGGTATTAAACCTTGCAAGAAGGGTCAGGGGCAACAAAAAGGTCATCTTCAAATACATTGCAGGTAAAACTAAACCCAGAGGCAATGTAGACCCCCTGCTGAATGAGGTGGGTACCTTGGAGACAGAGGCTACAGAGAAAGCAGAGACACTGAACACCTTCTTTGCCTCTGTCTATACTTCTGGGCGCTGTCCTGATATCAAACCCCAGACTACTGAGGCTCCAGAAGAAGTTGAGGCAAGTCAGGCACCTGCCTTGGTTGATGAGGACTGGGTTAGGGATAAGTTGAGCAAACTGGATGGACATAAATCCATGGGCCCAGATGGGATGCACCTGTGTGTGCTAAAGGAGATGGCAGAAGCCACTCTCCATCATCTTTCCTAAGTCCCGGGGAACAGGAGAGGTGCCTGGAGAGTGGAGGATAGCAAATGTCACTCCAATCTTCAAAAAAGGAAAGAAGGAAGACCCAGGTAACTACAGACCAGTCAGCCTCACCTCCATCCCAGGAAAGCTAATGAAACAATTAGTCCTGGACACTGTCTCTAGGCACATCAAGGACAAAGGGTCATGTTCAATCCATGCATTAATGACTTGGATGAGGGATTAGAGTGCACTGTCAGCAAGTTTGCTGGTGACACAAAGCTGGGTGTGTTCGAGACCTGGGCAGGCTGGAGAGCTGGGCAGGGAGAAATGTAATGAAGTATAAAAAGGGTAAGTGTAGAGTCTTACATCTGGGCAAGAACAATCCCAGGTACCAGTATAGATTGGGGACTGACCTGTTGGAGAGCAGTGTAGGAGAAAGGGACCATGATAACCATGAGCCAGCAGTGTGCTCTTGTGGCCAAGAGGGCCAACAGCAACCTGGGGTGGACCAGAACAGGGGTGCTTAGCAGATCAAGAGGGGTCCTTCTCCCCCTCTACTCTGCACTGCTGAGACCAGTATATGGAGTATTGTGTCCAGTTGTGGGCCCCTCAGTTCAAGAGGGATGTGGAGCTGCTGGAGGGAGTCCAGTGTAGTGCAATGAGGATGATGAAGGAAGTGGAACACCTCCCTTATGAGGAGAGGCTGAGAGAGCTGGGTCTGTTTAGCTTGGAGAAGAGGAGACTGAGGGGTGACCTCATTAATGTCTACAAATATGTAAAGGGTGGGTGTCAGGAGGATGGAGCCAGGCTCTTCTCAATATCATCTGGTGATACGACAAGGGCAAATGGGTGCAAGCTGGAGCATAAGAGGTTTCATATAAATACCAGAAGGAACTTCTTCACACTGAGGGTGATGGAGCATTGGAACAGGCTGCCCAGGGGAGTTAGTTGAATCTCCTTCTCTGGAGACGTTTAAAACCAGCCTGGATATGTTCCTGTGCAACTTGGTCTAGGTGATCCTGCTGTGGTGGGGGGATTTGACTGTATGATCTTTTGAGGTCCCTTCCAATCCCAAATGATTCTGTGATGCTATGATAATTGTTGATTTTCTACTTAGTTTGTCGTAAACCATTCACGCTGGTTTATACAAAATACTAATCACATTTACTGCAATTGTATTGTAGCAACTTGGGATCACAAATGGTTTATTATCTATATAGCTGGAGCAACTTCTGCTGTTCTAATGTTCCTACTGATCTTGTGCATCACCAGTGCTTAGCGCAGAAAGAGATAAACCAATTTGTTTAATATACTGAAGCAGGTAAGTTTCAAGGTGTTAACAACACATCCTACTGCCCTCTTTAGAACGGATTCAGGAAAAGGTAGGTGTGATAGTTGAATTTTCTTGGCAAAAAGTTACATTTTAAAAAGTACTAAATTCTACAGCTTATAAAAAGGTCTGGATATGTTCTGGTGTGACTTGATCTAGGTTATCCTGCTGTGGTGAGGGGATTAGACTGGATTAGACTGGATGATCTTTCGAGGTCCCTTCCAATCCCTGATGTTATGTGATTCTGTGTAACATTTCCTTTTTTTTATCCCCTCCTCTCTTGTTTTACATTAGAAAAACAATTGACTTACTCAAGTTCCTTACCCAGCTAAATGCTTACAGTAGTGTTAGCTGAGACCTCATGCCAAAGGTGATTTGTCAGGAACAGTACGTACCTAGGGATAGGCTATTCTTATTTTCTGCTTGGAAAAGGACAGGTGACATCTTGAGGTTTTCTACATGTCATAGCATTTTTTTCTTCTTATTTTTTGTTCCAATTTGGTCACAGCTGGATGCAAACTGCTTGTTTAAACTATTATCTAAGTTTGCTGTATTCCTTGCCAAATATATGGTACTGGTCTGATCCAGAATCTCTGCCTCCAGTGAGAAGAAACAGTGAGCAGAAAGAGTATTTCTTCTCCTACCACAATACATGAGGCTGCTGGAACTGAACCAAAGGATTTTTTTATAAAACTCGTCTCATGGATTTTACAGTTTGCAAGTCAGAGAAAAGACTAGTGGGTTTTTATTGTAGTTATGTGTTTCAGCAGGAAAGTAAACAATGCCAGCATGATTTCCTGTGTGCTGGAATTAGTTGTCTATCATGTATCATACTATCTATCATACTGTCATGTATGATATGGCTCTCTCCACTGTATTTCTCACTGAATCTGTGTCATCAGAAAGATGAGGAATAGGATATCAGAGGTCTTATCAAAAGCTTTGTACCCTACTCAGACCCAGGTAGGACCAGCTGGACAGCTGGGGTTAGTTCGCTTGCATTTTATTTTGAGTATTTATCTTTCTCTGCTATATCTGCTCATGATATCCTATGGATCTTATAGGCTCATCTTAAACTTATGGAGTTGAGAACTTTTACCTGGAGGAGTAAGCAAGTATTTAGCACGTGTTATGTTTGTAACTGTGGGTGATTAACGAACACACATATCATATTTAGCTTACTTTTAAGAATGTTAGAGTGTATTCTTGCTTCCATTGTATCCATGAAAACATGCAACTCTGACACTGTAAACCTTCAAACAAAGCTCAAAAAAATGGTTTGTTTGAATGTGGATTCAAATGTAAGTGAGGTTCAAACCTGTAAACGAAGCTCAAACAAATGGGTTGACTGAACACAACAGTTACAAGTGTAAATGAGGTTCAGATAGTTTGCTTGAACCTCACAGTCCTTTCACTACAAATGTTTTAATGGAAAACAAGAAGCCAAAAATTATTCTGATTGATGGTTAAATATTTCACAATGATAAATCAATATATGAGAAAAATTTGCCATTTTTCTCCCTTTTCCAAAGTTCTTCAACTTTGTTTTGAGAAAAGTCCTTCAACATTTTTGGTTTTTTTGGTAGCCTGCTAACAGAGACAATCTCTTTTGACTTGCACCCTGAGATAGGACAAGGGGCAATGGGTTTAAGATGGAGCACAGGAAGTTCCACCTCAATATGAGGAGAAACTCCTTTACTTGCAAGAGTTATTGACCATTGGAACAGGATGCCCAGGGAAGTTGTGGAGTCCCCTTCTCTGGAGGCTTTTAAGACCTATCTGGATGTGTTTCTGTGTAACCTGTCCTAGGTTCTATGATCCTGCTCAAGGAGGGAGTTTGGACTCGATGACCTCTGGAGGTCCCTTCCAACCCCTAATGATGTATGTATCTGTGTGTAACAGTTATCACAGAATCACAGAACATTAGGGATTGGAAGGGACCTTGAAAGATCACCTAGTACTATCCCCCTGCCAGACTTAGATCAAGTCTCACAGGAACATGTCCAGGCAGTTTTCATGGTAAACAGAAAAAAGAGGAGAAGAATCATCACTTGGGCAGACAGAGGAGATTTTGTCAAAATGCCTCACACAGACTTAAAGAATGAGCATGAGATTCCTTCTTAAAATGAAGCAACCAAACCACAGGCCTTAACCTTGAATTTCTTTGCACTGCTGAGTTGTGGAAGGTCAGGCTGGCTGCTTTGGCTGAACCAGGTTACCCCAGGTCTGCCCATGTGCTGTACTGCAGCCTGCAGCAGTAATGCATCTATTGATTCATACATAGCATTAAAGACCATTTGTACTTCCACAGTTTAAACATTTTTACCCCAGAGGTGTATTCTTAAGAATTTTAGAACAGCTCTGATATGCAGAATGGAGCTGCATATGTTTACCTAAAGTTAATTTGTTCTGAGAAATCTACATGTCCAAGAAGCCAGTGTGACGGGAGGAAGAGAACATGCTTGATTTTGTTTATGTCTATGATTTTATATCCCAGATTGAAAACATGCCATTCAACAAGAACCGGACAGGCTGGAGAGCTGGGCAGGGAGAAATGTAATGAAGTATAGCAAGGGTAAGTGTAGAGTGTTATTTTGCTGGGCAAGCAGAACTATTCAGCTGACAAAAGCAAATATATCAGGGATCCTTGAATCTAGAGTTAAAAGTATGAATAGAGGTTTCTTATCTGACAGCTCTCTAGTTTTACAGGCTCCACCACTCACCACAGTTACTTCAGGTCTTTCTCTCTGGGGATGGAATAGAAGTGTAGCCCCTGCTCTCCTCCCTCCCTCCTTCTCCCCCACACTCAGAAGAAAAGAAAACATGAAGACTCAGTCACTGTCAGGTTATATTTGTTAATAATTTATTATAAGGTTTAGTTGTGCAAAAAACCCAATAAATGAGAATATGGAAGATACATGAATAATGATGCAAAGCAGAAGAAAACGTGACTGAGAACATTTACAAAACAATCCACACACAGACATTGTCCTATGTGTGCATGTGTATATATTCTGCTGAAACTTACAGAGGAAACCACACAGAAATGAAACAAAGAGAACAAAAATGATAATAAATTTAAAAATCTGAAGCAAACAGAACTAGAAGGCAGACCTGAGAATTAGGGTCTACACATCTTTTGGTCTTTAACAAATCTGCAGTATTACTGAAGATAAAATCCCAGTAGATGAAGCTGTTACCATGAGGGCTGACAATCAGGGATGTCTGCATAACTACAAACTGTGCCCAGACAACCTATGCTTGAGTCTCCTTTTCGAAGCTTTAGCAAAAATGTTGCTGCATGTGGGGTTGTTGTTTGGGTTTTTTGCGGATTTTTGGAAAAGGGCTGTAGGAGAGGCACCAGGAGTCTGCCTGTAGATCAGCTACTGGTTCCACGTGGCTGGCTAGGAAAATGCATCATCAGCCTGACAGTGAGAAGTACATTTTGTGTAGCCTCTTCTGATGGAAAGCTTTCTTCGTGCATGGGAAAACAGGTCTAGGTTCTTCTAAGCATGACATGGACACAAGGGTGAACTATTTGAGCAATAATAGCATCATGTGATTATCCTACACTTAGCAAAAAATCTAAAATCCTAAACCAGTGTCCTTCAGCTTATCACTGAAGACTTAAATTATTTACAATGTCATATAACATTAGAAAAAACCCCACATTTTGGTTTGTGTCCTCTTGGACACATGCACATTGCAAGGGATAGATTTGTTTTTTTCACTTATTGGAGGTTCTTCAGCTCTATAAATGCTTGAATTGAAGCTGATGAGGATACACAGAACTGTACTATTAATAAGTCAGTTTATTTCCTGAGTTGTCAAATAGAGTAGATAATTCTACAGCTGTGCACAGCATTGAAAATGAAACCCCATAGTACTGGGTAATTTCTCTGATTACCCCATTTCTATTAAATTGTCAAAATGATAATGTAATAAATCCAATTACACCAAAGTTCTCGGAACCCTGACACAATTAGGTATCCGTAAGCTGAGATGTGGGTACTGTTTCACTACTTGTAGGACAGTTGAAGCTATCCCTACTTTAACTGAGGGCAAAAAAGAGAGAAGAGGTTGAGTCTAAATATCTGGAATACTGGATAGTTTTAATTATCTCTGGTAATGCCCTTATTTCTTACTTTCCTTGGTATTTTCACTTGTTTGTTTCCAAATAATTACATTTCAATATTTTTAGATCAGAGGAAGAAAATAAAATCAAATCTGTAGTGCACTTTTTGCAGGTATTTAATGTTTTAATTCAAATTCCATAGACATATTACTTCTACCAGGATAGTTCACAGGGCAAATCACATAACCCACAGCATAATAAGAACAATATAATAATTATTTAAAAATTATTTTTGTACCATAGTAATATCAGTGAACAGCAGCTGAACATGATACCAATACATATGAGAACAGAAAAACCCAACCCAATTTATCAATATTCTCATTGTCTCAAAGACTAATACACACTTCCAAAAGTGTAATTTTAAAACTCTTTAAACATTTTATGAGTCTGAAAGGATGGGATCCAGTAAGAGCCTGTTTGCTTTGACAGAGTTTGGATAATGTAAATAGACTTTCCAGTGTAAAATAGTACAAGCTAGTATTGATTGCTGTTTATTTTCAATATTTTTCATAGATTTACCTTTTTCTTTGAAAACTTTTCGTTCTTTTTGTATAGTTGAAATCCAGCTGTAATTTGGATATTTTATGTTGAACATTTTCATGCTGTCCTGCTTGCCCAAACAGTTAAAAGGAAGGAAAAAAAAAAAAATCAAGGAAGAAACGTGTCTCAACTATGGGTAAGAACAGGTCCAGCATGCTGTCTAAATTGTAAGATAATTCTTTTTTTTTTGTTGCTTTAAGGCCTTAGAAACTTTACTGAAATGAAATAATCACAATAAAGCACATTATTATTTAAACCTGAGCCTTGAATAACTTATATGGAAAAGAAATTTAAGAGCAGTAAACTCAGATTTCTTTCCATAAGAATATAATTCGTCTTTTATGCTGGGTGAAAAAAGTAGATGTTAAGTTCAAAGTACAAATCTGTCATTAGCAGGACTGCTAAGACTCTAAAGAGTCTATACTCACATCTCTTTAAAAACAAATCAGCAAATAGAATAATTTTGTTCTCAATCTTTGTGGGGACTTCTGAGTGTAGGAGAGGCAGCCACCAGAGTTTGGATCAACAGCGCAAACACAAACCTCAGTCTATGAGATAAGGTATAACTTAGGCGAACATCGGACATTATCTCCTGTTATTTTCTTTACTCATCACAAATACATTCCTTTACCTTAAAGACCTTCTCTGACTTTATAACACATTTATGTTACTGCTCATTCTGCCTGTCTTATGCTCCCACTTTGCTGTGCATCCTGGGGCAAAGCAATGCTGCTGTGAGGAAACAAGCTCCTTTAAGGGCTGGACTCATTCAAGGAACACAATAATCTGGACCACGACGTCAAGGTAGATCAGCATTTAACCCTCTTCCTGACCTCCACTTGCCCTAAATTCCCAGACACCTTTTCTGATAGGCATCTGATCTTTTCGAAGAACACTCAGAAATAGCTTGTTAATTGTGCTGTGCAACTCTACCACCTACCTCCTCTCCAGGTTCTATCCCAGGATTAGAAAAGAGGACCAAAGCAATCAGAATAACAAAAATGTAGGTGTGACCGGTGTTTACTAATTTGATGACAGATGGAAGCTAGTTTCCTCCAGAGAGATCCAAATAAGAAACCTTCAGGAATAGAAAAGATTTTGAAACCTTCAGAAAAAGAATAGATTTCTGAGGACTGGTCTCAAAATTGATTAATTACTAGTTTTGGTTTTGGAGGGGTGGTGGTGATTTTTTTGTAATTACCAATCTGGGAGCCAGGGCTCTGATTTTTTTTAAAACAGATTGTTAAATGTTACCTGCATTATGCTCCTTAAATCTTCTATGTTATTGAGCTATGTTAAAGTTCAAATCGATGTTTATTTACAGCAGCTGAAATTCTGTCTTAGTGAGCTGTCCCCAGCGCAAGTGAAAGACTTATTTCCTTTAAAGCTTAGATTCTCAGTAGGAGTTAATCCCCTAAACAGCTTTGTAAGTCTGACACCAAGGGCTAGTTCCAACACCAGCCCCATCTCTCTGAAACATAGATGCTAAAATGCTCTTTTAGGCTATGGACCCCAGAAGCAGAAATTATACATCACGTTATCAACCTGTATTATTTGAAGTGTGAGTAAGGCAACTCAAAGGACATTTTCAACAGTCATAGTGCCCTGGGGAACTGCTTTGGGCTAGAGCACAATATCTGACTCCACTGTCATGGTGTCAGGGCATGTGTGGGCTCAGGGTGGCCAAAGTCCCTTTGATATCCAGTACAAAATATTCCGCCCTAAGACTAGAGATCCACAGTGGTCTTCAAAACGCTGAGGTGGACTAGGTTCAGTGTCATGGGAAATGCTGGTTGTTTCCGCTACAGCAGTCAGTTCATCCATCATCCTGCCTGATAAATCAGCCATGAAATGGAAGACCCTGTCCCACTTCTCCCCTATCCTGCATCAGACTTGCAACCCCTCTCCCTGTCCTTTGCAGCCTGTGCATAAACAACTCCTGTTTTAAGGACTAAGAACATGCAGGGCTTGGTAGAGCTCTCTTTCAGCAGGACTGAATTTGTTTCTGCTTTTGCCCATAACTCTTTTTTTGGTGAGTTTGTCAACATTTCTTTTAAAACGAAAGATCCTCAAGATTATGGATATAACAAGTGGGAGCAGAGAAAATTGGAGCAGGTTATCATCATGCTACAGCTTTATGCACTGCTCTGACTAATTTCTTGACCCTTACCAGATTTTATTCAAGGTGTGGATTTACCTTACTAACTGTGCTATGGTATTACAGCTATATATCCCTACATATAACTTAGGACATGACATTCAAGCTAGAAATACCAAAGGGAATGTACATGTTATCCAAGGCAAGATTCAAAAGAATAATGCATTTATGACTTCCATGTTATCCACATTGTTAACTTGTATAATTAGATAAAATAACTCATGTGAATTACTAGCAGGGGATGACATATTTCCTCTAAACTTATGCTTACTTAAATGAGAATGTTGATTCTAAAGGGTATTGAACAATTTTCTTAAAATTTTATTTAATCAGATTGTTACAGTAAATAATTAATTTGTAGCAGTAAACAGGAAGTTTTATAACTTGATTTAAGTGATGAATAAACTATCATACTAAGATTTAGCTAAACAAATACGCAGTACTCTTTTTCTTTTTTCTTTTATTTTTTCTTTTAATACCTGTCTCTATTTGTGTTGATGTCTATATATGTTTCTGGTACAGAGAGATGTGTGTTAGGAAAGCTTAAATATCTTATAATTACTTTTTTATGGTAGGTTTTTCCTTGAAATAAAACTGTTTGAAGCAAACATGTAATATTTTCTTTTAAATTTACCCAGTAGCAACAATATGGGAGGAACTTTCCCACAGAAGTCTTGTGAGATCATTTTGTAATCTGAAGCACAAATACCAAACACCTGCGTAAGTAGTTTTATGCATTTTAAGTGTAGATGTTGCTTTTACTACCCAAGATTTTATCTAGTTTGAAATATTCTAAATCAGACTTTTACAAATACCTGAGTGCCTTAAGTTCCACAAAGTTATGTGGTGACAGTTGAGCTGTGTTGTGCAAAATACTACTTTTAAGCATCTGTATTGAGGCTAGTTGGTGCTTGGTTTTTCCATTTGGGTTAAGGAAAATGATCCCAGCACTCCTAAGCCCCTTGTTATGGAGCAGCCTGTGATTTGGGCTAAATACAAAATATTGTTCCCAGCTCTTTGTAAATTCAGAAGAAATTAAATGCTCTGGGAAACTGTTTTGTATTCAGTGTGACCCATTGCTGTGTGCTCAACTATTTGCTAAATTCTCCTGATCTTTTCTAAAGATTATGTAATATGTTATTTTTTCTTGAATTCTTACCCTTTCATTTCGTTTTTGTTAGATTTCAAAAACTTCTGTCTTGTTTTTATAGTGATGATTTTCAAAGAAGGAAAAAGAAGTAAGAAGTGAGCATAGGTCATACTTCAGCAGGAAGTCATGATGCTTTTTTTCTGCATTGTCTGCTTTTCCTTGTAACCGTCTTCAGTCAGTACAACTTACAAAAAGCAGTGTTTCACAGGTTGTCTATTGTTACAGGCATCACCTGTGAAAACTTGGGAAATGCAATAATTAACATCAACAAGATACCTTTACTTTAGAATATTGATTCTGTTTTAGCTACAGGAGCAGCAATGAGAATAAACATTTAACTACAACTTTTATTATTTTTGTTACTGCCAAGACACCCAATTAATTTTGTGCCACATCCCATACTCCTTGCAGTCTTGCTATCACACCAGTTAGAAAAAAGATTGTAAACAATGTGCAGCCTTTATTAAAAATGGGAGTTAATTTCATTCATGTCAAATATTGTCACAAGAAAAAAAGCTCCTGTGAAATGTTTCCATTTGCTTGAAAATCCCAGGACTGTAAGAGAACGTGGTTTAAGCTGTTTAACCTCATAAGGATTTCTGCACTGAAGAAAAAATGCAACAGAGTGAGATCCATTCTTTGGGACTTTCACTGTGAGATTTACAAAGATCAACTTCTTCATCTTAGAGAGTGTATTAGAGTTTGAGCTTGCACTTAGTTATAAAGGAAATATTTTCTCCATTACAACTCGCAATATTCATAACAATATGGACATGTAATCATACTTAACCCTCATTCACTTTCATATCTGTTTCAACCATACCTGTAAAAAAAATCACAAGCTGCATATGCACCTTTGCAAAGTGAAGCACTTTGTTCAACAGAACCTGCTCAGCTGTGGATTCAAGCATGTAGCACAAAGCCATTTAAAACGTGCTGAATATACAACAACTTATACTGTCCTTTAAGGGCCTGTAACATCTTGTTGCAGCAGGTTAGTAAATATTCTCTGATGTTTCCTTCATTCCGCCATAGGCCTGTACTTCTTTCCAGTATCACACACCTATTCCTCTAAAATCAGAAGTGAAGAGCAGTTATTTATAATCTCAAGAACAAATGCAGACACCCTTCTGGGCAGAATTAAAATAAATTAATATATCCAACCTTCCACCTTTTGATTCTAAAGCTATGCCTTTACAACCGTCTGGCTCAGTCATTATCTCCAGCTTACACAAAAAAAGCCACAGGCAGGCACACAAAGCAGTTTTCTGAAGTGGAGAATACATAACTCTAATATATACAGACTGTGTAGCAAGTTGATTTGGAAAGACTCAGTAGTATTTGGATGATATATGGAAAAACAAAATTTTCCAGTGCCATCAGATCTGTTCTTGTAATTAACCAGCAGCTTCTCACACTTCCTGCACAGTCCACTCTGCTTTGTGTGGACAAAAACCACATTTATTCCTCTGCAGCAGGTACAGAAAGAAGCTGAAATACACTGGTATTAAACACTAAAAAAGAAATGAATTGGAACAACTTCCTCCTTTCTTTTCAGGGAAAAATATTTCAGGTGTTTCACGCTAAAAAGCACAAGTGCTCTAGAAATTTATATTTTCTCATGGAAAACCAACTTGCAGTTTCTAGGTTACCAAATGGAAACCAGTAAATATGGCTGGAGAGTTAAGCCCAAGTGGAGGTTTATATGCTGCAGACTAATAGCCTTTATTGGTTCCTAGAGACCAATATTTGGTCTCATTCAAAATCAACTATTTCAAAATCAACTACTGCTCACAGCATTGCCTGTTAGACTGGACTGCTGAACTAGCATGAAGTCCATTTCTTTTTGGATAAATAAAATAGAGAGATCTGATTCATGCCCTTTTCCCTCTTTGCCATGGACAGGTAAGGAAGGGTCTTCACAGACTGCCTGCACTTAGCACATCCTAAATAAATGAGTGCCTGAAGGCTGTATGTTGTACTTGAGTTACTGCTGTAAAGAGCACTTCAAAGGACTTTTGACCTCAGCTATTAAATTTCAACTTCTCCTCCAAGAAAGTCTTAGTAGATTAGAAAAAGTCTGGATTCTAAATGTGTTTGCTGCTCCCCAACAGGATTTCTATTCATGTGTTGTGCAATGAAGCGTTTTCCCAAAATGTCATGGCAGACTTTGACAAAACAACAGACAGCAGTTATTGTTGCTGTCTAACAAACTTCTTTGGTCTGTCAATGCATTCCCAAGTTTTACTTGCCAGCTTTAAAGGAAAAAATTCCACAGCAAAGAAACCTAAGAACAGAATTTTGCATGGACCTGATACCAGTGAATTCTGGAATCAGAGTCTACCAAAAAGACCAAACACACAGTAAAACAGCAAAATCCATGTTACAAGATATCATTCTGTTTTCTTTTATATGGGTGGGTAAAATTGTTCCAAGGGAGGATATGAAGAGATAATTTGAACTATCAATAGTATCACGTAGCTGTTTAAAAAATGTGCCGACTCAAGTACCAGAGCACCATTGGAGGATTTATTACCAGTCTCCTTCAACTTCCTGTTTTCTGAGCCAAGTGACTTCAAAATCAGAAGTACCAGCATGCATCAATCTATAATATTGACAGCTAAGATATATTAGTACCTATATTTAGCAATGCTGTGTGTTGTTTGTAGATAGGTGTGAACACACTGTTATCGAGAGTCATTAAAAAAATAAAGACATGGTTATAGTTTTATATTCATAACACAACCATAGTGAAAGCCATAGTCTGATATTATCTCTCCTATTTTTACCAAATTTGCCATGTAACATTTGCAAACCGGAAATTTTCCCCAAGCAAAATGTCAACTGAATTTCATCTCAAATGAACGTGTGAATGAAGCTTCCTTGATGGGTGCAGCTCAGAAAGCACCACAGGTGCAGCTCTGTGACAACCTGTGAGAGATTTTTGCCTTAACTCATCAGAATGCCCTCTGCAGGGAGCCATTCTATTCCTGAGGATGGCAACAGTGTGAAAAGGAAAAGAGGTAGTGAATGAGACAGGGAGAAAGAGGAACAATAATAAAAAAAATTCATCGTGGTGGGGTAGAAGTGTTTCATTTGAGTGGATCATAAAGGTTTTTTTATTCAGCAGCTGTTCACTGAAGCATAGAAAGCTCTAAGTCTGCAAAGTCTCTTAGCCTGGAAAATGGTTGGAGAAAAGCTGGACACACTGAATCAGGAAATGTTTGATCAAAAGCAGAAATTTCTTCTGTACTTTTTACATACATATATATATGTGTGCATGTGCACATATATAAGACAACCCAACTTCAGTTAAAGTATGGTGCGTAAAACTGATTGTTTCATCAGAAAAGAGACTTGATACGCTTCCTCAGCCTGTCCTGAGAAACAACCAAAAGGATGAGTCCCTCTGGTAATCATGGCAATGGTTTCACACTGGGAACAGAACATGAGACTGCTCAGGTCACAGCAAGAGGGTGGATTTTCTCCCCACAATTTCAAACATTTCAGGGCATTGTGAGGAGTACAGAAATATTCAACAGGACTTAGACAAATCTAAATGTTCAGGGTAGATAAAACACGTTCCCCATCTACAGGTGTGCCTTCCAACTTGTTCCCTTCATCACCAATTACAAACATAACCTACTACAGCTCATTTTTTTAAGATGTCTTCCAAAGACAGAAAACTTCATTGAGTGGTTCCGCTCTCCTTTTCAAAGCAAACCGATACTCGACACATGATCATACAAGATACAATGCGCACCTAAAACAGAAATCTGAGAAGGAAACGGAGAAACTCAAAGGAACACTGACCAGAAAGACAAGACCAGAGCTCAGAGCTACCACATCTGGCCCAGCCGTGGCACAGGCAGCTGTTAGCCAGGAATGTACCCTGCTTTCATTCCTCTAAATAATAGTTTTCCCACTTTTCAAAAGTTCAGCTTGCAGACATGGTTACCTAAAGGATTAGCAAATAAGAAGAATTTTGTAGCAGTTTGGAGGATGAGACTGTGCTGCTGACATGGACATTCCCAGTTCTCAGGGACATAATAGGAATTCTGCGTTTATTAGTAAGGGATGAATTTGTGCCCTGGGAATTTAAGATTGGAGGCATACTAGGCAAAAACCTTACCATAACATATCAGACTGTTTCCAACAAACAGCATTAGCCTGCTACTCCAGTATCTGTTCATGTCTGGCTTAAACAACACACAAGTGCTCTCTGGGGTCAAGAGTGGACACACTTGGATCCAAGGTGATACCACAGCACTGGCATCATTATCTTGAGTTGGCAATGTTCCAGTGACTCCAGTGGGACTCAGTTTACTGCAGCAAGGACCTAAACTCATCACGACTGAAGACGGGCCAGCCTGCTGGTGAGGCGGGTCTGGAGGCCCCGATGTCAAATGTACCATCACAATGAAGCCCCAGAACAAACCTTCTCCAGTCATGCAGATACCTTCACACCAACACAGTTTCATTTGTTTCCANGACAAAAAGAATGGCAAAATAAATAAATAAAGACTTAGCCTCTGCTTCAGCGAAGCTGTCTCTCCAGGTTCCCGCACTGGCGGTGACCTGGCTGAAGCTGGTAGGCATCAGTTTTCACAGCAAATGGTGGGTGCAGAGGAGGTCGGTGGCTCCCCAGGTCTGGTGGCAGGCTCCAGGCTCAACTGTGTCTCTCGCCAGCCTCCCCAGTTGTCATTGCACCAAGCCCGAGCCGTAGCTGAAGGTGTAGCTGCTGCCCAGAGAGTGGGACTGCTGGTGCTCCTCACCCTGCTCCGAGGAGTAGCTGGGAAATGTCTGTGTCCGGGACACCTTTGATGAGCCAAGGCTGTGACCTGTTGGGGGATACATGGACACAAAAGATGTGACTGGGAGTGTGGATCACCTGGCTCATACTTTGTAGCCAAGTCTGGTAACCTCTAAAGAACACAGATGCATGTGACTCATGAATTGGGAGTTCTTTGTAGAGGCAACCCATCCTTTGATTGCCCTGAGGCCCATTCTATGCAGACATGACCCATGAGGAGCTGTGTAGATAGCTGAGCCCTGAATTGTGCATTAGCCACAGACCAAACAAGGCAGCGCTGTGTCATTCAAAGAATTGAAACCTGAATTGAGCCCTGAAATCCAGCTAACAATATGCTCTCAGTTCAAGCTGCTATTCCAATTCCTGAGAAAATAAGAAAAACTGGAAAGAGTTCAATATCAGCTCCAATGAAAGGTAAGGGGAAATCCCATTATATCAATAATGATTAACAACAACAATGATAATCTGCTCAGGCATAGTCTTGCCCACAGCCATGTAAATCAGGGGATAAACCCCTCTAAGATCCAGGATGGGAACTGGGAGTTACTTCTCCAACACTTTGCCTTTATGGAGACCCTTCCCCCTTGATCAAGACACTAGCCAAAGTAACTTATCTGGGACTGAGAGCCCTTACCTGGAGATGCAAGTGAATATTTAACACGCTGTAATTTTGGTACTGAGGATTAATGTACATATAAAATTCAGCATGCAAATAGTGTGTTGTATAGATACCGCATTGTATCTGTGAAAATCTATAATACTGGTGTACTACTAAATCTGTAAAGTATCAATCAAACATGTTGTGAAGTTGGTGTTTGCTTGAGCCTTGCGGTTCAACCAATTGCTAGCACATCCCATACTGTTCTTTGAAATCTGTAGATGTTAAATCTCATAACAGGGTGATTTTAGCCATTCTGTAACCAAAAGGCTTATTGAGGATAAGTGACTTCTTCTTCTTCCATAACTGCTAGAATATGTAATCAAAGAACAAAAAAGACAGCAAGATGAAAGAGATTAAAAGACACACTCAACAGAGCCATAAGATGTAAGTCAAGGCTCAAGCTGAACAATATGACACTAATGTATGGAAATAATAACAGCATGGAGGATATCAGTTCAAATGAAAGCTATGAGTAATAGACAATTTGTGAGTTTAGGAAATCCTAGAATTATAGATTCATTTACAAAGTCAAACCATTAACTTAACTCCACCATACTCACCACTAAACCCTTTCCCTAAGCTCCAGATCTACATGACCTTTCAACTCAGCCAGGGATGGTGATTCTACATCTCTCCCTGGGCAGCCTATTCCAAGGCCTGGTGACATTCTCAATAAAGAAGCTTTTTCTGATGTCCAGCCTAAACTGGTGCAACTAGAGGCCATTTCCTCCTGTCCTCTCTCTTTCTACTTGGGAGAAGAAACTGGATTGTGTCATATGCTTTTAAAAAACAATCATTCATATCAAGATATTCAAATAAAACTAGTAAAATAATGTTGGTAAATGAATTACATAGTCCAGCAGTTCCAAGCTGGCCTAAGACTTCTAAGTAGAAAACTTCAAAAATTTAGAGTTTTGCTAAAACTTTTTTTTTTAATGTATTCCGGTACATTCTGTACTGGAATGTCTAAATTCCTTGTACTTTGGTACTTCAGCATCTCCACAGTTACCTGAATGTCAGCAGTAAAAGTTTTGAAAGTAGACACAGGAATAGTGTTTTCAGTAAACAATTTAAGTTCCATAGCTTTTCTGCTTCAGGAGTTATATTTGAGTCTTAAAAGGTTAAGAGAAGATGAAGAATGCCATGTTTGGATTTTGCAGCTCTTTGGCACCACAGCTGTTTTGAGGAATACAAAACCAACACTACTGTTCTTCTGAAGTCAGAATAAGATGAATTGGATTAGCACACAGTTCATGACCTGAAGACATCAGTAGAACCAGGGGATTTTTTCTTTCCATGGCTTACATAGTAAATGTTGGGGTTTTTTTTCTGTTCTAGGACAGGACCTTGGAAAGGTAAGTATTATTCAGCCTGGTTCATCCTTTATTTCAATTTAGTCTCCGGATCATAGGATCATAGGATGTTAGGGGGTGGAAGGGACCCAAGAGATCATCGAGTCCAACCCCCCTGCCAGAGCAGGACAAAACTATCTAACAGGATCATAGAATGCAATGAAGCTGTAGTCCAAAGCAATTAGGTATGAATGATTCATGAGGATAATTTAATGCTACCTGGCAAATTACACCAAAATTAGATTTTTCTGATCTTAATTATGTTGGAAGCACAGGCAGTATGCATAGGGATCTTATTTCATGGCATGGTGCTTATTTAGAAGGATTCTTCAGAGGAAAAACCCAATGGTTTCCTAGTAACAGCAGGGATTGATGTACATGTAAGTAGATTGATCCTAACTTCTAAGAGAAAACTTGCAGTACTCAGCTAAATGAAAAGAAAACAAAAAGATTGATCCAGGGATAGAACTTAACAGTTCCTTTACTGCTGCTTATCAGGAGATATTTCTCCCTGTTTCAGATTCAGAATTAAAATTCTTAACCAGAAGGCAGGTTTTTTTTCTCTAAATGAAAAAATGATAATGCTTTTCTTTCTGTTCTGACACAAGAATTAAAGAGACTCTGTCATCTGATGTTCTTTGGTTAGAGCACTCATCTGTGGTGTAGAAGTCCTGTGAGAAAATTCCTCTCTGCCTGCGGGTAAGGTTTGACATTAGATTTTCTGTAATGGAAAAGTCAGCTGAAAATGGTCCGTTTCTTCTCTCTGATGACATCGTTGTTCTCCATCGCTCAGCTGTGCCATTGCCACTGAATGGCTGCTTTGTGGATTGAAACACTTTGGTCATCTGGTTTGTAGGAGTCCTACAACTGGTTGTACTGACACAGCTGAGGAGCAGGAACAAGCACCCAGGGGTAGGAGATGGCAAGTTTATGTCTCAATGGCTTTGAGACCAGACAGTTTGTTTGGGGAATATGCAATACGCAGTTCAATGCTTTTGCCACTGGAATACTTGTTTCTCTGGATCACTTTTGAAGCCCTGTGGCTAAGCTTTTCTAACACAACACCTCATATAAGTGTATATTTTTGCAGTACAATTATTAAAAATTAATGGAAGTGGGGCCTCTTGGGTTTCAACTTCTGTTGCGGGCCTGTTAAGTACCTTGCATTACACAGTCACTAGGTAAAATAAAGAAACAGACTCTTGCAGCTGCACAGCAAGCTTCCATGTGGGGTTTCTTAACCTCTGAACCAATGACTTTACAAACAAAATTACTGTCTTCTAATGCAGCTTTCCTTTTCTAGGTAATAATAATAAACTTGAGTTTTAAAGATAAAATTTGGCATTTCCCTTCCCAAGATTATGGACACAAAATTGAAGTCATTAAATTCAAGCCAATTGGAAATTTTTATTAGTATTATGTTTTGTACTTGGGAGTCCTCTGAGACTTCATGAGGACAAGATGTTTCTGTAAATGTTATATGAAAACACAATTGTTTGATGAAATTTCTGTGAATCAGTCAATGCTAAAATGAAATAAAAGTGAACAGCTTGTTCCATTGTAAAGCAATATTTTCTTTTTGGAAATACTCTTTAGCAAACTCTGCTGTTCACAACAAACAGAAGAGTCTAGAAACCAGTGAAACAGAGACAACGAGGTTTTATTTGCAAAGGATGGTGAAAGGAGGTGGAAAAAACCCAATTAGCTAGAAGATGTTTCAGGAATGAAACATTACTAAGAAGGAGTTAGTTGCACATTGTTTCCTCACACAATCCTCACCAGACAATAAATGCAGCCCTTCAGCGAGAAAAATTTTCAAAACCAGTACCAGCTTTTAATCTAGATTTATGGTCTCTACGGACCTTCCCAACAGCTGCGAAAGTTCCTATTTATACCAGAGGAGGGCAGCAGATTGCCGTGAGGATATGGTTTTGATAGGGAACAGCGTCTCGCCGTACGTTAACACCTATTCTTTGCAGCATTTGCGTTGACACAGGACAAAACATGGGAAAGCACTGAAAGCCCACTAAGGAAAAGGAAACACTTACTGCAAGAAATTAAATTATGACGACTCCCTGTTTCTGATGGAGGCTTTTATCTTTCCTAAGAGCTTTTGTTGCAAGAAAGAGACTCTGCATTTTACTCTGGATGAAGAAAACGTTCCCTCAAAAAACCCCACCCTTACTACAATCTCAAATCAGTTAAGTGGCTATTATTTATCACAAAGGATACTTTCATTCAGGCAGAAAATAAATGATGGCTGTCATCCTATTTATACATTTATACTGGTTAAAATTCTGCTAGATCTCTGCACTGAATATACAGTGGCTTCTATTGAGCTGTTGATGACAAAGCAGCTTTCCTCTTCTACTGTTAGATGACTAGAATAACTAAAGCAAAGTTTCATAGCAGGACAAACTACAAAGTTCTGCTACAAAGCAAAACATTTATCTTGCAGTAGCAATGCAGTTGGATTGCAAGGGCTTTAATTGGTACAGCAATTATTACCCTGTCACTCATGAGGATATACAATGGAAAGGAGCAGATGGAATCTGAAAAATAGCATAAACTACATTAGAGCATATTGATTTCCATGTATGTATTGAAAGTGAAACTGTGGGCCTGTTTCATCTAAATTAAGAAATATAAATTCTCCTTTGAATTTAACTACAGTTGGAATTAAAATTCCACGAAGCACAGCGGGGCTCCAACTTTTATATTTTCTAAAGAACTTTGGATTTCATTTAATCAAATATTAATATTTCTGATGTGAAAAGGAATAGCAGGAGATACAGTTTTCAAGATGGACTCTAAGAAAAGGGCTTATTTATTAGAAATAATTTTAAATAAAAATAATTTGTTGTAAAATATATAGAAAATATGTAAAGACAGTGCATGTAAAAAAAATTAATCTCCTAACTTTTTAAAATGCTTGAGTTTTATTTTCAGTTAAAAAGGATTTTAGTTTTGATTAGAATTTGAAACAAACTTACTATAGTTGTCTAGCATCAAGTACGTTAGCAGTTATTGCAGAACTACTACTAACAGTAGCGTTATATAAAGCTATTGCTTTCCAGAACTGGGAGATTGTTATTTAACTCAACGATTTTTTGGCATTGTCATCAAGTTGTCCTCTAGAAATGCATGTGCATGCAGAAAAAAACCTGCTGAGCTGGCAGTTTTAAACCAGTTAATTTACAATAAGTCAAATTTTTGAGTCTTAAAAAGTTTTAGCATCCCATTTTTGCACAAGAAGGCTGGAGTATGAAAAATGCATTTACATGTCAATATTTTGGAATAAAGAAAAGGCATGTCCTCAGGGCTTTTCAATAGTAATGATTGCTTCAACACCTATGGACAATATGAATGTCTTGTACACATTATGTACAGAAACAACGAGTGTTGCTTCATCTCTATCCCTACCTAAAGTAGCAAGAGCTTTAAAGCATTATCTTCAACCACATAACTAAGACTAATGTATCGACTAAAGGTCAGGTTGGTTTAATTGTGGTCGTATCTTTTCAGAGAGTGTTGTTAAATACTTGTTCTCCCATCACATTTAAACAGTACATTATCCACTCAGGCTACCACCAACTGATGTAGCTCCTGTGGTAGAAATATCAGAGGATCAACCACATACTTCTCAATGATGAGTAGGTCTACCTTGCCTTCTACTTTTAATTGATTATCCTTTTCCACTGGGGATTTTTTTCAGTAATGCATCTTTTTATGCACAAGAGAAGCTTTCTGTGCCTCTCTGTTTATAAAGAGAAGACACATAAAAGCCAACTGCTACCTACTGTCACCTAGGAGGTGGAATTGAAATTTACTTGTGCATGTCCCACTTTACTCAATAGCCTTTCCCCTTTCTTCCAGCATTCCTGAAGCCAAAATATGACATAGTTGGGAGAAGTAATCTATTTCACCTGTTATGGCTCTTCATTTTGTGCTCTTCTATTTGTCATACATAAGTATATCTGCATGCCTGAGCTAGAGTGAGGTTAAACAAAAGGCATTATCTGACTGAAGTAGCAATTGTTTTAGTTCTCTTAGTCAACATACAGATAAAGACAGTAAGGTTGTACTTAGCTTTCTTATGTTGCCTTCCACACACAGGCTGTCATGGTCCTTAGAGAGATTAATTTATTTCATTTTTACAGCTTTTTAGACTTGTGCTAATATTGCAAAAGGAACCCAGCTTTGTCTTCTTTTCTGAGGAGCCCAGCAGCTTGACTATACCAACACAGTTGAAGGTGTCCTCTCTTAACACAAAATTTGTCTAAAGTCTAGCTTTGATTCAAAACAAACAGAATTTTCCAGATGAAAACTCTTAAGAAGATGAGTTTCTGTGTTTGGTTTCATAGATTCTACAGAGGTGAATTTTTCTGCAATTCAGGGAACCCAGCATTGAACAAGCAGTAGAGATGAATTAATTCCTGACCCATCTGCCAACACAAGCTATTCTGTAATATGACACAATACTTTATTTTCAGCTATTTTGCTTTGTGAGAGAAAACAAACTACCTTGTTTTAAACTAAATAAAACATTGAACTGTTCTTCCAGATTGAATCATAGAATCATAAGGGACCTCGAAAGATCATCTAGTCCGATCCCCCTGCCAGACCAGGCTCACCTGACTGGAGAAGCCATGGAATCAGAGTCACTCAGGGTAGGAAGAAACCATCATCCAGTTCCAACACCCCCAGCACAGGGAGGGACACCCCACCCTAGACCAGGCTGGCCAGAGCCCCATCCAGCCTGGCCTTAAACACCTCCAGGGATGGGGCCCCAGCCTGGACAACTCATTCCAGGCCTTCACCATTCTCACGGTGAAGAACTTCCTCCTCACATCCACTCTAAATCTACCCATCTCCAGCTTT